>CM022404.1:48918749-49237462 GCA_011833715.1 Carcinoscorpius rotundicauda
CGCTAGTCTTTCAGAAAGTGAATTGTGCATCCCATTAACATGAGCCTTCTTTGCCTAATTATGTGAGGTACATGTAAGTTATTACCGTGATAAAGTAGGACATAATTTGGTTTGGTTTGTTTTTGAATTTCGCGCAAAGCTTCACGAAGATTAACTAAGCTAGCCGTCCATAATTTAGCAGTGCAAAACAAGAGGGAAGGTCTTTGATGTGTGGAATAAAATATATTTCATACACTTCAATAAACATGGCTAGGTGATTAAGGTGTTCGACTCGTAATCCGAGGGTCGCGGGTTTGAATCCCTGTCGCACCAAACATGCCCACCCTTTCAGCCGTGGGGGTCTTATAATGTGACGGTTAATCCCACTATTCGTTGGTAAAAGAGTAGCCCAAGAGTTGGCGGTGGGTGGTGATAACTAGCTGTCTTCTCTCTAGTATAAATTAAGGACGACTAGCGCAGATAGTCCTTTTGTAGCTTTGCGCGAAATTCAAAACAAACAAACTTCCATAAGCTATTGTTTTTAAGTCACGTCTTTCATGCTTTGATTCCCTAGTGAGGGGACATAATATTTAAGTTATTCAGTTTTGTTTGCTTTTATTAAACATAAAGCTAGACATTCAGTCCATTGCGGGTATCGAAACTTGATTTTTAGTGTTATGAACTCTCATCTTAACGCTCGGATACTGGGGATAATACACTAAATATAATTTAGAACACGTAATATAACAAATACAATTTCAGAAAGCGTACTAGGGAAAATTGATGCTTAATGGTCTTACAAACTTACAAATTAAGTTCCACGAGACAAAAATACAAACAAAGGAATCTGTAATCATAACTGTGTCTGCGCAGAAAACCTTATATTGCATGGAAAAACCTTTCGAATTAATTAGTTTTGGCTCAGTGAGTAACTTATTGGCCCGTACTTAATGCGCGTGAAATACGAAGAACATAAAACGACAAAATATTGAGAAAGACAAAAAAAGATTAGTCTTGTAACTTACTAGTGACTGCACAAGAAACTCCTAACTATATTGAGTGATTTTGTTTATCCCATCTCGTAGAAGGATTATCTGTTATCACGTGCGTGGAGTGGGTCCTTTCTTCCCTTAACTGAGATCACCTATTTGTGGTCGTGGAATGCGTGTAATCGGATAAGGAAAAACCGATTCTCCGACAAACACATTGTGTTTGGTCTACCACATAATGTACTTTAACCAAATGGACCCGATAGTCCTCAAGAAGATATTGAATAAAGTAGCTTTCATCCAGTTCGGTGGACCAAATAAACTTTCCCAATCTTGGCTTTCAGGCCACGTATTCAGAGCTTAAATCTTGCTATTAAAAACAAATGAGACCGACGGAAGAAGAACACATCGAATCATTGTTACCGACGCGTTAAAACGGCTCGAGCTAGTCAGATTATAAGGCTACCTGCTTATGACAAATCGCAGACCACGTGATCTGAAGAACACTTACAATCAAGCCTCATTTTTACGATGAATTCCACGAAAATCTGTTTTTAAGTTATGAGTCTTGCAAATACAGAACCAAAATGATAAAAATGCAACAATTTAACAAGTTTGCATGACCGAGCGCGTTAAGGCGTGCGCTCGTAATCCGAGGGTCGCGGGTTCGCGCCCGCGTCGCGCTAAACATGCTCGCCCTCCCAGCCGTGGGGGTGTATAATGTGACGGTCAATCCCACTATTCGTAGGTAAAAGAGTAGCCCAAGAGTTGGCGGTGGGTGGTGATGACTAGCTGCCTTCCCTCTAGTCTTACACTGCAAAATTAGGAACGGCTAGCTCAGATAGCCCTCGTGTAGCTTTTTGCGGAATTTCAAAAAAACAAAAAACAATTAATAAGTTTGACCAGTAATCAAACTCAAATATTAAAGAGTTAAATGAATTATGTGTGCGTGTGTATTTTATGTACAGAATTTTAATAGCATTTCTGGTCGATAACTGAATCTAAAAGTTTCGAAGCCACTCAATAGTTGTTAATTTTTCTGCATCCTATCTTTTTTCTAACAAAGGGAATAAAAATCTATGTTTTTAACCAATATCACTTAGATACATTTACGTTGAATTTACTCAACTATCGATTGTTCGAATAAATAAAACCGTGTCAAAATAAGAGCACAACTTTCAACTTTTTTAAGATATGGTTTTATTAAGAGAACCATGCCCGGCATAGCCAGGTCGATAAGCCAGTCGACTCGTAATCTGAGGGTCGCGGGTTCAAATCCCCGTTGCACCTAACATACTCGCCCTTTCAGCAGTAAGGGCGTTATAATGTAACGATTAATACCGGTATCCCTAGGTAAAATAGTAGTCCAAGAGTTGGCGGTGGTTGGTGATGACTAGCTGCCTTCCTTCTAGTCTCACCTTGCAAAATTAGGAACGGCTAGCGCAGATAGCCCTCGTGTAGCTTTGCGTGAAATTCCAAACAACAATCCAAACGAGCCCAATGTTGACATCATATATTCTGAATAAAATGTTGGATATTCTGACGTGTTTTGTTTAATTCGTATACTGACGATTTATGAAGTTGGCACATTTCATGTCTTCTGATTAAATAAAGTACATTTACCTTCACAAAACAATCGACTCAAAAACCGCACAGTTTACTTCCAATGGCGGTAAGTCAACATTTTCAAGACTACAATACCATTTCACCGACTTTATTTCCTTAGTCCTAAACATCTCTCCCCGATCAATATATGTATATACATAAATGTATCGACATATATATACACATAATGAATTTTTTTTTAAGTGCCACCAACAAACTTAACATCTTGCTTATAGGGCAAAATGATGCCCATATATGTATCACAATACATGGACATTGCCCTGAAAAGGGTCGGGGAAATATTCAGTTTCCTTTGAACCAAAAATGAAATAACTATCAATATCAAATACTGCAAGACCATATAAGTACTGGGAGAAGGAAGATGTCAGCTTGACCCTCCAGGGTACAAACATGTCATCCCCAAACACCGAGAGAGAGACTGTTTCCTCTTCGATTTCGCAGCTTTTCTTGTTATAAATATTCGATAATTTCAACTTCCTAGTGTGAATTTATATCTAGCTCAAGTCTACATAAAGGGCTATCCGTGCTATGCTCACCACAGGTATCGAAATCTTATTTTTAGCGTTATTAACAGTTTTGACAAGTGCCCACATAAAATATCTACAAAACTTCAGTCCTTGCGAAAGAATGCTTATCATAAACAGGTTGCTTTAGTAATTTAGTTTACATTTCAAAATTTCAAAGAAAAATGTTGTTATAGAAATCACAAATGTGAAACATATCCACATTTTCCCGCTGGATTGCGAGCTGTACAGGGTGTTCGGAAAGTCACTGTGCAGTTTTATAATCATATTTTATTCAGTCTATTTCAAGCCAACAACTGATAGCGGTATTTAGAAACAAAATAAGAAAGTTTGTTTATATTTTTTTGAATTTCGAACAAAGCTTTACGAGGGCTATCTGTGCTAGCCGTCCCTAATTTAACAGGGTAAGACTAGAGGGAAGACAGCTAGTCATCACCACCCACCGTCAACTCTTGGGCTACACTTTTACCAATGAATAGTGGGATTGGTCGTCATATTATAATGCCCACACGGCTGAAAGAGCGAGCATGTTTGGTCCGACCGGGATTCGAACCCGCGACCTTCGGATTACGAGTCGATTGCCTTAACCCACCTGGTCATGCCGGACCAACACAAATGGCGACTTGCGCGCACATAAGTTAAACAGTCAATGCAGACTGAGATTCAAATTTATTCCTACTTTTGTGTTATTTGTCAGGTAGGTAGAATACAGTGACAAGACACTATAAGCATTTTTACATCTTTTTAAAGCTGAAAATGCGAGACGCAATGAAGGCTATCATGTCTCAAATCACGTGCCTTTGGACCCGCAGCTCGACATATTAGCCAATAATCTACCATTTTTAGATTATCAGGTCATCACATAAGTAACGTCCAAAAAGTGCATCATCATGTCTGTCTTTGTAGAAAGTTTTAATGACTAAAATATGTAGTAGGACGTGTATAAAAATGTTCAGACAAATGAAACAAACTAACCAAACTACACTTTTTCAGATCATTAATCAAATAAACCCTTGTAAAGATGGATGCGTCTGAGGAGCACATTAAACATATAATGCTTTATGACTTTAAAAACACAACACTGAAGCAGAAATACACGAAACATTCAAGGTGTTTATGGTGCGGAGTCTCTCAATGAAAGTAAATGTCGAAAGTGGTTTCAGAGGTTCAGATCAGGTGACAACATCTTAAGTGATGCACCACGTTCAGGTCATCCTGTTGAGTTTAATGATGACTTGCTGCTGGATGCACTTGATAAAGATTATGTTGTAACAGTGGAAGAACTAACACAGAAGCTTAATTCAACAGTTAATTCAACCCATTCAACAGTTCACCGTCATTTGCTACAGCTTGGAAAGATGTTAGAACTTGGAAAATGGGTCCCCCATGATTTGACAGAAGCCAACCTTACAGTGAGAGAGGACATTTGCAATCCTTTGCACTCTCGTGAATGTAACTGTCCAAAATAGGACAGGTTAGTAACTGGGGATGAAAAATGGATATTTTATATAAGAAAAAAAGTTAAGTGCCGCAGACAATGGCTTGCTGCAGGTAAACTGGTTAAATCACAGCTCAAAATGGACCTCCACCCATTAACGTTGTTAAGCGTTTGGTGGGATATTCTTGGTGTGATCTGCTTTGAGTTGCTGCCACTTAATGTAATGATTACATCAGTCTTCTATTGTCAACAGTTAGAGTGCTTGCATGTTGCACTGAAAGAAAAGAGGCCTGCTTTGATCAATCATAAAGGTGTAGTGTTACATCAGGATAATTCATGACTCCATACAGCAAGGATCACATCTGTAAAGATTGAAGAACTAGACTGGGAAAAACTTCCACATCTTCCTTATTCTCCAGACCTTGTCCCATCTGATTATCATCTATTCTAAAATTTACAGAGCTAACTTGATGGAAAAAGAGTTTGGAACACATGAAGATGTCAAAACTACCCTCTCTACATTCTTTTTCCCCAAACCCCCACGAATTTTATAGAAGTCGCATCCAGAAGTTTGTGAACCGTTGGTATGAAGTAATTAATAATAATGGAACATACATTATTGATTTAATAACATTAAAAGTGTTTGAAATCCTTTCTCTTTACATGAACCTAAAATCAGACATTACTTAAAGGATGACCTGATATCTGCCAACCATTTCCACCTTATTATTTTAAACTTTACAATAGGACATATATATATTATAGTAATATGGAACTAACACAAAAACAAATGAAAGCACATGCACACTTTGAATACAAAACCTTCTACTAGCTGGAAAAAAAGAGTTATTGGAATGATGACTTGTTTGTTCGTGTCAACTTAACACGAACGTCAAAATAAACTGTAAAACGATCCGTTTGTATCAGAAAAAAAAATTGTAGTTAAATTTTGAATAAAGATCTCCTTTTTGAACCATCGTTTGTCCGAAACAGTGATTGAGGTTTATCTATTTCCTCTCTACGACCAGGCATGGCGAAGCGTGTTAAGGCGTGCGACTCGTAATCTGAGGGTCGCGGGTTCACCTCCCAATCGCGCTAAACATCCTCGCCCTTTCAGCCGTGGGAGCGTTATAATGTTACGATCAATCCCACCATTCGTTGGTAAAAGAGTAGTCCAAGAGTTGGCGGTGAGTGGTGATGACTGGCTGCCTTCCCTCTTGTCTTACACTGCTAAAGTAAAGACGGCTAGCGCAGATAGCCCTCGTGTAGCTTTGCGCGAAATTCAGAAACAAACAAACACCTGTTTCACCTGTGACAACCAAATCATGTGTTTGAACAGTGATGACCTTGTTTCTGTTTTAGATGCAATAACCGATTCCGCTTTCTCAGGTAATTTTAAAGAAAGCTCTTTCTGAAGTCGTGTGTAGTTTTGTAATTTTTATATAATACCACAAGATATGTGTTCATGTGTGCTCTGATGCTGCACACATACAAACACAAGTGCACTTTTGTTAAACCAAAATTCATCTTATCCTTGCGCGTGTTATTCAGGACAAGCACATTGGATACATTGACAATAATTAACACACTTAATCTTACAATGAACATGTAATATATACAGTATAAATATATATTGAGGTTAATAAATATATGTACAATATTGAATATTTTTCGTATGAACGTTTTTGTCTTCTTCAAACAATTGAAATAATGGAACTGTGTCATATTTCAGTCACGCATTGTAAACCTTAGCCTATCATATCGAACATATACTAGTAAAATGTAAACAGTATGCACGAGCACACATGGCAATTACCTTAAGTTGTTTTAAGTTGTTATCCATTAAATGTAATACCTTTGAGTTTAATCGTACGATATACGTCGTAGGTTAAGTGTAAAGGTCATTTTCACACACACGCACAAAAAAACACGTTTTGTTCAATCCAATATGTTTTTGTTCGTTTATAAAACAAAATTATTTATCTTCAACAGCTGCGTTGTGTATATGTGTGGACAAATCCTAACAAACATTTTCTTTTGGAAACTTTTTCCAGCTTCAGGCACGGTTAAGAAGTTGCGACAAATAACCACACCGAAATTTGGAAAACTAATTAAATATATCTTCGTTTTCTATTTGTTTGTTTTTGAATTTCGCGCAAAGCTACTCGAGGGCTATCTGCGCTAGCCGTCTCTAATTTAGCAGTGTAAGACTAGAGAGGAAGGCAGCTTGTTATCACCACCCACCGTCAACTCTTGATCTACTCTTTAATAACGAATAGTGGGATTGACCTAACACTTTAACGCCCCCACGACTGAAAGAACGAGCATGTTCGGTGCGAACAGGATTCGAACCCCCGACCCTCGGATTACGAGTCGAACGCCTTAACACGCTCGGTCATACTGGGCCCCTTCGTTCTCTAATGTGAGGAATTCACCAATAGATCAGTTGTACTACACGTATATAGACTGGAAATATCTCAGGTTTTCTGGTTTTACTTAAGTCTACGGATTTATAACGCTAAAATCAGGGGTTCTATCTCCTCAGTGAACTCAGCAGATGGCCTGATGTGGCTTTGGTGTAATAAAACACACACATAATGTGTTACACTCAACCGGTCTCTTCTCGAATAATGAATATCGTCCATAGATAGCTAACGCGCATAAAAAGTAACCTTAATGATCAAAACTCACGTAGGACAAAAAACGACTCTCAAATTAATAAATCGATCTTTCGGAAGGTAGATTATCCTTCTTGATGGAAGAATTATGGACGAGTAACGTCGTATTTTGAAGGGTTTCTGGTCACACACAATAGTCATATAGTGAAACAGAAATTTCGAGAATATTCAGCACTTATACTGTTAGTTTATTTTTATCAGTTATTCATCCAGAAAAGTCGTTTAAAGTATTTTAAACTAAGCCTAAACCTAACCTGATTGCAAGGAGATATTGAAGTGACTTCTTTCGACACGTAACCTAAATGCTTTATTTTATCAGACATAAACTCTTATCGGTATAATAGCGTTGAAGATAATTAAGTAGCCAAGAAAAAGTAAAAACTTTAAGAAGACATTAATTAATTAAACGTCTATACTCACAATCTGCAGACTTCGGAAACATAACCTGTCACTAATACATTCGCCCTTTAATTCATACGGACCTAATAATGTAACAGACAATCTCACTCTTCGATGGTACAGAATAGTCGAAGAGATAGCGGTGGGTTTTGTTTGCTCGCTGCCTTCCCTCTAGTTTCAAAGTTAGTGAAGATAGCCCACCTGTGGCGTAAGTAATCGTAACTATAAATTTAAATCTAGGGGCCTAATTACTTTTTATATAGGGTGACACCTTTTGTAATTTTGGGCAAAATTGAATAACCATTGACTTCACTGACCTTCTGTTGGTACGACTGTCTGTGTCATTCTATCAGTTATACAATACGTGACAATCTCAAATTTTTGTTAAGCATTAAACCATTATAGTTTGCTGCTTAAAAAATCAGATAACGTGGCACGTTTTAAAAGTTTTTTTAAGCTCATTGAAACTCATTAAATCACAATTCATTGCACACGTGATTCATTTGTTTCCACTTCATAGCTTCCCTTTTTAAATGTTGTCGTTTTTATATAATATAAAAATAAAAAGCTTTTTCAGTCGTGTAAAGTTTCCATAACACTGCACAACAAAGTTTTTGCTTCTTGAACACCGTTGGTGTTCCTTATAGATGTTTGGCTGCTAATCACGAAAATCGCACCCAGATTTGCCCATCACGTACCGTTTCATCGAAATCTTCAGTTTTTCTACAGTGATAAAACGATATCAGGGCAACTGGAATCCGTCAATGCTTGCTGACTGCTGTTGGACACTGCAACGTGATGCACCGGACATTAAATACAAACGAAAATCAGTAGCAAAACACTTTTAATTATGTTGAACTTAACAGCGTATTAAAAACATAAATACAATTAAATACGTTATTGCCGGTAAACAGTTAATTGTCTATTTCTCAGAGTTCCTACGTGATGAATCAAAACCAAAACTATATTTGTGCATACCCACCAGGTACCTGTCACAATCAGCAAAAACTTTTCAAAAAATTGTTGTGCAGTGAAATCAATTAATATTTGTAATTGGTTCTGATTTCTTCCTTTCTACCTTGGAAATACAGTTAAATAAATATCACGAAATTGTAACGCATGACACGAATAAATAATAATAATAATAAATAAAACAAGACAACCTCATACGCTTCATAGTGCTTCGGGTTGGAAACGAATCATTGGATAGAAAGATATTCTAAAATTTATTCAGATGTTGAACCTTGATGGTTCTTAAAAGCTACTTAAGGGTTGGTAATTTTTACTGTGCGTTTGTTTGTTGTTAAGCAATGGGCTATCTATCCTCTGCCTGTCGGGGATATCGAAACCCTATTTTTTAGCGTTGTAAGCATCACAGCAGTTTATACTATTGTTGTTTAAAAGACTAAATACGTCTACATGTAACTAAAAACCAGATAAGTGTTTTCTCAATCTTCGAGCCCCGATTTCTAATGTTGTATGTCCACAGATACACTATTGTGTTAATAACACTTGTATAACGATTGTTACTAAAATAAATATGCATTAAGATATAAGTTGTTTCGGCCAGACGAATCACGCTATGCTAAAGCGCCCTCTGAACATAATATACGTAAAAACGAAAAAAAAAAAAATGTTGAGGCCCCAGAATATATCATTGATAACTGATGAAAAAAAAGTGTTGACATAGTAACCTTAATGCTATTATTTCTGCTTTAAGGATAAATTATTTATTAATGATTCGCGATATTTTATTTCACATATTTTCATTTTAAATACTGGTTTCTCTGTTGTTTGAACCCCGACAAAAAGAAAAGTTCTGTTTGTGATTCGATTTATCGCCATGCTGCACGAAAATCCATCCCATAGTTAGAATCCCCGGACAACTCGAAATATAGGAAACAAGGTTAAACCTTTCTTTTGTGATCTGTAAATATATACGTGTATTTTTAGTGATCTGTAAATCACGTGCATTTTTAATGATTTGTTAATCATATGTATCTTTAGTGATCTGTAAATCACGTGTATTTTTAATGATTTGTAAATCATATGTATTTTTAGTGATTTATAAATCACGTGCATTTTTAATGATTTGTAAATCATATGTATCTTTAGTGATCTGTAAATCACGTGTATTTTTAGTGATCTGTAAATCACGTGTATTTTTAGTGATCTGTAAATAACGTGTATATTTCAGTGATCTGTAAATAACGTGTGTATTTTAGTTATCTGTAAATAACGTGTATATATTAGTGATCTGTAAATAACGTGTATATATTAGTGATCTGTAAATAACGTGTATATATTAGTGATCTGTAAATAACGTGTATATATTAGTGATCTGTAAATAACGTGTGTATATTAGTGATCTGTAAATAACGTGTATATATTAGTGATCTGTAAATAACGTGTGTATTTTAGTTATCTGTAAATAACGTGTGTATTTTAGTTATCTGTAAATAACGTGTATATGTTAGTGATCTGCAAATAACGTGTGTATTTCAGTGATCTGTAAATAACGTGTGTATTTTAGTTATCTGTAAATAACGTGTGTATGTTAGTTATCTGTAAATAACGTGTGTATTTTAGTTATCTGTAAATAACGTGTGTATGTTAGTTATCTGTAAATAACGTGTGTATTTCAGTGATCTGTAAATAACGTGTGTATTTTAGTTATCTGTAAATAACGTGTGTATGTTAGTGATCTGTAAATAACGTGTGTATTTTAGTTATCTGTAAATAACGTGTGTATGTTAGTTATCTGTAAATAACGTGTGTATTTCAGTGATCTGTAAATAACGTGTGTATTTTAGTTATCTGTAAATAACGTGTGTATGTTAGTGATCTGTAAATAACGTGTGTATTTTAGTTATCTGTAAATAACGTGTGTATGTTAGTTATCTGTAAATAATGTGTGTATGTTAGTTATCTGTAAATAACGTGTGTATTTTAGTTATCTGTAAATAACGTGTGTATGTTAGTTATCTGTAAATAACGTGTGTATTTTAGTTATCTGTAAATAACGTGTGTATTTTAGTTATCTGTAAATAACGTGTATATTTTAAGCTGTGGTGAGTAAAGAGCAATTCCAACACTGGATTTAAAACATTGCTTTACCTGCTTCACCATTACGAAGATATTAAGTAGCATTTTAGAATAATTTAAACATGATTAATAATTAATTGGTTAGTAAGTAGTAATTAATTGGTTAGAAAGCAGTAATTAATTGGTTGGTAAGTAGTAATTAATTGGTTGGTAAGTAGTAATTAATTGGTTAGTAAGTAGTAATTAATTGGTTAGTAAGCAGTAATTAATTGGTTGGTAAGTAGTAATTAATTGGTTAGTAAGTAGTAATTAATTGGTTAGTAAGCAGTAATTAATTGGCTAGTAAGCAGTAATTAATTGGTTAGTAAGTAGTAATTAATTGGTTAGTAAGTAGTAATTAATTGGTTGGTAAGTAGTAATTAATTGGTTAGTAAGTAGTAATTAATTGGTTGGTAAGTAGTAATTAATTGGTTACTAAGTAGTAAAAAACGATATCTTTTGAATTAAGAGCTGAACAAGTTTGATACTTCCAACAATTAACACGTGGTCCTGTGAACTCTTATAACGGTTCAGTTACACCTCTTTCTTGTCTGACTGTGTATGCAGATTTGCTTGTTGTTTGTTTGCTTGCTTTGAAGTTTGTGCAAAGTTACTCAAGAGCTATCTGCTATCCCTGATATAGAAGTGATAAACAAAAAGCAAGGTAGCCAGTTAACATCACTCACTGCTAATTCTTGGGCTTCCCTTTACCGATAAAAAGTGTTATTGACTGTCAAATTATAACGTTCGCAAGTCTGAGAGGGGGAATATGTTCGATGGGACTGGGATTTGAACCCGTGACCCTCAGATTGCAGGCCGTGCATACAGCTAGCACGTAATGCATAGAGACTTGTAAATTATTAAAGCAAGACCTTATGCAATACTAACAAATAAAACTTATGTTTTTCTATGACGTCATAAACATAATTTCTTAGTGTATGTGTAAAAACGGCTGGTTTGGGTTGAAAAAATTTTTATGTCGAGGAGCGAACAATATTTCGACCTTTTTTGCTCATTGTTTCGAATTTTCTCAACCCAAACCAGCCGTTTTTACATATATATTTTTCTCTACAAGTGGGTTTTGTCGTCATCACTGAGTGTAATTTCTTAGTGTTTCGGAAAATCACTCAATTTTAACAAATACATTAGTCCATCGAATGGTGCATTTTATAAGTATGTTACGATTTAAATCATAAGCTTTAATAACACAGACATTTAGATAAAAAAAACGCGCAATTGTCTATAATTTAACTTCTCTCTCTACAACTTTCCTTTCGATATAAAAAACTGAACAAATTTGAGCTACAAATCACTATTCTCTAGTGTCAACATTGTTCCTTCTTTCGATTTAAACTCCATTCCCACTGAAGCCAGCAGCTTGCTTCCTTCTACCTACCAATTACTTACTTTGTGGAGTCCCTTTCTAATGATTTCACTTCCTCCAAAGTTTATCGTACTTACAGAAATAACAAACTTCTATAAGTCTACTTTCCTCTGAGCAGGAAAAGACTAGCGTTTCCTGTTAAACGATAAGAAGATCCCATTTAATGAGAATTGAAGTAAATCTTCATAGATCTGTTGGTCAAGTTGTGGCCAGTATTAATAACCTAAAAAATTGTACAGCGAAAGACACGGAAAGTAAAGCCTAATAAGCTTCGATTGCTTGAAAGGACTTTTGTGTGAAAGAAACTGCCTCTGGAAGCAACGTAAGCACAAGAACTATTTGTCGGAAGCTTCATGAAAGAAGTTTCCATGGCCGAGCAGCCACACATAAGCCTAAGATCACCTTGTGGTGTAAAGCACACCGCCTTTGGACTCTGGAGCAGTGGAAGCGCATTCTATGGAGTGATGAATTATGCTTCACTATCTCGCAGTCCGACAGACGAATTTGCGTTTAGCGGATTCCAGGAGAACGCTACCTGCCTAAATGCATAGTGCCAACTGTAAAGTTTTGTGGAGGAGGAATAATGGTCTGGGGCTGTTTTTCATGGTTTGGGCTAGGCTCTGTAGTTCCAGTGAAGGGAAATCTTAATGCTTCAGCATAAAATGACATTCTAGAGAATTGTGTGATTCCAGCTTTGTGGCAACGATTTAAGGAAGGCCCTTTTTTGTTTCAGCATTACAACGCCCCCGTGCACAAAGCGAGGTCCAATAAAACATTATTTGCGAAGGTTTGTGTGGAAGAACTTAACTAACCTGTACAGAGCCCTGACCTAAACCCCATCGAACACCTTTGGGATGAACTGAAACGCCGACTCCGAGCCTGACCTTTTCGTTCGACATCAATGCCCGACCTCACAAATGTTCTTATGGCCGAATAAGAGCAAATTTCTGCAGCCATGTTCCAAAATCTAGTAAAAAGCCTTACCAGAAGAGTGTAGACTGTTTTACCAGAAAGGGGGGACCAACTTCATATTAGTGTCTATTGTTTTGGAATGAATTGTTCAACAAGCACATATTGGTGTGATAGACGGGTGTACACATACTTTTGACCACGTGGTGTATTTTTACATTTTCTGAGCGACCACATAACATAGATGCCAAGCGATGAGTGGGTTAGATTTGAGATCCAATGTGCGACCACCATATATGTCAAAGGACATGACCTCAGACATTTGTGACTTTGAAATGCTTTTATGTCAATGAAAATAACAGGTGGAACACTATTTTTATTACGCCACCTATGTCTATTTTCGTACTCAGTGCTGTAAGAAACCTAATACAAGGTGAACACATTCTCGTATAACACTGAAATTTCAAATCTTTGACAACAAGAGACAATCTAGGTAATGTTTATTCTATATTCAATCAGGTCATTTCTGGACCTTGCGATATATTTTAGAAGCATTGACGTCAGAAGAAAACAAAATTTGTGCAAAAAACGCTTATAGTAAAATGATTGATAAATACAACACATAGGCAGTCGTTTGTGTTTTGAATTTCACGCAAAGTTATATGAGGGCTATCTGCGCTAGCCATTCCTAATTCAGCAGTGTAGGACTAGAGGGAAGACAGTTGGTCATCACCACTCACCGCCAATTATTGGGCTACTCTTTTACCAGCGATTTATTTCAATTTTTGTAGACGAATTAAAGGAAATTATGTCGTTTTGCTTTTAAAAAAAGGAATTTTGATATTTTCTGTTACTCTATAAAATTTAGAGTATGATGTAAGAGACCAGAAAACATTCGATAATATAGTGCGCGTTGATAACACAACGTAATAGAATACACAATGTTTTGGTTGTAAATTATGAACTTAATTACTAGCTTAAGATATTTGTCTAAATAGCGACGGTGTTTATTATTAACATTTAAATATTGGTAAGAAAATAGATGCAACTGTGTTTATTTATATTTAAATATCGGTAAGTAGTTGGAAAATAGATTATTTCGATCACGTTTAAAAAACAAATAATCAAAAATCTTGTTGGGTCATCAAATATGTATGTCTCCGGATTTACAACGCTAAAATCAGGGGTTCGATTACCCTCGGTGGGCTGAGCAGATAGCCTGATGTGGCTTTGCTATAAGAAAAACACACACAATCATCAAATATACATGTCTATACAAAGCAGTTCTTGAGAAGTAACGTTTATTGTAATCATTAGAATCTTTTCGACTAATTCTACGCCATAATACAGTCATTCCTTCAGTAACAAATCTCAGTGTGCATAATGGAGGGGCTGCTGGCCTCATTCAAGTTGGAATTTAATGGTCCGCTGGTTTGCTAACAGCTTCGTTCCCTAGTTAGCGGATGAGTCAACAGTAATCTCTCGTGGCGTGATCACAACCAAATATATGATTTATCGGGACAGGAGGAAACTGTTTACTGGCGACCTTTTGATGGCGTTAGGCTGAGAGCCACTAAGCCTCCTTTGTCCTGAGGAACTACAACAAATAGTGACTTGTAGTTGTCCCCGTCCTCAGGTGTGATCATCCACTTCAACAGCCATTACTGCTTGTCTGGAATGTCTCTCAAGCTGAGACTTGTATCATTGGCTTACTTTCTCCCAGACAGTTCTCTTCTTTCTTCGCTTAACATTAAAATATTTTATTTGTGAAATAGCAGAGTCGTTGTGGAGCTTAATGACTGTCAGATTTCTTTTAAATGTCCTTTCCCGTCCGCACAGAATATTTATGTCTCTTGAGATTTCATGAGAGACCAGTAATATGGATCGTTTACAATTCAGGTTCTCTCTTCAATGTAATCTCCTTTGCTGGTGTATCGGTAACAAAAGTCGAAGTGTTATAACCGCGTATTTATAACATGTCTTTAGTTTACGAACAAAACAGAGTGCACAGCGTTGTGTAGATTTCGAATAGCTTTATGTTAACGAGGAGACCCTTGAGTAATATGTATCTTTATTTTTTTTTCATTATATAAACTCGTCGGTCACTCATTCATCACATGACCTGCTCCAGACCACAGAGTTTAAGTAAATACTGCTCCAATTTATATGAACTGTTTTTCTTTCTTTTACGTTTTTATTTGGTTTGGTTTGTTTTGAATTTCGCGCAAAGCTACATTTTATTAAATGTTAGCTCGCGAACTAATATCAAAATGGCTAATTATAGGCCAAGCCTAGTCTGCTCCTATTAATATTACCCTCGAAATCGGTCTTAGAAAGTCAAAGCGAGTATTATTTTATCGTTTTCGAATTTTGGCGCAAGATTACACAAGGATTATATGGTGTAGTGTGGTTTTTCTGTCACTTTCTTAGCGCACTCACCATGGGTGAGTCAGAAACTGTAAATCGAATAAAAAAATCCGTGTATACATGACGAACAGACGTTCATAGCGCTACTGGTTTCAAAGTAAAGAGCGTGATTTTGTGTCACTGAGGTGCAAAACTTGAATTCTCGGCAATACAGTTCATGCACACTAGGCCACGCTCTGCTCAGGACTACGACATAGTTGTCGAAGTGATTGCGAGTTCCTTCAATGTTCCTTTAATATAATGTCGAAATGTTGTAAAGCGGCAACTAATTCGTTAAGCCTGGACATAATGATATAATTTTAGAAGCAAAAATAAAAGAATGCTACATCGGTGTTAGTTTATATTAGAAGAGAAGGTAAATACAAGGAACTACATCACGCGAACTGTCACGCTCTCTAGTAAATTTTATGTGTATTACATACAGCCTAGCGTGAGGACATTCCGATAACCACTGAGTAACACGATCCGCTCTTCTGGTCTGTGTATCAGCAATTCAAGTCAGTATTTCGCCCACTTCTAACAGCAAAATGAAACGTATAATTCATTGGAAATTATTAATGAAATATTTTACACGGATGTACATGCTGGTTTTAATCTCCTATTAAATTATACGTCATACAGAAATGTCCTCAGAGAATTAAGTGGGTGAATATAGAGGTTTACTTGCTTCATACCAAAGTTATTTTGAATAGCAAATGACCAAACCACGTGACAATCACAGCCGTTTTTACATGTTACAAAGCGCAAAGCTGCACAAATGGCTACGTGTGCTCTGCCCATCACAGGTGTAAAAGACCCGGTTCCTAGTGGTATAAGTCTGCGGACATACCACTGTGCCAATGGGGGACCAATCACAGCTAATGTAGAGTCGCGGTGGAACGGAATGTATCAGAACTATATGTTAGGATTGTGTGACATTTCACAGATAATGTTGTGCTCACGAAAATCCAAAGGTTTTCGGATGAGTAAATAACAGCCGGGTCCGAAACATGATATCTATGTATTTAAGTTGTTGTTCATTTAACAGAACATTTTCTGTATTTTTTTGAGCTCGTAAGTGTTAACTCACAGTCAGACGTTTGCACTAATTTTTTTCAGTCAGTGGTAAGCACGGGAAATACACTCTTGAATGTTGCAGTTATACAAACTTCACGGTGAAACCGATGAGGGTTTGGCGTGTTAATGATCACTGCATCCAATCGTGTTACACCACACGAAACCTTTTGAGTAGGGCTACAAGCGACTTACGTATGATACCATCAATCACGCTCGTTAAGTCAGACTCCAAGACTCGACTGAGTCCTATAATATCCAATTAGATATTGACACGTTTTAGATATATCTCGTGCTTGTTATTCCGCACCAATGAACTTTCCGCATGGTGACGCTATAATACAAAGACGTTTATGGATTTGATTTTAGGTAACATAAAAACCAATTTGCCATTCCCGGGGTTTATTAAAAGAACTATAATATACCATAATCAGTTAAAACAAACGGCACTTGAAAGCTAAAAGAATCATATTAACATAATTCATTAGGAAACGAACGAAAGAACTTGATTTTAATTACTGAAGGAAAAGAAAACGTAAAAAGTGCATTTCGTTAATCGTATCTAAAAACAATAATTTTATTGCAGGTACAAAGAATTAGAAAAATACCGTATAGTCCAATATTCTGTATTACTTAACATTGTAAAATAATTGTAAACACCAAGAAACGACGGCTCGGCATGGCCAGATGGGTTAAAACGTTTAACTCGTATTAATCTGAAGGTCGCGTGTTCGAATTCCGATCCCACCAAACATGCTCGCCCTTTCAGCCGTGGGGGCGTTATAATGTGACTATCAATCCCACTATTCGTTGCTAAAATACTAGCCCAAAAGTTGGCAGTGGGTGGTGATGACTAGCTGCCTTCCCTCTAGTCTCACACTACTAAATTAGGGACGGCCATCGCAGATAGCCCTCGAGTAGCTTTGTGCGAAATTCAAAACAAACCATACCAAGAAACGAAATTCCTTGAATATCAGGGTGTTGATTAAGGGTAATATTTGTACTAAAATTTGTTTTGCGGTTAAACATGAAGCAACACAACGGGCTACGTGTGGTCTGCTCACCACCGGTATCGAAACTCGAATTCTAGTGTTGTAAGCCCGCAGACATATCGCTCCAGCAGTGGGGAGCTTGTGTTCCTCCATGTAGTTGTTTGATAAGAGCCCGGCATAGCCAAGCGGATTAAGTCGTGCGACTCGTAATCTGCGGATCGCGGGTTCCAAGCCCGGTCGTACCAAACACGCTCTCCCTTTCAGCTGTGGGGGCGTTATAATGTGCGTTTAATCCCACTATTTGTTGGTAAAAGAGTAGCCAAAGAGTTTGCAGTGGGTGATGATGACTAGCTGCCTTCCCTCTAGTCTTGCACTGCTAAATTAGGGACGGCTAGCGTAGATAGCCCTCGAGTAGCTTTGCGCGAAATTCAAAACAAACAAACACATTGTTTCATAAGCATTTCCTCGTGTAAACAAATAACCAAATGAGGAAAAGTAACGTTTTAATGTGCCTAATTACCTGAACAAACGAATAATTTGTTGCTAATTTGTTCATAGTTTTACAAAGGAAAAACTAAATTGAATATTTCAAATCACATAGCTGACAACTCGGTGTTTTGAAATAGAAACTGTGTACAAACGAAAAACTAAATTGAATATTTCAAATCACATAGCTGACAACTCGGTGTTTTGAAATAGAAACTGTGTACAAACGACTTTGAGGTTACCACTGTTCTTATAATATTATCTGTAATAAGTGCGACAATCCTTGAAACTGTCTAAAATACAAGTTTAGGAAGGCCACATTCTATACAGATAATGTTATTACAACGAAAACTTGCCTTGCCTGTTATTATTTATTAACTATTAAGCCTAAAAGTTGACGATTACATGAAAATACCAATAAATCCTACGGTTGTTTGTTTTTGAATTTCGCGCGAAGCTATAGGAGGGCTGTCTGCGCTAGTCGTCTCTAATTTTGCAGTGCAAGATTAGATGGTTTGGTTTGTTTGTTTGTTTTGAATTTCGCGCATGAATACATGTACTTATTTTTGTTGTTTTTTTTTCTATAGCTGCATGAGATATGTTGTGGAAGTAGTTTGTATGACTTGTGTTAAGTTTACAGAAAGTGATATTTTTCGATTATTTTGTAAAATGTTTGTTGCGCAAATGGACATTTTTTTCTCTACTAGTTTGGTTTGAATTTTGCGCAAAGCTACACTAGGGCTATCTGCCCTAGCCGTCCCTAATTTAGCAGTGTAAAACTAGAGGGAGTTAGTCATCATCACCCACCGCCAACTCTTGGGCTACTTTTTAACCAACGAATAGTAGCATTGATAGTCACATTATAACGCTCCCATGGCTGAAAGAACAAGCATGTTTGGTGCAACGGGGGTTCAAACCTGTGAGCCTCAGTTGATGAGTGGAACGCCTTAACCCACCTGGCCATGTCGAGCCGTACTATGAATTTAAAATGAATCCATAAAGTAACTGGTCTGCTTTGTTCAATGTCTAGAAACTTGTCGAATTTAATGTCCTTTATGATGAACGCTTCTAGTATTCCATTTAATCACTGTGTAATAATTATGAGCTATATGTAACAGTATTTCGATATAACAATTGAGGCTTAGCGTTTGGTTCGTATAGAAATATTATTGACATAAACAAGGAATAGCTCGTGTGATCAGCTCCCCTCCAAGAATATAACGTCTGATTCACATAACTTTTAAAAATTAGAACGTTTATTAGCTGTAAAATAAGTTTGTCGAAACCCTTACACATTCTAACTGGAACCAACCTCACTTCGGGCACTTTTACTCCGAGTGACATCATGCTCTTCCTGAGATGTTTGGGGAGGGGCTTAATAATCACCATTCTGATACAGGATACAGCAGTACCCTTGTAGTGGGTGGAAATTCCTAATCCAGGAGGTGTGTTTATCCCAGGTGTCTAGCGTAGATTATCTTCAATGTTATTTCAAAACTGACCCATTTGTGGAACTCAGAAATCTGTGGTTTATCCTCTCGAATTGAATGAAAGAAGTAAAAACTGGGTTTGTAAAATTTAATTTCTAGATTTCCTATACGTCGGTTTTCTTCTTTTGTTGTTGTTGTTTTGAATTAAGCACAAAGCTACACAATGGGCTATCTGTGCTCTGCCCACCACGGGTATCGAAACCCGGATTTTAGCGTGTAAGTCCGCAGACATACCGCTGAGCCACTGGGGGGCGTTTTCTTCTTTTGTTTACCATATTAAGTTCCATTTTTTTTCTCAGTTTATCCATTATCAATATCAAATCTTTTGTTTGAATTAAATAAAGTGAAGATGAGAAAGCGTTTAATTTGTTATTAATCTCAAAGCCACAAAATAGGTTGTCTGTGCTTCGCCCACCGCGGGTATCGAAACTCGATTTTTAGTGTCATACTTATTACTGAGCACCAGAAGACATTTTAAAATGAAGATCTATTTCATTCAAGGAAAAATAACTTGCGAGAATATACAGCATGTGTTGAAATGTCTCTAACTTATTACTGTATTTATTAGATTTCTAAACAATCTTGGCATGGCCCAGCGCGTAAGGCGTGCAACTCGTAATCCGAGGGTCGCGCTAAACATACTTGCCCTCCCAGCCGTGAGGGTGTATAATGTGACGGTCAATCCTACTATTTGTTTTTAAAGAGTAGCCCAAGAGTTGGGCTAAACAGTCTGATTTGTAATTATGATTAAAAAAACAAAGATGAAAATAAGAACGTCGGTTAGCTCCACAACAGAAATATTTATTAATTCTAGACTCACTTACTAGTTCTTCTAAATTTATTACTTTCCTCCCCATTTCTTATTGGGTGAGAGGTTTCTAGATATGATTCCTTATTTCTGCATACGCTGTTGGAATACGAACCGCAGATTTTAAAAGTTATAAGTTATGAGCTACCGGGAAACAAATAAATGCAAATAACCACCGAAACAAAAACAGTCTAGTAATTTCTCTAGTATTTGTCATTCAGATATTTTTCGTTCCTTATGTCTGATCAGTCTGAATTTGGAATATCATATTCAGTAGATGTTTTTCGAATGTAGATAATCGGGTTAATAAAGTGAGACAATGATTTTGTTATTGCTTTACTAAGTCACCAGAGAGCAGCACTATACAATTAAGACTTGCAGTAACCAAGAATAATATAATCACAAATAATGTGCTTTAACTCATCACTAGATAGCAGCACTTTTCGATTAGGAATGATGTTAGTTAAGAAAGACAAATATTGAGTGTAAGTCTATTATTAGATGGCAGCACTATACAATAGAAGTTGCATGAGGTAAGGCAATAATTATTAATGATTTAATGAAGGCAATTAAAATTTATCACTCATTAACTGTTATAAAGAGTGAAATTTCATCATTTCGGATACAACTTTTTTCTAATTTAAGTCTCTAAAATTACGTAGGCCTAGAACTGTTTTATTGTCTTGAATATTTTTACTGTTTTGCAGTCGTTCCTGTACGCTGAATCCGAAAATGATATCCATTTTTTTCTCCATGACTTCCATAGTTTCTACAAAACGTCATGTGTACTTTTACATAATCGAATCCTTTTCATTGAAATCGGGTCACATTTCGTTATGTTTAAAATGTTGACAACCACTAGCTGTAGATTTCTCTAGACCAATCGCGAGGTGAGAGTCTTGTCGATCGTTCTCGAACACAAACATAATAAAACAAAATAATAATATAATCCAGATAAGAGTTGCTGTTTTTTCTTCCCGATTTCTAGAAAATCCTTACATTATAGAAAAAAAAATTTCCAAAATCTGTGTAGCTCTGTTATTAAAACCAAAACAACGTTTATGAAGTTCAAATCGCAGGCTTTTATCAGTAGCCTTATATTGACTGTCCTACAAAACTATCATAAAATGTCAAACTATAATTTGGACTGTGCGAACGTCAATAAGGTTCTAACATTTTGGAGATTCGGACCTTATGAGATGACTAAATCATATGTAAAATTTATCAGACTTCTGTGTCGCTGTTTTACAAGGCTAAGTCTGACGAGGACTATCGACACGCGATGAAAATGTTTTTTTTTAAATCAAAATATGAGCATTTTGTTGGTTCGTTACAATACAGTATTGTTGTAATTTATATATGACCGCACAATTCGCTACTGAATATGAAAGGTTTGAAAAATACGTAGAGTTTCAAGCATAGCTCATAATTTAAATTTCATGTTGCAATTCATGTTGCATGTTGGTCCGATTTGAAATGAAAACTTAAAAAATAGAATTTAACACCTGAGGAGCTTCCAGTTTGCTCCATCATCCATGACAACCTTTTTACTTCACCTGGTAATATTTTACGTCCGTTTCAGTTCATATCGATTCCATGGGGTATATGGAGTTTATTTTATGTAAGTATAAAGTGCGGCGCGGTATGTCCAGTTTGATTAAGGTGTTCGACTCGTAATTCAAGGGTCGCGAGTTCGAATCCCCGTCACACCCAACATGCTCGCCTTTTCATTTCCTCTCTTTCCCACTTACGCCTTCAGTCTCGTGAAAGCCCTTCCAAAGATGAAGCAGCATTTCAATAGTTGGTGGCCTCATATGTTAGTTGTTTCCTTAACACCAACGATTCAATAGTTTATTGGCCCTCTTTTACCCCCGATTTCCTGTTTAGTTATGAAGTATATCATCTTGCTGATAACTACTCTGGTCTCAATTATGTTTTTGCTTCTCAGTATTTTTCAGTGCTGTCCTCACACCAAGCCATTTCTGATTTTTTGTTCTTACTTTATCTAATTTGTTCTTTTGGAAAATTAAAGTTTTACCCCAGCATTTCCTTTGATGTAGTGTTGTTTTCTGCACAGTGCGAGGAACCAAAAATAATTTTAAAAATATGTAACAATAAAAACTGGATTTTATCATAGAAATAAATAAAATGAACCAAAATCACACTTATATCGAGCGGATTACATATGAATTCGGTCACTGGAAGATAATTCAAGCCTTACGGTCGCGGGAAAACGGATATGCTTGTTCTATTCTCACTCCTTAGATCTTAAAACGATACGAACATTAAATTATAAGATTTTATGAGCTAATCAAATATTAAAATGATAATAGTAATAAGTTTATAAACTAAAAACATACAAACACTAAGCCACCAGTATTTTAAAAATATCAAGAGTATATTTTAATTCGATTCTTAAGTTTCTAGCCAAGTTTCACACTGACATCCTTCACTATAACCTCGACTGAGTTTACAAAGAAAGATGTGGAATTTAAGTATACTGAAGAACGGCAAGTCGCACGTGAGAAACTAAAATATTCGTCGAAACAAGCACCCGTACTGACTCATCCAGATTTCAATAAGAACTTACATTAAGCCTAATTCATCAGGTTTTGCAGCAAGAACAGGTTTATCTTACATATACCAGGTGGCGCACGATCTTCCCTGCAGTGAACGATTGAAAAACAAACAAACAACAAGCACAGTACAGAGTACAAAAACATGTAGATGCTATTGATATAGGAGATAATTTGTTATTGGTACAGATCCTATCCTACTAAGTTGTGATTTATTGCATTTTTTGCTACAATACAACAATTTTGAAGTTATGCAAGATGCTTTAAGTGGGATAAGATATGATATTGCTAAAATAAGTGGAGTAAAAAAGAGTGACAGAAACCATAAATTAACGTGGGATGTAGACACAGTTGTGAAACCAAGACACAAAGATATAAAGTTACTGAAAAATATATAATGAATGCACAGCGTGAAAGTCCAATATACTATGTAAGTTGGAAGGAATTAATTCTAATATCATTGTGCCTAAAAGTCGAAAAAAACAAGGCAATGATCATATATCATATTAGTCCAGTTACAGCATACTTAATAATGCTAAAACCTACACAGAGATAAATTAAAGATCATATCAGATAACAGAAGAAAATATATAATATAATTCATAAACCTTCTTAGGATGTTTAAAACTAGCCCTCAATTGAAAATGGACTTGTTTGTCCCAAGAATAAAAGAATTTGAACACTAATATTACCGATTCGTGATGGGTATATTTTATGTACTAGACACTTCATCGACTGATATCTTAGAAACAAACCTATTTTAGTTTGTTCACATTATTTGGCAACATATATTTAAAAAAATAAGTTACCAGATCATAAAACAAAAACAAGAATTCATCTTTTGAAAATGAAATGATAGGAAGACATGGAATACACAGATTTATAAATCGCAGATGTGGATTACTTGGAGTGCAAAAAGAAACGATAGCATATCACTCAGCAACCCGAGGACTGGTAAGAAGTAAGATAAGAATGATGACATATCACTCAGCAGCCCATGGACTGGTAGGAAGTAAGATAAGAATGATGGCATATCACTCAGCAACCCGTAGACTGGTAGGAAGTAAGATAAGAATGATGGCATATCACTCAGCAACCCATGGACTGGTAGGAAGTAAGATAAGAATGATGGCATATCACTCAGCAACCCGTGGACTGGTAAGAAGTAAGATAAGAATGATGGCATATCACTCAGCAACCCGTGGACTGGTTGGAAGTAAGATAAGAAAACTTGGGACAAACAAGTCCATTCCGTTCATAGCAACACAGGTGATGAGTTAACCCCAGAAGTTTCTTTTCTCATATTACGTGGACCTCATCTGGCACCACATATGTGAGAAACACTGACACCTGTGGTGTTTAACTTTGGGTGATAATTACAAAACTGATATGTTTGCTTGCTTGTTCCTTGTTGTTGTTGTTTTTTTTTGGGGGGGTATGTTAGAATTTTAGACACCCAGGAGAGTCAGTTACAAAAGACCTCTTCCCCTACCCCTAACTTACATTTCAGCTTGTGCTATGTTGTACTTGTAGTGCTTTTGGGTCAGAGTAACCCACAGTACTCTGACTCTTTTCAGGGTATTGTCTTGAGTTACCTTTTTTTAATTTTTGTATTTTTTTACGATTTTATTCTTCTATTTTTTCATTATTATTATTTTTAAAAATCTATTTACATATGTATATATATGTATATTTAACAAATAAAAAAACCTATGAATATTATACTAATTCTAAAAGTCTAATGCATGGTGACCAGCTTGTTTTATATTTTTTAAATATATAATAATAGGAGAGAGGTACTTAGGACCATGCTCATCATTACGTAGTATCTGGGCCCGGCATGGCCAAGTGTGTTAAGACGTGCGACTTATAATCTGAGAATCGCGGGTTCGCATCCCGATCGCGCCAAACATGCTCGCCCTTTCAGCCGTGGGGGCGTTATAATGTGACGGTCAGTCCCACTATTCGTTGGTAAAAGAGTAGCCAAAGAGTTGGCGGTGGGTGGTGATGACTAGCTGCCTTCCCTCTAGTCTTACACTGCTAAATTAGGGACGGCTAGCACAGATAGCCCTCGAGTAGCTTTGTACGAAATTCAAAACAAACAAACAAACGTAGTAACATTAAGTCATTTTATACCAATTATCACTAAAATAACTTAGAGCATTACACAAGAGTCTTACAGATATTGTTTCTATGTTTACATACTTGTGCATGAATGACAATGAAGCCCTACGTGGTACTTTATAGGTTGAGGTTTAAACTGAATTTTATATATTTTTTGTAGTTTGTGTGTTTTTGTGTTATGTTTATCCAGGCAGGAGATGCATATTCTATAATGGGTCTAATGTATGTTTTGTAGAATTTTATTATATTATCAGGTGATGTACCTTGACCTTTACCCGACAGACTTCTTGCATAGTTTGCTCTTTTCCAGATTCCAGTCAGGATATTGTTAGCATGCTGTATCCACGTTTATTTGGCATCGTAAGTTAATCCTAAAAATGTGGCCGAAGTAGCAGTCAGTAAAAATGATCCGTTCATGTATAATTTAGGTGGATCTTTTTTTAGTTTACCTAATCTGGTGAATAGCATTACTTGGTTTTTCAAAATATTTATTTTTATTCTATATTTCTGTCAGTATTCTTCTATATTATTGAGGACTGGTTGTAGATTTGTTGCTGCTATTGAAGGAGTGGGGACGCTTTTCCAGACCGCTACATCGTCAGCAAAATGTGTTGCAAAACCTAAATTTTGGTCCGACAATGGCATATTACTCGCATACATGATAAATATGATAGGGCTAACTACCCTTCCCTGTGGGACTCCTTGGGCCGATGTGTTTCAATGAATGCAACCGGTATTTGATTTGGCAAATAAAAATTGAACACATATTGCTGAATGGTCACATAAAAATGAAAAAAACAACAAAACAAAAACAGCCAAAGTAAATAACGTAACAATAGGCGAGTAAAATACGAATATAGAACCCCATATTTAAAATGAGTAGCACAAAGAAACTGTCAAAATTTCGAGTGACTAAACAGTCATCATAAACTTCGTATTCAAGAAAGCATTGGCAACAACACACTGTTAGCATACGTTAAAAAGGCTAAAGGAAACATACATATAAATTTCATGAATACAATACGTTTACTAGAAAAAATAAAAAATAAGTAAAAAGGGAACGATAAGGTAAAAAAAAAGGCGGATCTAACAGATACTAAGTCAATATGAGCACGTGCTATACGTAGAAACACACAACCCTGATAACAATGAGTAACTAGTAGATATATCTGTTGACGTCATAACCATAGATCAAAAAGCAAGGTCACAAGAAGCTGGCACAAGTGCAGAATTTAGTACAGAGACAGTTCGTAATGACACAACAACTTTCATCACAGCTTTGATGTAATGTGCAATCGATGGAAACATCTATGGTATTACTGAGTAAAAACTGGCCTCAACATGTAACTTGTTAATTCTACAAAACAGACAGTTTGGCAATTTTGAGATAAGTCAAGAAAAAAATGAAACCGAGATAAAAGTTTTCTTTGAAACATTGAACACCTCTTTTCTTATTATAAAAAATATGGCATATCAAAAATATGTCTGGGGTGAGTAAAGAAACTTTTCTTTCTTGTACGCTAGCTTTACTGATGTTAACAGAAAAATACGAGGCAAGCTTTGAAATAACTTCAGTAAACTGGTGTAGAGGGAAATCTGTAAGGAAACAAAGTTTGAATTACAGTTAACCCTAACTATATTAACGTCCCATAATGTTACGTTATCGCATAATAACTAAAACAAAAATACGGTTCTCAAGCTCCTGACCTTAACATACGATAATTAGCATGCTACACAGTGTGCTGACGTACATCCAACAAAGTATCTAGTAAGCTCGCCAGGTGTGAAGGAGAAACGTGTATTAGGCTTAAGCCTACGAATATCAAAGACAGCTCTCAAGAAAAATGTGAGTTTAAAGCAGAAGACGTCCTGCTCATCTAGAACTTGTAACTTAGTGAAGAAACCTATTCAACTATTTTAAAATAGTGTGAATAAAGATATATTCATATACTAAGTTATAGAGAGAGATTCAGTCCATGTGTTTTCCGAGCACCCTTTCTCCTCATTACAAGCGAGTAACAAACACAACAACTAATAATCAAAACTTAGAAACAACTACGAAAACAGTAAACAGACAAACCATAAACTTTGAAAACGTAAAGTAGACAATATCTCTCCACAATGTGTACTACCACGTGATAGAATGTCTGAAAACGCACGAGCATTTTCGAAACAAAGTACGTGAAATTTACAGAATGCTAGTGAATTACAGGTATTCCTTACTTTCTGAATGACACCCAGATTAAGTTTTTAAGACTGCATTAAAAGTTTGTCATCTAAAATTCTTTCAGTGTTAGTTGCAATCTCTAGAAAACTAAAAACATGTGAAAAAAGTTCAAAGTCTTTGGTAACATATATTTAAAAAGAGAATTGAAATGGACATTTTCAACGTGAAGGTATCTTATTAAATACATGGGCTGTGAGATAAACGGCTAAATCAGAGACAACTAGGTTCAGGTACAGCATTAATTTTGAACTACGTGACCGGAGAGAAGACAGTTAGCCGGCAACATCTTCCAACACAACAGATTTGTCCGTTTTTGTTTTGTTTTTCAGCCAAGTAACAGAAATAATTGGTGCTTTTATATCGCATTTACAGCTGAAAGCAGTCTAGTGTTTAAAATCCAAAACTCGTTACAGTCCAACACGCAAAGTGCTTCACCACTCCTGGCCCAAAATTCACTTACTGAATAAATTTCATAAACCATTGTAGAGTACATGATGTAATATTTTTTTTCTAACCATCGGATCGAATTCGACTGGAGAATTAATGTGAGCTTTATCCACAACACTCACAAACTAAATAAACACTCAAGGAGAGAGGTGGGAAGTCCACCATGTATCTGATCCTCCCAGCACACTTAACGAAAATATCGATCAGAAAGTTTTTGTATGAATTTTGCACAAAGCTAGACAAGCGCTGTCTGCGCTGGCCGTCCTTAATTTAGCAGTGTAAAACTAGAAGAGAGGCAGTTAATCGTCATCACCCACTCGCCAAATCACGGTCGCACCAAACATGCTCGCCCTTTCAGCCGTGGGGGCGTTTTAATTCCACGGTCATCTCACTATTCGTTGGTAAAAGAGTAGCCCAAGAGCTGGCGGTGGGTGGTTATAACTAGTTGTCTTCCCTCTAGTCTTACATTGCTAAATTAGCGATGGTTAGAGCAAATAGCCCTCGAGTAGCTTTGCACGAAATTCAAAACAAACAAACCAAACAAGCCTAGCCAAAAAAACGATCAAATAAAAAAATAAAAAAAATCATATTATATTAACTAATTTTAGTTTGTTTATCTGGCATCCAAATTACATAGTTTAAACTTTATTTGTAACCGCAATGAAATCTCTGATATTAACGCCTGTCCTTGAAAAATATATATATTTTAGTTTACTTGATGCACACGAAGGTAATTATCTAGCATTTAACGTTAGTGCAGTTTAGAACTAACCAATCAGAGAGACGTAAATGGGTGGTATAAATACTTTGTGACGCAGTTAACGAATATTTCGTAGCAAGTTCTTGTTAGTTGTATTTCGAAGTGCTTGAGTAGATAATATAATACTACGTGGTAAGTTAGTGTTAAACAAAGTTATTAGTATTAATTAAATATAAATGTTTTTTAACTTAAATTTATGTTATTTTTAGAGGTTTTTAATGTACTTTCTTAGGAATAAGAGCGTTAATGGGTTTAGGGGTACAGCCTAATAATCTGTTAAGCCTAATCTGTGCATGAGGGTTAAACCTATGTTACTCTTATTAGTATCGTATAATCTGTATGTGTACTATAGATTAACTGGCAGTAGGATTAATTTGAAAAGATTCTTTTTTCTATACAATCGCTTGAGTTCTTTTGCTATTCTTAATAGATAAAATAAACTTCAAAAATGAAATAATGCTGTGTTATATCTTGTGTAGGATGTCTTTTTTTACTGTAGTTGAAATATGTAAATTGGGTTTTATTTTTCCTTCTAAGTGCAAGTTGTAAATAGTTATTAATTACATTTACACTTGTAGGTTGGTTATATTTTTCTCGTATTTTTGACGTATACAACTGTATGTTATTGGACATGACTGGAAAAAGTAGTTAATAGATAATGAAAGAGACAGTGAGTCATAATAAAATAACTGACTTATTGAATGTAATGTGAAACACAAACTTAAATTGCCCTTACTGATGTTTTCTTATCATAGGTAAGTTTAAATGATGCTGTCTGTTATGTGGTAACAGTTATTTAAGTTTGTGGGAAACTACCTGTGTAGGACAGTGCTGAGCTGTTGCATTGCCAAGCATTCAGAAATTTCACCTACATACATACATGCAATTTTGAATTTATTTAGTTACCTAATAATTCACTTGGTATTTGGGGTACTGGGAGTGTTTAACTTGGCTATGTCTATAGATTGCAGGATTGAGTCCCACTGTTAAATATTACCTTTTCATCTGTGGAGGCATTTTAACGTGCAGTTAAACCTTACTGTTTGCTGGTAAAGGTTTGTTAGTGAATAGTGTAAACTGTTTAGTATACCATTTCAAGAAATAGGAATAGCAGTGAAAACAGTTCTAAAATGTGTGAAATTTAACAAATAATACCTGGTATTGTAGTTTCCATAGCACGGATGGGAGAATACTTAAATATACATCTATATTAAGGTTTTGGGTGTTACTAGCTGTGGAGGGGACACTGCTGATTTATTAAAGGATTTAGATAATTTAGTGAGTTAAGCAAATAAATGGCAGATAATTTATGCGGATTATCAACATTTGAGTGAATAACTGTGACAGTGTTGTGAAAGTAAAGGGATCTTGGTGTAATAACTGATCAGTCTCTAAAACCTTCAAAACAGTTTCCTGTTGCTAGTGGTTGGACAAATAGGATTTTAGGTTGTATCTACAGAAATATTGAATACTAGTCTAAAGAAGTTATGGTTTCATTGTATAGGTTGCTCGTTAACTACGTTTGGAGTATTCTGCTTAGTCTCGTGCTTACTGTATGCTGGTTAACTACGTTTGGAGTATTCTGCTTAGTCTCGTGCTTACTGTAGTAGATATGTTATTGTTGATAAGGATACGGAGAAGAGATACAAGAATGGTGCCTAGGATGGAGAGGTTGAAATATCTGTCCGAAAACATAGATGGGAATTTGATAGTGTTGTACTTTCACAATTAAAAATGAGAATGGTAGGACTATAAAACTTTTATGGTAGGAATCTTATTTGGTCAAAGTAGCTTACTTTTCTTACAGGATGGTTGCTTTCATATGTTGTAAAGATAGTAAATTTAAATGAATTGGGCCTAGTAGATTGGTTATTTTGGACTATAATGAATGTTGAAATTGTCATGTTATCAAAACTTTTATCTGGCTTTGGGGTTGAATGGTCATTTAATTTTCCATCCCATAATATAAAAGGATTTACTTGTATAATATTGAAAAATTGAAGTTAACACAACTGAGCCTAGTGAAAATATCTGGTAACTTGACATCTACAGTTGTCGAGATCCCATGCAAACTAATACAATACATCTACATATGATAGCTTGATCACTCTTTTAGAATTTTGTTACTTGTAAAGATCTTGAAATAGGTTTACAACTTTGTGCTTACATTTCTTGACAGCATAAAGCCTTGATAAAAAATGAATAGAAACCCATACCCTTAATGCTTTCAAAAGCTGCACCTTTCTGTAGAGATAACTGAAGTTTTCTCCTGAAGGTTCTGTTTACCTTTGAAGAGGAAAGATGCAAATATTGTAGGACAAAATCTTAAAACAATGAAAATGTGTACGTGCTCATTGTTTTAAGATTCTTTGTCCTAAAATACATTTATATGGATAAAGGATAATTTGATAGTTACAGTATATGCATTATTTTATTGAGTAAATATGTCTGTTATAATGCAATGTAGTGCTAATGTTTTTATGGGTCTCAAAAGCAAAACTTTTTATTGATTGTTTTTGAGTTATTTGAAAAATGGGATTAATGTACATAGTGCTTTGTTTTGTAATTTGCATTACATAAATCTTACCTCTGAATATTGCAAGGAAAACGTACACTTATCCAAGTCTTACTGCTTCTAGTTAATTTCTTAGTTCATATGCTAAGATTTTAAATGTTTTTGTTTTTACAGATCATCATGCAGATATTTGTGAAGACCCTCACTGGAAAAACCATCACTTTGGAAGTGGAGCCAAGTGACACAATAGAGAATGTAAAAGCAAAGATCCAAGACAAGGAAGGCATCCCACCTGACCAACAGAGACTGATCTTTGCTGGAAAACAACTGGAGGATGGTCGAACACTTTCGGACTACAACATCCAAAAAGAATCTACCCTACATCTAGTTCTGAGGCTGAGAGGAGGGATGCAAATTTTTGTGAAGACCCTCACTGGAAAAACCATCACTTTGGAAGTGGAGCCAAGTGACACAATAGAGAACGTAAAAGCAAAGATCCAAGACAAGGAAGGCATCCCACCTGACCAACAGAGACTGATCTTTGCTGGAAAACAACTGGAGGATGGTCGAACACTTTCGGACTACAACATCCAAAAAGAATCTACCCTACATCTAGTTCTGAGGCTGAGAGGAGGGATGCAAATTTTTGTGAAGACCCTCACTGGAAAAACCATCACTTTGGAAGTGGAGCCAAGTGACACAATAGAGAACGTAAAAGCAAAGATCCAAGACAAAGAAGGCATCCCACCTGACCAACAGAGACTGATCTTTGCTGGTAAACAACTGGAGGATGGTCGAACACTTTCGGACTACAACATCCAAAAAGAATCTACCCTACATCTAGTTCTGAGGCTGAGAGGAGGGATGCAAATTTTTGTGAAGACCCTCACTGGAAAAACCATCACTTTGGAAGTGGAGCCAAGTGACACAATAGAGAACGTAAAAGCAAAGATCCAAGACAAGGAAGGCATCCCACCTGACCAACAGAGACTGATCTTTGCTGGAAAACAACTGGAGGATGGTCGAACCCTTTCGGACTACAACATCCAAAAAGAATCTACCCTACATCTAGTTCTGAGGCTGAGAGGAGGGATGCAAATTTTTGTGAAGACCCTCACTGGAAAAACCATCACTTTGGAAGTGGAGCCAAGTGACACAATAGAGAACGTAAAAGCAAAGATCCAAGACAAGGAAGGCATCCCACCTGACCAACAGAGACTGATCTTTGCTGGAAAACAACTGGAGGATGGTCGAACCCTTTCGGACTACAACATCCAAAAAGAATCTACCCTACATCTAGTTCTGAGGCTGAGAGGAGGGATGCAAATTTTTGTGAAGACCCTCACTGGAAAAACCATCACTTTGGAAGTGGAGCCAAGTGACACAATAGAGAACGTAAAAGCAAAGATCCAAGACAAGGAAGGCATCCCACCTGACCAACAGAGACTGATCTTTGCTGGTAAACAACTGGAGGATGGTCGAACACTTTCGGACTACAACATCCAAAAAGAATCTACCCTACATCTAGTTCTGAGGCTGAGAGGAGGGATGCAAATTTTTGTGAAGACCCTCACTGGAAAAACCATCACTTTGGAAGTGGAGCCAAGTGACACAATAGAGAACGTAAAAGCAAAGATCCAAGACAAGGAAGGCATCCCACCTGACCAACAGAGACTGATCTTTGCTGGTAAACAACTGGAGGATGGTCGAACACTTTCGGACTACAACATCCAAAAAGAATCTACCCTACATCTAGTTCTGAGGCTGAGAGGAGGGATGCAAATTTTTGTGAAGACCCTCACTGGAAAAACCATCACTTTGGAAGTGGAGCCAAGTGACACAATAGAGAACGTAAAAGCAAAGATCCAAGACAAGGAAGGCATCCCACCTGACCAACAGAGACTGATCTTTGCTGGTAAACAACTGGAGGATGGTCGAACACTTTCTGATTACAACATCCAAAAGGAGTCTACTTTGCATCTTGTTTTGAGACTGCGTGGTGGATCAAATTGATAAAATACAAAACCCTTTATGGATATGTATTCAAATTGAACATATCCACTTTTCAAAAAATTCAAAGCTGTTATCTTAAAGCATGATGTGTTAATTGAGCTTGCCATGTGGATTTTAGTTTGATATTTTGATTAAAATGCACTTTTATTATTTTTTTTATTTCAAATGTGAAATTCCAGTCGTTAAGGAAAATTTCTTTTGTATAGCTCTTGCAATCAATAAAGTAGTTCAGCATCTATGTGAGGGCTGATTTTGTATTGTAAAGGTCAACTTTTTAAATTACTTGTGGACCCTGAATGACATCGAAATACCTTTTGAAAATAAACTGTACTAGATTAGTTTTGTTTTTTAATGTGGTTGGCAGTCGAATTAAAAGTCATGGTTAATGTGCATGTCTCTCTGGAGAAATAACACTGGGATTGACTGTACATTACAATGCACCAGGGCTGAGAGGGGACGAGTATGTTTGGTGTAGCAGAGATTCAATCCCGCGGTCATCAGATTTCGACTCGAGCGCTTTTAACCATCTAGCCATACCAGGCCAAAAAACCTAAGAACACCTTTTTAATAATAAGACCTTACCCAACTTACGCCTTCTGTTTGTTCACCACTTGATTGTCACAAATCTGGGGGAGTTTATACAAATGAAGTGGTTTAGGAAACGTTAAAATGTCAAGGAGTAATGCTGCTATTGCAAAAGTTTTGTGTAATTGTTACAGGCAAGATAAAGTAATGGGTATGTATCTGTTACTGGAATGTGAAAAGTGAACTTGATATGGCAAAATCGATGGTTAAACGTCAGAGGTAAATGTATACAATCTGTACGAGAAGGAATGCACATCATTACAATCTTCCATTTCATTGAAATGGAATGACAGTTCATGTGGAGTACATGCTAGGCTTGACAGCCAATCCAGCAGAGGTACCCCTTAGTACAGCAGTATGTCGTACTCACACTGGCGGAATCCGGGTTCTGGAACACGTGGTGGGTAGAGTAGTGCATGTTACAACTTTGTGCTCAATGCTAAGACACTCCAGCAGAGCTTGTCCATTTATAATCGGATACAAGGAACTGTATGGGACTATAAAGCTGTGCTTAAAAGGTTGGAATCTTTAGGCAGGTGTTTTTATTCTAGCATATTAATTTATTACGCTTTTATTTTAAAGACTTCTATAACAATAAAATATAAATAACCACAAGTAAATCGATTGTGGTATTCTGGGGTTAGTAGTTTGGTGTTAGTGTTATCCAAATTACCTATGTGGAGTTAACTGTTGTAAATTGAAATTTCTTTATCAGATCTAAGTAAAGATGGTTGTTTTAACTTGGTAACTATTTACCAAAGCATTCACAACAGTAAATCAACCTAAAGCACGTAGTTTCCAGCTCCGTCACACAACACCGCTAAAAAAAAAAAAATTAATTCAAAACGTCTTTTGGTTTCGTATTGTTTTATCGTGTATCAATAATCCGCAATGGCCTTGTGTGAAGGTGAGATTGAGTTTAAGATAGTTATATGGAATTATAACATTAAATAGAAATGTCGTGTACACGTGAGGGCTGGAGTTTGGGATGTTAGAAAGGGGTCAGATGTGAGAACCGTACGTCATCACAAATAAAAAAGGACACATGCCTAACATGAAAACTTGACAGAAGTGCTACGTTCGTTGAAATTAAGGTTGATAGACTCGAATTAAGGACACCTAGCGTTCCAGATAAGAGATCAATGCACATTAAAAATTGTTATGTTACTGATCGGTTTGGCAAGTACTGTAAGTTTGAGGAATCATATTTTTGACAGTAAAATGTTTTCCATATGTTTAATAACTTTGATACAGAAAAACATTGATATACTATTCCCTTGAATAAAATATAATTTATCATGAAGGTTAAATATTTGTATGTGCATTATTTAATATACCTGGTGATTAGAGCGCTCGACTTGCAAAGTGGTCCCGGCAGGGCCAGGTGGTTAAGGCATTCGAATCGTAATATGAGTGTCGCGGGTTCGAGTCTCCGTCACACCAAACATTCTCGCCTGTTTAATCGTTGGGACGTAATAATGTTTCTGTCAATCCTACTATTTGTTGGTAAAAAGAGTAGACCAAGAGTTGGCGGTGGGTGGTGATGAATAGCTGCCTTCCCTCTGGTCTTAGTGTTAAATCAGGTGCGGTAGCGCAGTTAGCCCTTGATAAGTTTTACCCGAAATTCAAAGCAAACCAAACTTGCGATCGGTAAATTTCAGCCCCGAATTCCCTCACCAAACGTGTTCAACTGTGGTGGTGTTATAATGTTACATTTAATCCCACTTTTTATTGGTATAATCGCCCCCCAGTGGCTCAGCGATATGTCTGCGGACTTGCACGCTAAAATTAGGGATTCGATACCCGTGTTGGGCAGAGCACAGATAGCCCATTGTGTTGCTTTGTGCTTAATTCAAAACAACAACAAATATTGGTATAAGTAATATAAGACCGATGGGTTTTAATCGCTGTGTATATTACTTTATAACAAGAAATTGCTGACGTAAATTTGAGTAGCATTTCGCGAAATTAAACAGCGCATAGCTACGCGTTTGAAAGGGAAAGCATGTTTGGTGTGAGTGTGATTCGAACCCGCGACCTTCAAATGACGAGTCCAGCGCTCTAACCATAAGGCCATATAAAAATGTGTATGCGAAACACCAAACATCATTAGTCACCATCTCCCAGTGTTATTGAAACTTTCAGTTAAATTTATTTTTTGAAAACTATCATTTATTTCGACTCAAATATCAATATTTCCTTTCTGTACAAGAATATATCAATTATTAGGTTCTCTGTCACGTGGTGCTTAGTTTTTGGTTTTGGAATTCTGACCAAAGGTTTTTGAGGGGCTATCTGTATTAGCCGTCCCTGATGTAGAAGTGATAGACTAGAGAAAAATAGATAACATTACTCAGTATCAACTCTGGCTACTCTTTTCAAAGGATATTTGAAAGTATGTTTGGTGTGAGGGGGATTTGAACCTGCGACCCAAATATTACAGGTCGAGCGCCGTAATGACAAACTGAACAAACGAGAAAGCCCGTGTAACTTTTTGTATGGGTTAGTTGTAAATATCAGAAGGAAGAATTTGTGATGTAGATGGATGGCCACAAGGGTTATAATTTGTCTATTACTTGGATTTTGTTTACTGCAGCGAATCAAATTTCGGATCTTAGCGTTCTAAATACGTGAACTTACCGCTGACTCCGTTTATTGTACAGGGATGACTGACCTTGGGTGTGCACTCCCTTTTATTATTTTTAATAAGTTTTGATCAGGAATTTCACACTAATTTGTATTAAAGATTGAAAAATTAGTATATTACCCATAAGGCCTCCCGGTGGATCACCGGTAAGTCTGAAGGCTTACAATATTGAAATTGGCACAACTCGGGATATTATGCAGCTTTATATTTATTATTTATATCTTTCATATAAAACCGTTTTCTTTCTGAAAAACAAAAACTCTCCAGTTTATAAAGTCATCAGGTAAAGCTCAAATTCACAGCCACAAAGTATCTTTCTTTGATAATTTGGACCCGGCATGGCAAGGTGGTTAAGGCATTCGAATCGTAATCTGAAGGTCGCGTGTTCGAATCCTGATACCACCAAACATGCTGGCCCTTTCATCCGTGGGGGCGTTATAATGTGAAGGTTAATCCCACTATCCGTTGCTAAAAGAGTAGCCCAAGAGTTGGCGGTAGATGGTGATGACTAGTGCCTTCCTTCTTGTCTTGCACTGCTAAATTAGGGATGGCTGGCACATATAGCCCTCGTGTAGTTTTGCACGAAATTCAAAACAAACAAAACCTAAAATAACTAGTATACATGTTCATAACAAGTTAACGATGGATGTCGGTATCTATGGTTTCCTGAAATGGAGCTTAGTAAACGTAATTCTACATATTAGTGTTTCTGCAAAGAAGAAAATAAAAATACCAATTACAATGCATATGGCAGTGTGGGTTCGATCGAATGCCTGTATTTGTGATGTAAGTAATTTATGTTTATATAGTTCCTCATGGTATTTAACGTTTTTGCGTATTATACGTTGTTCTGATTAGGATTTTTTAGCTTGAAATTGTTGGAAAATACATATTTATGTTCCAATTTATTTTGTTTTTACAGTTACGATATAAATGAAGGACAATTAAAGCCTTACTTATAAGTAATTTAAGTGTTACTGCACAGAATTAAATTACACTTGAGAAATGAGTTTGTGTGTGATAGTCACATCGAGCTATCTGCTGAGTCTACTGAAGAGAATTCAATATCTGATTTTAGTGTTGTAAATCCGCACGCTTACAGTTGAATAGTACGAGCCAAAATTATTTGAATGTTCTTTGATTTATCAAAATAGAAGTTCCTCTGTGGGACAATAGTTAGCTTACGGACTTACAGTACTGAGATCCGGTGTTTGATTCGATTCTCCATGGTAGAAACAGTAGATAATCCTATATATTTTTTTTATCTGAAACAAAAATAAAATAACTTGCTGAATTAATTTTATTTTCGGAAATGATCGTACTTTTACCACGTGATATATTTAGCTCTGATAAATATTATATAGATTTGCTCCACCAGGTACCGCTGTTAAATTCCCTGCAAAAATGTTTTGATCGCTTGAGTTTTTAATTTTTGAGTTTATCAACAGTAGTATTTTAGAAGATGTTTTGTATTTATTGACTGTCATTTGGAATATATGTGATGAAGATTTGAAATGTTGTTGATTTATAAAAAGTAACGTAGCGACGTTAACACGTTTTTAAATAATGTAATTTAAATTTAAACGATGTCAAATCCAAGGAAATTTAGTGAGAAGATTGCGCTTCATACACAGAAGCAAGCAGAAGAAACTGCAGCGTTTGAACAGGTTATGCGGGAAGTTCTTGGAGCAAAAACGGTTTGTTAAGCCTCAAGTTTCATGATTCATTTAACTTTTTTTTATGGCGAATAAAAATTAGTAAACAACAATTACAAATATTCTTTTAATACTTAAAATTTCGCATTATACTTATGTTGTATTGTAGAATATTAGTTTTGTATTTAATAACTCAGTATAAAGAATTAAGCAAGATTGTCATCAGAGAATAAATCGGTTTAAGATCCATTATTTAAGTTGTAATAAGAAGTTATGTATACAAGGATAGCTAAAGCGTTTCTCCGATTTTTTCAGAATTCCATGAAAATTCAGTAGTTGCGATCAGAAGTTCCACAGTCTTTTGATTTTCATAAGTTACACTACTATTCACTAGAGTATTTTTTAGTCTTGAACTTTTGAACTTCAAGTTAAAAGAGAAATATAAATTTTATATTTTATACAGAGGGTAATTTATAAAAAGAATTTTCTAAATTCATGAAGCTTAAACTGTTTGAAAGAAATAACATTAGTTTTTTAGATACAGTTTAATACTTTGTTGTTATAAATGTTTATAGGAAGTTAAGTTTTTCTACATGACAAGAAAACCAATTGAAATAAAAATCCATCTCAGAAAGGTCAAAACATTGTTCTCTGCTTGTCAATAAAAATGTTAATACCCTTATCAGCTGTTCTGAGATACAAATTAAATTTTTATATCAGTATTAATATTATGCAATGAAGTGTGAATCCTTTTTTACAAACTTTACACTTGTCAATATGAATTATTATTTTATAAATGAAAAAGGCCACTCAGGTCAGAGTGCCAGACTAGAGAGCATCTGTTAATGCATATACTAAATTTAGAATTCAGTATGCTGCTTTTAATTCCTGTTGTAAAATTGATATATATATTTTATTTTACAAACATCCATGTCTAAAAGCTTTTTATAAGGTAAAATATGCTAAGGGTAAAGATTTTGTTTGTAATTATTCAAATTATCAAAGTAAAACTTAACTCTTGGGTTTATTATTTTGTTTTTAATTCAGTGATTGTTTTTTGTTTTTTTTAAAGATCTTAGAAGAAGGTTGTTAAATGTTTTGTGTTACTAGACACTGAGATAGTATGCCAGATTCAATCATTGGAAACCATGTCTTGCTTTAAGGTCATAATCAAGTTATAATTTGAACAAAATATAACAGTAATAATGACTAGTTCTGTACTTGTTGAAAGCTAACCATAAAACAATAAATTTTAATGGTACTCTTTATTAAGGGTATTTGTAGAAAACATATATAAATACTCAGTGATGTCGAGAAACCCACTTGTTGAGAACTTTTATATGCAAAAACGGCTCTTCTGGGCCCAGAAAACACTTCAAATAGAAGAGCGAACAACGTTTCGACCATCTTCGGTCATCGTGAACCTGACGATGACCAAAGAAGGTCGAAACGTTGTTCGCTCTTCTATTTGAAGTGTTTTCTGGGCCCAGAAGAGCCGTTTTTGCATATAAAATATATAAATACTGTTATTAAGAGACCGACCCAAAGAAAATGTTATCTGTTATATAGAAGCCTCCAGCAGCATGCATAACTGAAAAGGCCAAATATAAAGTTATGATTGGCTTTTCTATCAGCGTTTTATAAAGTAGCTATTGTTACTTTTGAACATTAATCAAAATGTTTTTTTTTTTTTAAATAGGGCTTGCTTTTAAGATGTATACATAAATTTGATTTTCGTCAGGTGATAAATCTTATGTGTAGGGTTCTGAATTTAATAACTTGTACAATATTTTAATTTTCCTAATGTTCTCAGGTGTAACATTATACATATATTTTATTAAGACATACATGTAACACGTAAGTTGGTATTAAAAAGAAATTTAAATGGCACAGTATCTCAGATAATTCATAAAATTGGGTATGATGTTTATGGTACGCTTGCAGAAGTGTAACAATTTTATATTATGTAATTACACAAAAGGAATCTATAAATGGGGTCTTGAAAAACATTTTATATTTATATTTTATTTATGTTTATCAAATCTAAAATTCAAGAGCTGAAGTGCATAAAGCTAAAAGTGCATTCTTTAAGAATTTTAATTCTGGCTTTTAGTGAAAATAGTTGAAATTCTGTTGAGGGTTCCAAGTACTATGTTTAAGTGATCAAAGCTTCTATTGTAGATTATATGTTTTTAATAAATCTTATGTTTTTGTCATCTTTGAAATCTCTAGCAAGTTTGTTTACTCTTTGTAAACTTCCTTAAATTTATGATCTGTGTGTTAACTTATTGACTGCATATTTTTAGTATTGAATTAATATAGTTTTAAAGAACATTTCTCTCTGTAACAGTTTGAAAAATTTTGATATTTTAGTGTTATTAATATTACATTTAAATGTATTGTTAATTGCATATTTTGAATATAAATTAATAAAAAGTCATCTATTTAATGTTATTAGTAGAGAGTTGGGTGATTAATTGATGTAATTCATTATCTATGAGTGCGAGTTTTATCTGTTAGTGTTACATAGAATAATTAGTTAAACAAAATTATGATTAAATTAATAAATGTTACATAATTTGTTACTGTTTTTGATTATTCTAACTGTACAAGTAATTTAAATGGTGTCATTAGCATTTCTCTCTATTTTTGATTGATTCAATATTGTTCAGCTTAATCAGTGTCATGACTTGATGAATAAATAAAAAATTCTGATGTTTTCAGGTTGTTCATCAGAAACAACAGCTACTGATTAATCAGTCTCTTGGAGCTTACAGAGGAGGTTCTCTGCCAAATGTTAACCAGATAACCAGCACCGGCTGTGCCGAGCAGCAGGTAAGAAAAACAACAAAAAAATTCTAATAATTTATTTTGAATTGTCTTTCATGCCAATAGGTAGCTGCATGATACATACACAATTACTGCTTGGAAGAACATTTGATAATTTGCAATAAACTGTGTAGATAAATATTGCAAAAGTTCAGGTGTTAAATGTGCTTTTCATTACGTTGAAAGGAATTCACTTCAACTTTTATAGTAAGTGGAGAAATTTGTTGTGAATTCTTAAGTGGGGCTAAAGAAGTTTTCGTAACATTGGCTTATGAAATTTTTATACCATCAGATCACCGAATGACGTACCAAAAGATAATAAATGAAATGATTCAACCGTTTTCCATAAAAATTTAATTACATTCATTTGCGGCCCAGCATGGCCAGGTGGGTCAAGTCATTCGACTCATAATCTGAGGGTTGCAGGCTCACATCCCTGTCTCACCAAACATTCTTGCTCTTTCAGCTGTGGGGGTGTTATAATGTGATGGTCAATCTCACTATTCATTGGTAAGAGAGTAGCCCAAAAGTTGGTGGTGGGTGGTGATGATTAGCTACCTTCCTTCTAGTCTCACACTGCTAAATTAGGGACAGCTAGTGTAGATATCCCTCCTGTAGCTTTGCATGAAATTAAACAAACAAATAAACAAACAATATTCATTTGCATAGTCTGATGTTATTAGCTGTCATTATATTTTGTGATTTTAATACTCGGGAGTTTAGGACATTCTGTGTCATGGTTGTGTTCTACAAGCCTTGATTTGTATAGTGTCCTGTAATTGCGAAAAATGCTTCAGTAAGTTTGTTATGATAAAGACATGCAAAAAAAAAAATCAGTGCACATTTATAAAAGAAATATGAAGCATGTTTCACAAGGATTTATAATTTGTTTTGTTAATGTTTATATTTTAATGGTGTTGACAACCAACATTGTAATAATGTAGAACAATTTATTTATAATAACATAAAATTATTTGCACCAAATTCCTGTGTGTAATAGAAGCAACAACTCGTTTACTGTGGTATTTATAAAAAATAAAATGTCAGATATATGGGATGCGTCTCACAAAAACAGATGAAGAACTTGTCCTTTAGATAGGTCAACAGAATCAGTAATTCAGTGATTTAACAAAAGTCACCCTGTGATAAGCTTTTTTCTTGATATTTAGCATTCATTTGACTAAATAAGGCCACCAAGGATTAAGTTATAAACTGTTTAACCTATAATGATGAGATTATTTCAAGCTTCCTATGAGACAGAATGACCACAGTTAAAATTAACAAGTACATATCTGGCCCAGTAACATTATCAGCAGTGTGTGCTTCAAGAGGCAATATTAAACCTGTACGTTCTGTTTGTTAATGATATGCCATTCCTAAAAGTAGCCTGTGCCCACACACATCTCTCAACAAGTTGATGATGTTACCATCTGGGGCATATCTGAAGAACCCCTACTGACATCTTCTGAAACTTCAACCCCTGTTAAGAGTGTTGCAGACTGGTGTAATACATGGAGAGTAGCACTTGATACTTATCCTGAAATAAGAATGTATGACATAAAGTAAAATTTTCAAGGACAGTGAAATTTTTAGTAATTACATATAATAATGAACTAATCTTTAAAATCATAATGGCTACATCCTGTGAAAGAAGCCATTAGTTAAGGAAGATATGAGGTTTAGTTGAAGGATGCCTGTCAGAAATAATAGTGACAATATACAAAGTGTACATGTGCTCTGTAATATATTAATATGGTTACAGTTAACATTACTCATACCCAGTTTAGTATCATTCAAAGAGCACAAAACAAAGTGATTAGAATAGTATTTTAGCTCCCACATTACATGCAACATATTTACCAGAAAACGTATAACAACAGTGGTGAGTAGATGAATTGAAAATTAAAAGAGGTGTACAGAACTGAGAAAACAATTACCATCACTAGCTGTCGTGCCCATAACTTGGTAATGATATCTTCCACTTCTAAATGTAATACATGCCATAACTGATAATGGCTATTCAAACATGTCCCGATTTTTCTTGTAGCTTTGGGCAATGGTGAGGTAAGATATTTGGTACTCTACCAGTGAAGGTGGGATTTCTTGGAATACTCAAATTTCTTCCCACAACAAAATGGTTTGGATTCAGTGATACCAGTTCTGAAAAGAACTGCATTATTGTATGCTTAAAGCAAAAGCTTTTTTTTGTTATTTTAAATAAGTCTAATGAGAATATTTAATTGATTTATATAAAACCAGTGAATTGGACCTAAAAGTAATGAGTCAAGACAATTAGTTCAGTTTTAGATATTGGTCTTACAAAGTAGGTTTAGTAACTTTTCAAACAGAAGTGCATGTACTCTGCATCTCTCCTCTCCCCCAGAAACAGTTCAATCACTACTTCATGTCACCTCGGTGAGTATACACGAGTCATGTGTCTCGACAAACACACGTTCTTCGTCTACAACCACCTTGTTGTGTTCTAGCAATCAACTTCTCAAGAAATAACTGTGCTGTTATCAAAACTCTTCATTTATTTTATTTTTAAATGTCCCCACTTCTTCTTCTGATATCTTGGCAATCTCACGAGTGAGCTCAGTATAAGAACTTAAATGAAAAACAAAACAATCTTGCAATGATCCAAACTTCTGTTAAAGTTAAAATGTCACTTAATCTTGACTCAGTATAATGAAGCAAAATTAAAATTTCTTATCTTCTCTGGTTATATTTCATTTCCCTTTGAGGAATGAGGTACATGGTAAGTTACTACAAAAGATGAATTGGATTGTTCGAGGGAAGTTAGATTAATGTAATTTTATCAGTTAAAAAAATAACTTTTTTTGAGGTGTATAAACAGATTTGGTTATTATTTTCTCATATTTAATAATTTAATGGCATTTTGTCAGTGAAGTCTGACTGTGGACAGTTTCTTAAGTTGGAGGAAGAAATATTAAGAAAATAAAATTTATTTCAGGGAGTAGCAATAAGGTTGGAAGATGGAAAGAAAGCTTATGATCCTCTGAGTGAAAGATTTGATATAGACCGAACTAGGCAGTTTTCTACACAGCCATTAAGACAAATTGGAAATGATAAACAGGTATTTAAATTTTTTAAAATAATTCTTATTAAACATTTCTGTACACCAATAATAATAAATTCAACCCAGTGATAAACCTTATCACAATACAGTGCCAATTTCAACCAATGGTTTTTTCGAAGTTATGGATCATACAATTGAAAATTTACTGTAATAGAATTGCTTTGTATAGTGGCATAATTTACAAATTAAGAAAACTTTAAGCCAGGTTTTTGTGCCAACTGTAGTTTTCAGATATATTTATCAACTGAGAAGGAAATAGCACTTCACACATTCTTGCTGACATCTATCAGTATTTTCTACATGTCATTAATTCATATTAACATTCTTGCTGACATCTGTCAGTATTTTCTACATATTTCATTAATTCATATTAACATTCTTGCTGACATCTATCAGTATTTTCTACATGTCATTAATTCTTATTAACATTCTTGCTGACATCTGTCAGTATTTTCTACATATTTCATTAATTCATATTAACATTCTTGCTGACATCTATCAGTATTTTCTACAGATATCATTAATTTATGTACACAAGTTCTGACATCTATCAGTATTTTCTACATATATCATTAATTTATGTACACAAGTTCTGACATCTATCAGTATTTTCTACATATATCATTAATTTATGTACACAAGTTCTGACATCTATCAGTATTTTCTACATATATCATTAATTTATGTACATATTCTTGCTGTATTTTCAGTTTGCAAGATTGTCAAGAAATACTTTATTTCTTGAGTTCTTTGCTAATTGTCACAGTTTTCCTTACTTCGTTTCGAACTGCATTCGTTGTAATATATATTCTTATTTCTGAATTGCAACTGATAAAGTAAATACCTTTTTCTTCCAATGAATTTTGAGGAGCTGTGTTATTGTATTTTTAATAGCATGAGGTTTGCAATACATGGCCAGGTGATTTAGACATTTGACTCATAATCTGATGGTCGAGGGTTTGAAGCCCCGTCATGCCAAACATGCTTACCTTTTCAACCATGGGGGCCATTATAATGTGACAGTCAATCCTACTAATCATTGTTAAAAGAGTAGCTCAAGAGTTGCTTGTGGGTGGTGATGATTAGCTGCCTTCTCTCTAGTCTCACACTGCTAAATTAGGGACGGCTAGTTCTGATAGCCTTCATGTAACCTTGTGAGAAATTCAGAACAAACCAGACTATTATAATATGAAGGTTTTCTCATGGGAACAACGTTAGAGGTCAGTGATGCATTCCTGCAAAATAATAATGGTATTTTTTACAAGATACACGGTGATGTAAGGAAACAAGAATTACAAGAAAGACATTTAATTTGGAAACATATAAAGGCAAAAATATTTTTATACATTTTGTTACGTATTTTTTTTATGTTTTAAGTTCTTCGTAGACTAAACGCAACAGAAAAACGCAGATAACAGCTTGTATAATTTATTACACTAAACTATTAACAAATATAACAGATATAACATGAATTATATAATAATAGTGACAGATATTAAGTTACAACTTTCGAAATTAATTACAAAACAAAATAATATTAGTTTCAAACTTCAAAATAAATCACAATACAAAACGGTACTGGCCTGTATATAATATTAGTTTTAAACTTCAAAATAAATCACAACACAAAACGGTACTGGCCTGTATCTAATGTAATGATCTAAAATTACAGTCTCAAATTCCAGTCTAGGGTGTGAATTTAGTCCCACGAAGAAATTCCGAAACAGTTCACAGTTCAATGAAATCGCTGTCTCTCAGCACAAGCGGTAATTCAGAAGTATCGTAGAGATTAACGAAATAAAATCACGGCTTCCGTAGATCTAATTTCAATCACAAATCCAAGTTGAATATTCACAGCAAACACTTAATCTTTCTCAAATAACTAACTCTCTTCTTTTAAAATGAAACTGGTGTCTGAATCTCACTCTTTGTCTTCGAATAAAACTAATGACTGAATCTCTCTCCCTCGAATAAAACTGATGACTGAATATCTCTCACGTCACCGTGTTTTATACCGATAGGCCTATTTCTCGAACAATCTTGAAATTTCCATACAACTCCAGAGCTATTCACGCATATCCGTTCTTGCACGAGACTACACTCTAGACAGGAAGTCACCAGCACTCATTTACAAACATGTGATTGGTCTACTTAATTCGAGAAAGTTCTAAAATGTTACCCTGAATGAATAACAAAATATTAGTTTAAACTTAGAAACAATAATATCAATATGGAAAAATGAATAATACAAATGAAAATTCAAACACAACACGACATGTTGTCGTTTACAAAATATTTACACATATACATAACACTCTCCCCCTTAAAAGTAAAAAAAAAAGTTTGAACTTGTGAAAACTTTTTTTTTGTTTTGTTTATTTGTCTTTTTAAACCAAATTAAAAGGGTTAAATCCAGTAGATTCTGAAATAACCTCGCGAACTTCAAACAGTAACAAGGGAACACCCTCAACCCAGTTCTTTGAGTGTTTGTGGCAGTAATTTGGTGGAAACGATCAAAAATACCTTGTGACTCAGGATGGTGTGCACTGGATGAAACTTGATGGAGGTTTAGATCATGCATGGCTTGTTCAAATAGTTTGGACATAAAATTTGTGTCTTGATCTGGTTGCATAACTTTTGGAATTCCGAACATGGTAAAGGATTTGACAAGAGCAGTGATTTTTCTCGAAGGGATTGCCTCAGGGAAACGTGTAGAAGCACACATGATCGTCGAGAGGTATTCATTTCCTGCTTTGCTTTTTGGTATTGGGCCAACACAGTCGATAATGACCCTTGAGAACGGTTCTTCAAAGGCAGGAATAGGCTGCAGTGGTGCTTTTGGAATCCCCTGATTTGGTTTTCCAGTGATTTGGCAAGAATGACATGCCTTACAAAAGTTAACCACATCTTGGCGCATCTTTGGCCAATAGAAATGTCGTCGGATACGATCTAAGGTCTTTCTTACACCTAAGTGTCCCGACAATGCATTGTCATGAGCAAGACTAGGAATATCATTCCGATAGCATTTTGGAATGACGATTTGGTGAATAACATTCCACTCTTCATCAGCAGCAACGTCAGGAGGTCTGTATTTTCTCATTAACACACCTGACTCCTGGTAGTAACAAATAGGGACAGTTCCTATTTCATTTTCATCAACAGCCAGTTGTAGAAGAGAACGAGTTTCAGGATCATTGTCCTGTTCCTCAACAAATTTGTTTCGATGAAGAGAGTCAAAAAATGTCTTAGAGTCATCAGTAGAACTTAAAGTTGAGTCAGAAATCTCATCGATGTGAGACATGAATGTATCAGATAAAGAGAAATCCTCTTTGGATTCCTGAGAACGTGTCTGAGAACGAGTAACAGCACAGGTGGGAAAAACATCAGGAAACTCTTCAACGAGTTGCTCTGTACTGGGAGTAATAACAGGTGCTTCAACAACACGAACCTCTGGTACCACCTTACTACCAGCCAAATCATTCCCCAAAAGCATAGACACACCTTCAACAGGTAATGAAGATTTAATACCCACAGTCACTGGGCCCGAAACTAAGTCTGAATGTAAATCTAATCTATGAAGAGGAACAGAAACGACGCCACCTTCTACACCAGAAATGAGCACATTGGCCCCAACGGATGACTTTTCAGAAAACGGAAGTACACTTTCCAAAATCAAACTCTGAAAAGCTCCAGTATCCCGCAGGATTTTAATTGGTTGTAGACGTGAATCGCCAACAAAAGAAACAAAACCTTCAGTCATGAAAGGCTTAAATTTGTCCTCAACAATATTTTCAGGTACATCAATAATATTGGGCTTAGAATCCACAGTGGACTGAACAGGGTCAAAATCATTGGGAACCAATGATGTATCCAACGAGGGCGAAATGAAACTATGGGGTGATGGGTTGTTTTTTACCTTATAGCACTCAGAAATCAGATGGCCAGGTTTCTTACAATAAGCACATGTTCTGGATGAGAATGACACGTTTTGGGTAGATGACGAGCTTTGAGAATAAGATGGAGTCTTTGTTTGAGAATTAGAAGTTTGCTCTTTTTTGTCTCTGTCGAAATTTGCATAATATTTGAATGAGTCATTGGGTTTCTTTGTTGTGTGAGATGTTTTGCTTTTGTATGAGAAATCTTTGTGAGTCAAAGCATACTCGTCTGCCAAAACAGCAGCATCATAAATTTTGGAAGCTTTTTGTTCATCAATATAAGTTTTTAGCTCTGCGGGAATACATCTTTTAAACTCTTCGACTAACACGAGTTCTCTGAGTTTCGCATAATCATCTTTAATTTCTCTGGAATCACACCACTTGTCGAACAGAGTTTCTTTTTCACGAGCAAATTCGACATAAGTTTGGCTGTCAAACTTTTTGTAACCACAAAATTTTTGTCTGTATGCCTCTGGCACCAATTCATATGCATTCAAAATGCATTTTTTGACGTGCTCGTAATCATAACTTTGCTCAGCTGTGAGCTTGGAAAATACTTCCTGAGCTTTACCCTTGAGAACACTCTGAAGTAATACTGTCCAATATTCGGTAGGCCATTTTAGCCTAAGGGCCAATTTTTCAAATTGCTGAAAATATGTATCTACAGCTTTTTCATTGAATGGAGGTACTAAACGAATCTGTTTGGAAGCATCAAAATTATCCAACTGCATTTGGACAACCTTTTCTTCTGTCTGTGCTTTTCTCATATTGATTTCTTTATCAGCTTTAATGCGTTCCATTTGTATTTCGGCATCAAGGCGTTTGTTTTCTTGTTCTGCCTCAAGAACAAGGCGTCTCTTTTCCTGTTCTGCCTCAAGAACAAGGCATCTGTTTTCCTGTTCTGCCTCAAGTCATTTGGTTTCTTTTTCTGCCTCAATACGTTTAGTTTCTTGTTCTGCCTCAATACATTTATTTTCAATTTCTAAACGAAATTTCATTTCCATTTCTATTTTTTTTAATTCGAAATCTGGGTCAAAATGAGCGACAGGCAATTGTTGTGCAATTGTTTGAGGTAATACCTTTTGGCTGACCAAATGTTCAACAATAATTTGTTTAATATCTGCTTTCTTCATTGATTGCTTCACTTCTAAATTAAAATGTTTACCAACATCAAGTAATTCAGATTTTCTTAATTCACTGATTAATTCGAAAGAGGGATTTCGATTAAATTCGTTTATAAAATCTTCAAGTTCGAATGCCATTTTAAATATACAAGCTGTCTATCTGTATAGAATATAAATCTTATTTTATAATAAAATTAAATTGTTTGTTCGAAATCCCGGACGAGCCCCCAATTTTCTGTTACGTATTTTTTTATGTTTTATGTTCTTCGTAGACTAAATGCAACAGAAAAACGCAGATAACTGCTTGTATAATTTATTACACTAAACTATTAACAAATATAACAGATATAACATGAATTATATAATAATAGTGACAGATATTAAGTTACAACTTTCGAAATTAATTACAAAACAAAATAATATTAGTTTCAAACTTCAAAATAAATCACAATACAAAACGGTACTGGCCTGTATATAATATTAGTTTTAAACTTCAAAATAAATCACAACACAAAACGGTACTGGCCTGTATCTAATGTAATGATCTAAAATTACAGTCTCAAATTCCAGTCTAGGGTGTGAATTTAGTCCCACGAAGAAATTCCGAAACAGTTCACAGTTCAATGAAATCGCCGTCTCTCAGCACAAGCGGTAATTCAGATGTATCGTAGAGATTAACGAAATAAAATCACGGCTTCCGTAGATCTAATTTCAATCACAAATCCAAGTTGAATATTCACAGCAAACACTTAATCTTTCTCAAATAACTAACTCTCTTCTTTTAAAATGAAACTGGTGTCTGAATCTCACTCTTTGTCTTCGAATAAAACTAATGACTGAATCTCTCTCCCTCGAATAAAACTGATGACTGAATATCTCTCACGTCACCGTGTTTTATACCGATAGGCCTATTTCTCGAACAATCTTGAAATTTCCATACAACTCCAGAGCTATTCACGCATATCCGTTCTTGCACGAGACTACACTCTAGACAGGAAGTCACCAGCACTCATTTACAAACATGTGATTGGTCTACTTAATTCGAGAAAGTTCTAAAATGTTACCCTGAATGAATAACAAAATATTAGTTTAAACTTAGAAACAATAATATCAATATGGAAAAATGAATAATACAAATGAAAATTCAAACACAACACGACATGTTGTCGTTTACAAAATATTTACACATATACATAACAATTTCTATAAAGGAGGAGCCCAATACTTGGTGTTTAGCATTCCAGAAACTCTTATGTCAGAACATCTTGTTTCACCTACGTAAACTTTCTCACAGGATTGGCATGATAGTTTTACAGGGTAATGGCTGTTTGTTTTACATTTTTTTAATATTTTAAATGTAATTGTAATCTATGTAACTGAAAATCTTGCAGTGCATTGTAGCAGTTCTGGTGCTAAAACAATAAATTGCATAACTCCTGCTAAGTCTTATAAAATGTCGAGTCATGACAGGTTTGCCTGTATTTCAGTGTTTTCATAAAAGGTATTTATGTTCTGTTGACTTCTATACTAGGATTACTCAGTGTTTATCATTTTAGCTTTTGTTGACTTTTTGTTGTTGTTTATTTCATCTACTGTTATTTTACTTTTAAATTAAATTATTTGTTCTTCTCTGATATCATGGGCTATTTGATAAATTGTTAATACAGTCTTATGACTATTACATTCCTCAATTCTAACATGTTGGCCTATTTGTTAGTATCTCCAGTCTGTTAGTACTTGTATTCACAGTGGATGCTGTGTATTTCCTCTGATAGGATACTAATTTTTTACAATGTTGACTGTGCATGTGCTTTCATTTGTTTCTGTGTTAGTTCCATATTACTATAACATATATGTCCTATTGTAAAGTTTAAAATAATAATGTGGAAATAGTAGGCAGATATCAGGTCATCCTTTTAGTAATGTCTGATTTTAGGTTCATATAAAGAGAAAGGATTTCAAACACTTTTAATGTTATTTAATCAATAATGTATGTTCCATTATTATTAATTACTTCATGCCAACGGTTCACAAACTTCTGGATGCGACTTCTATAAAATTTTTTGGGTTTTGGGGAAAAGAACGTAGAGAGGGTAATTTTGACATCTTCATGTGTTCCAAGCTGTTTTCCATCAAGATAGCCCCTCGGTGTGGATTTCTGTATGTGGTGAGGGGGCCTCCCAGGGAAGGTTCTGTTCTGTCTGGTTACCTTCTCTGGGATCTAAACATCCACCCACGTGTTTGCTGTGCGTGGCAACCCGTGAATGGGAGGAGAGGATCCTGGTGGTTGAGGGGTCCAACCCTAACACACCACTTTGGCCTTGAATTCCTGTAGACGGGCAGCCTTTGGGTGGCCCCCCTTGGGTCAATCGGCTGGTCCATTTGGGTTAGAGTCAACCAAGTACCAGTGTTGGAAGTTCTCAACGGGTGTTGTGGACATTGTACCTGATGCTGGTGTTTGGGTATAGTGCTCACGAAGCCCTGATGTTGCTGCATTGTCCTTGCATGACTTTGTAGTGCGTCCCCTTGTAGGGCTCCATTGTGGGTGGGGTTAGTGGGTACCGAAATTTTTCCTCTTTCCTATGGATCCTCCAAAAAATTTAAATAACATTGTAAAAAAACAGTCAATGGGTAAGCGACCACGTCTTGAATACTCAGAACAGCAATCTTCAACATCAGTAACACATGTACCTCATTTTCTTATATTATATTCCCTTTTGGAAGAACCTTCAGGTCAAATGTCCCATTTTTTTTATTCAAAAGGGACTAGAGGGACTTGCTGGCTCTCCAAAGTCAGTAAAGAAGCTTTGATCTGGTGACATATTGGTTGAAACATCCACATCCCAACACAGTGAACTCTTCTTGAATTCAAAGGCAATTGGGGATATACCTATTGAGGTTACATCCCATGCTACTTTGAATTCTCCACAAGGAGTTATTGTTGAAAGGGATTTGAAGAACGTTCCCGAGTCAGAGATTCACGCTCGTCTCTCCACTCAAGGAGTTTCTGCAGTGAGGCGCATCTCCGCTTGCAAAGATGGAGTTACACTGCCAACAAATACCCTCATTTTAACATTTACTTCACCACGTGCACCTGCCACCATCAAAGCAGGTTATCTCATTTGCAGGGTTCGGCCATAGATTTAAAACCCTCTTCAATGTTTCCAATGTCAGAGATTCGGCCACTCAAAGACATCTTGTCATGGCTCCCTGACATGTGCTCGTTGTGGAGGCAAGGACCACGATGCCAATGACTGTGACATGAACCCACATTGCGTCAACTGCAATGGTTCTTACCCCTCTTACTTTCATTCTTGCCCAAAATGGTTGGAGGAAAAAGAGGTACAGCGTTTGAAAACGACACACAACATTAGTTATCCTGAGGCTCGGACATATGCTGCTGCACTTTGTTCCACAACTACAGTGGGAGTGCAGATGGATCTCTCTGTGCCTCCAAGAAAATCGTGTTCAAAACAAATGAAAAGCCTTTTGACCTCTGTGGTTAAAAAGGTTGATGAATCGACTTCCAAACCCATCTTTGTTCCTCCCATACCTTCCAACAAACCTCAAGATCGGCGTCCTTCAGTTTCAAATACAGGCATTTTTTCTGATACATCGTTTTCTCCCACCACAAGAGACAAAACAATTATTCATTCGCGTCCTCAGTCTCTGGATTCCCCTTCCAATAACAAAAACCTGCCCACTCTACCCAGAGCAGGATCCATGGAGGTTGATAGACCTTCTCCGATTAAAGACAGTAAAGAAAAAAGACGTGGTCGTAAACCAAATGGTTCTCCAGCCACTTCACCTACCCGTTCTTAAAAATGGCCATCTTGATACAATGGAACTGTCAAGGTTTATGTTCTAACTTGGATGATATCAAAATGCTTCCTACCATCCTGTTTGTCTTTCTTTACAAGAAACGTTTCTCAAATCTGCTGATACAGTCTCCGTTTGGCAGTTTTCTCTGTACAGAAATGACAGGTTGTGTGATGGTCGAGTACATGGAGGGGTGGCACTGTTGGTTGATCAACATGTGCCCACCCTGTCTTTGTCACTCAACACACCCTTGGAGGCCGTAACCATTCGTGTTTCCTTGGGTCGTACCATCACTGTTTGTTCTCTGTACCTGTCCCCTGGAGAGACATATGATCAATCAGAACTTGATACTCTTGTTGAACAGTTGCCATCTCCATTTCTAATCCTGGGGGATTTTAATGGACACCATCCCCTCTGGGGAAGTGCTATTATTGATGGGAGGGATTGATCTGTAGAGCAGATGCTCTCTGATCACAATCTTTCTCTTTTCAATACTGGTTCTTCCACTTATTTTCATGCACCTAGTCAGTCCTTTGCTGCTATTGATCTCTCAGTTTGCTTCCCTTCATTATTCTCCCATTTTTCATGGAGGATTGACAATAATCCACTAGGCAGTGATCATTTTCCTATTTTTTTGAGAGAGACTGGCTGTGGTCGATGCCACCCTACCCTCGTGCCCCAGTGGAAACTGGATCAGGCAGACAGGTTCACTTTCACTGCTCTTACAAAACTAAATCCTGCCATCGTAAATCAGCCATCAGTAGATGATTGTGTGGCAGCGGTAACTGGCTGAATTATACAAGCAGCTGCTCAGTGTATTCCTAAAACCTCGACACGTTTCCCATGATATTCTCGTCATGGAAGGCTCAAAAACGGGCCTGGGATACCTTCCGTAGACATCCCACTCTTTCGAACTGCATTGCTTTTCAACGGGTCCGTGCATATGCAAGGTGGGTAAGACGTCAAAGCCAGAAGGAATCTAGGATTAAGTTCACAACTAGCATATCTTCTACCACCAGTTCCAAGGTCATATGGGACATGATTTGAAAGGTCAGTTGGCACTACAATTCTTTCCCCCTCTCCATCTTACTCTCTGATGACCAAGAGGTAGCTGATGTCCGGAGCATTTCCGATACTCTAGGTGAAAGCCTTTGCTGGATATCTAGCACTTCTGCTTGTTCCTCCACCTTCTTGGTCATCAAGATTCAGGCAGAGCGATCACCTTTTTCCTTTCGAACTGACTATCTCTTTTAATTTAATTGTCCCTTTACACTGGTGGAACTGAAACTGGCCCATCATCAATCTGGCAGTACATCTGTTGAACCTGATGATGTACACTATGACATGTTGTGCTATCTCTCTCCTGCTTCTCTTGATATTTCTTCTAATTGTTTTTAACCGGATCTGGCAGGATAATATTTTCCTGATGCCTCTCACAAGGCTATTATCTTACCTTTCTCTAAACCTGGGAAAGATCCCAAGATTCCTTCAAACTATCGTCCAATTGCTTTGACAGGTTGTCTCTGTAAGACCTAAGAGGATGGTTAATGCTCGTTTTGTTTGGTTCCTCGAATCAAACAACCTCCTCTCGCCCACCCAGTGTGGGTTCCAACAACAGCACTCCACCATGGACAACCTAATTCCACTTGAAACATCAATCAGAGAAGCCTTTCTCAAACGCCAACATTTTTTTCAATATTCGTTGACATTAAAAAGGCTTATGACACATGGAGGTATGGCATTTTGCGAGACTTCCATATATATGGGTTACGTGGCCTTTTACCCATGGTTATTAAAAAATTTTAATGGACAGGAGATTCCAAGTCATATGGGTTTGACACTTTCCCGTTCTTTTGTACAGAAACTTGAGGTCCCTCAGGGCTGTGTTTTGAATGTCCCACTTTTCAGTATAAAGATAAATACCATCACTGAACAACTCCCTCTTACTATTGGAAACTGGCTCTTTCACATCTCGTGTCAGTTGTCGAACATGAGATATATTGAGCAGCGACTACAAACTGCCGTCAATTGTGTACTGAAGTGGACTATGGCAAATGGCTTTAATTTGTTTCTTTATAAAACTATTTGCATGCACTTTTGCCGCCAACGGAGTATCCACCCTGATTCTGAACTCCATATCAGTGAAGTTTTGCTGCCAGTGGTCCCTGAGACCAAGTTCTTGGGGCTTATCTTTGACCGTAAGCTGACCTTTATACCACACTTCAGAGCACTGAGCATCCTCCATGTCCTCTCTACTGCCAGTTGGGAGCGGATCGATGTTCTATGTTAAAAATATATCATGCTCTTATTTGATCAAAACTCGACTATGGATCAGTGGTCTATGGCTCTGCCAGACCCTCGGCCTTAAAGATGCTGGACCCCATTCATCATCATGGACTTTGACTCTGCACTGGGGCTTTCCACACCTCCCCAGTTCAGAGCTTATATGTGGGATCTCACGAATATTCTCTGCACCTTCACTGTATTCTTCGAAATTTCGCTCCTTACCAAAGCATCCCACTTGGGGTTGTGTTTTCCTTCCTCGGTGGGCCGTACTTTCTCAAAACAGACAATCTGTCATCACTTTATTTGGCCTTCACATTCAGGCACAATTGGATGAATTGAATCTGTCCTTGGAATCACTTTACGTCGGCTCACACCCTGTTTTTGCTGATATTGAAAACCAACTGGCCCATTTCTCATTAACTTCTACTTCTATCAAGTTTTTCTGGATACCAGGCCACGTTGGTATTCACGGGAACGAGCTTGTAGACATGGCAGCTAAATCTATCTGCTTTGGCACTATCACCACTATGTTTATTTCGTACATGGACTATGGTCCTGTATTCAAGGCTCAGCTCCTTGCCAGCTGGCAGTCCACTTGGAGTGAGCAACGCGACAACAAACTTTTTCAAATCAAACCCAAAATTGGAGTTTGGCTATTTAGCTTCCATAAATTTCAGAAGGAGGAAGTTGTTCTCACTAGGCTACACATTGGTCACAGTTTTTTAACTCATCATTTTCTTTTATCTGGAACTGATGCACCAATGTGTAGTTTGTGTAACACTCAAATCACTGTCAGCCACGTATTACTTTCTTGCCATTGTTACAATTCTCAACAATGGCAAAATTTTAAACATATTTTTTTCTAGGGTCAGTCTGTAACATTGGACAGAGTTATTGGTGATGGTGACTCTGTCCACCTTGATAACGTTTTTAATTTTTTAATGGCCATTAATCTTTTTAATCTCATTTAAGTGTTGCATATTTATTCATAACACCTTTTTAATTGTGGTTCCTTTTTTACAGTTTTAATCTTTCTCATTCAATTTGACATTCGACAATGGCCAGAATATTAAATAACTCGACACCAGGACTGGAAAGGCCAACTTCAGGTGACTAACGCTACTGTTTGAACTCTCCATTTGAATTACTTGTTAGTCATCCTGGCGAGCTGTAATTATACTTTTGCTTTATATCATTTCACACTTTTACTACTTTACTTTTTAGTACTGGCCATATTGACTCATAACCCGGAACCAGGACTGGAAAGACCAACTTCAGGTGACTGATGGTGGTTTTCATACTTACCTGTTAGTCTTCCTGGCGGGTTATGATCATTACCATTCTGCTACAGGTAGTTCTTTACAACTTTGTTGACTGGATGTCAACATTGGTTTTTGCGCCATTTTCTGTTTTAAGTGCCGTTTTGCTTTTATCTTCAATTACTTTTACAAATTTTACTCCATTTACTTGACTTTTATCTTTTTACTGGACATTTGGGTACTTGTTATTACGATTTTGCTGAGTGTCTTTTAAAACTTTTATTCTTTTACATTTTGATAATAGCTGCTATGACACATAACCTGGAACCAGGACTGGAAAGGCCAACTTCAGGTGACTGACGGTGGTTCTTGAACTTACCTGTTGGTCTTCCTGGCGGGTTATGATTATACCTTTTTGCTAGAGTAAATACCTTACAACTTCTTATACTCTGCCTTATATCTTAACATTGTAGACTAGGTGTCAACATTGGTTTTATACTTTTTTGTTTTACCTTCATTTCCATTTATGTGTTTTACTGCATTTATTTTTTTTTACATTTTTACCGGATGTCTGGCGCAGATAGCCTCGCTGCTTTGTGCCATAAAACACTAAATCAATTAATCAATCAACCATCAAGATAGTTCTGCAAACTTCACAATAGATGATAATCAGATGGGACAAGGTCTGGAGAATAAGGAGGATGTGGAAGTTTTTCCCAGTCTAGGTCTTCAATCTTTACAGATGTGATCCTTGCTGTATGAGGCCGTGCATTGTACTGGTATAACATTACATCTTTATGATTGCTGGCCTCTTTTCTTTCTGTGCAACATTCATGTGCTGTAACTGTTGACATTAGAAGTCTGATGTAATCATTACATTGAGTGGCAGCAACTCAAATCAGATCACACCAAGAATATCCCACCAAATGCTTAACAAGACTTTCCTAGGGTGGAGGTCCATTGTGGGCTGTGCTTTAGCCAGTTTACCTGCAGTGAGCTATTGTCTGCAGAGCTTATCATTTTTTATAAAATATTTATTTTTCATCTCCAGTCAACAACCTGCCCAAAAAAGGTGAGTTACATTCACAAGAATGCAGAGAAGTGCAAAATGTCTACTCTTGCTCTAAGTTGGCTTTTGTCAAATCATGGGGGACCCATTTTACAAGTTTTGACACCTTTTCAAGCTGTATCAGATGACACTGAACTGTTAAATGGGTTGAATTAAACTTCTGTGTTAGTTCTTTTACTGTTACAACACAATCTTTATCAAGTGCATTCAGCAGCAAGTCATCATTAAACTCAACAGGATGACCTGAATGTGGTGCATCACTTAAGATGTTGTCACCTGATCTGAACTTCTAAAACCACCTTCAACATTTACTTTCATTGAGAGACTACACATCATAAACACCTTGAATGTTTCATGTAGTTTCTGCTTCACTATTGTGTTTTTTAAACTCATAAAGCATTACATGTCTAATGTGCTCCTCAGACACATCCATCTTTACAAGGGTTTATTTGATTAATGGTCTGAAAAAGTTTAGTTTGGTTAGTTTGTTTCATTTGTCTGAACATTTTTATGCACGTCCTACTACATATGTTAGTTATTAAAACTTTCTACAAAGACAGACATGATGATCCACTTTCTGTGTTAAATTTTTGGACGTTACTTATGGGATGATCTGATATTTAAGGTACAAAATACAAAAGTAGTTATTGAATTATGAAACACTTTACAAAAGGATATTAATTGAATCAGATATATTCTTAAGATTGTAATTCTATTTGTAATTTAAATTCTCATAGTTCTTACAACAAGTAAGCCTATTTAAATGAACTTACTATTGAAGATTTAATGAAATATTGTATTCACTGAACCAGTTTGATTTGAACTTGAACCTAGAAAAAGGCAGTGGGGACAGTAATTGTGATAATGAGGAATGAATCTTAGAATGTGGGAATTTATACTAGGCTGTAAGACCTAGCTAAAAGGAAACATTCAAGAAACATTTATCATTTAATTGTTTTCGTACAATACAGTAGATGATATTCAGTTACTCTTTGCATTGTTATTTTGCTTTCATCCGAGATCATTAGCTCAACTCTTAAATGTATTTCTGATATATTTTTAATTTGTCTGTTTATTAGTTTCAAAATGTGCTAGCATCTTGGTGTCATGAGATTTGGTTCAGTCCACTGTTACTTATCTGTTGACAGTTTTTGTTACATATTTTGATTTATGATATAATTCAAAGTTTGGAAAAACATACCTAGCTACTTCTATATCGGTAGCTTATTACAGAAATGTCTTATTGTGATAAACAAGCAGGTAGAGGTTCACGTGTGTGTGTATAAAATACCTGTATAAGACCAGAGAATCTCATGTTAATAATAAAAGTAAGTGGCCAGTATAACATGTTTACATTTATACATTTGATATTAAGGTTTAGACGTGTATTCAAAAACCACTGTTAAATGCCCATGTAAATTTGGAATAGTTACTGCTCAGTTGTAATTTCAATAAAAATATAAACTTTTATTATATTTTAGGCTGGACTCAGCCTTTTCATTAACACAGGTTTGCAGATACCAGGGTTTATCATTTGTGTTCCTTTAAGGCAAAAAACCCCACAAAACCTGACATTCCAAAGCTGCTGTTTGAATAGAATAAATGAATGTGAATGCTAGTCTGTCTGTCTGAAAATTAAAAGATTGCCAACACAGGTAATTCTTTTGTAACATTGCATGAATATCCTAAACAAACAAACCTTATTTTTCAGATGAATGATTTTATATTGACAAGTGGAGGCCAAGCCTACTTATCTCCACCTGTTGATTCAAACTGGAGACGGTGAGAACTATTTCATACGTACATACTAGTTTTTATGTGTGTAGTTTCTCTTCTAATGATATAAGGTTTTATTTGTCAGTCCAAGAGTACAATGAATAATGTTATAGATGCAATCCTACTTGTCTTTTCAGTTGTGCTTCTTGTTTGACTTGTACACTTTATATATAGTAGCTCAATCTCTAGTGTAATCAGTAATATTGTAGTTTATAAACTATCATATTAGCCCAGTTATAGGATGATCTCGAATATAAAGTGACCCCATATTTTTGAAGCCATGGAAAATTAAAAAAAAGTATCATAACATCCTTTTTTCCAGTTTCTTGATACCAGTAACTAATATTAGCTTATTTGTAAGAATTAGCAGTGACATTTAGCAAACATCTGGCAGGGATGTGCAGGTGGATGTTATCTGGACATCCAGGAATGTGATGGGCTGCAGTGTGGGGGCTGTGGTTGGTCAAGATTACGAGGTGGCTATGAATTTTACAGCCTGATTATTAATTAGAGAATGCTGCCTTATAATTGGGTCAATATGGCAATTCAAGCCTCAACAAAATATTGAATTATGGAACTAAATGGGCATTCTTTACACATTTAATTTGATATATAGTGGAAGTATTTTTGCATTAAGTCCGGTCTAGTTTTCAAATGTTTATCTAGTTTTATTATTTCTGTGCATTGGTTATTTTTTCCAATGATCACCTTAGTTGAATTAAAAAATAATGAATATAATTTATTCATTTTTTTTTTTCACTCAGATTATTTCAAATATTAAATAATGCTAAATGCACAACAAAGAGAGAAACTTGGTTTGGTGGATTGCTGGTCACTGTGCCACATATCATATCATTCAAGTGCTTTTTGATGCATATTTATTCAGTCTCTTTTGTTACACCCAACAAAAACAGTGTTTGTTTGTGTCAGTAATGTTTGTATTGCTGTGCTATTTATATTTCAAAAGTAGAAATATTATTGCTTAATAATTATGTGTCGATTTATGTTTTGTTTTCCCCAGAGCTACTTCTGACTCGGCCCTTCACCAAACTGCAACACATTTACAAGATATCACCCAACTAGTGGCCCAGAAAAAGGGAGCACGTAAGTAAGAAATTGTTGTTAAAAATATATTTAAGAGTAAGATACTTATTTTCAATTAACACTTATAAAATTAGTGTATTGTCCCTAATTAATGTCTTCAGGACCAGTATAAACAGCATTAAAGAGGGTAGTAATTAGAGTTTAATTTTGTCCTATGATAAAACCTCTGTTATAAACAAACATATGTTTAATAAGTGGTAGCAAACATAGCCTATTTATTTCGAACTTTTTTGTAAACACTTTATTACAGAAAGTATGGTAATCTTTGTTTATAAGTGTCAAAAATTCGTGAGATGTGTCCTGTCAGTGTTTTTAACTTTGATACTACAACAGAAAAAGACTTTGCTATAATAAAACTGTGTGGTATTCAGTTGTAAGGTCAACTGCTGAAAGGTTTTGATTTATCAGTTTTCATGTGAACTCGTAGTGGCATGTAGCATTACTCGTTTTCAGGAGATTATGATGATTCGTTTTACTGGATGAAGCTATCTTCCTTTTATCACTTCACTAGTAAGTTTTTAATTTAAAGAAATTTTCAACCAGTGCAGTGCAAAATTTGTCAGTTTCATGAAATGTCTTATTTAACTTCATAAGTGGCATCATATTTAATGAGATTCGATTCTTATTTGTTCATCTCTGTATTTGAAGGTGATAAGATATGGTATTGCTATGCATGTTCATCGAGTGCACATTGTAATTTTTATATCGAGTTTCATCAGAAATCGCCTCTAATTTTGTTGTATGTTTTTAATTTTGAACTGACCAATGGACTTATCAAACAGATATATTACTGTGCATAGTAATGTCTGTAAAATTAGTGCTAAAAAGTAACATTTATTATAGTTTTGGCCTAAAATATTCTGGTCAGTTCAGTAATAATAAACTCAAAAGAAACAGTGGTTACAGGTTTGTAACTTAAGCTGATTATGTCATAGTATTTATTTTATAATTAATGTGGTATTGTTTTGATGTACACTGTTTAAAATTCAACTATAATGAATACATTCTTGATGGGAACAAAGCTTGCAATATTCATTGTGAGAGCTTTTTTCTTCTTCTCATGTGCCTGAGTGCATGTTTTCATGTAAAAATCAAAGAAGCACTTTTACTATTTTTTTATAAAAAATTTCACAGAATAGTTAGCACGAAACATCATGATAGTGAAACCTGGTACTATGGTACATTCAAATTTTATTTCATAATGTCTTATCCATTCTTACTCTATTTGTGTCTCACTCTGTTCTGGTGTGTGATGCAAAACCAAACAAGAAAGCAGGTTAGTAGAATACAACATGGAATAAATCCGTATAAATGAGTACTGTTTGTGGTGGTGTACATAAAACTTAGCAATACAGATCCATATGCTAAGTTTGATAATGTGTATTTAACAGATACATAAGTTTGGCTTTATGTGTCCTTTCACCCCAGGTATCTTTTACTGCATATGACACAAAGCTTTAGTGTCTTTCATTCAAAATGTTATCAATCAAACTACTTTTTTGTTTATGCTACACCAATTAGAATAGAATAAAATCCAAGCTAATAACCCACATTTTAAAAGTATATGTTTTACATTATTAACTATACAAGGCAATATTTAAAAATAATCCAGAACTTCACCTAATGTGGCACACACGACACATTTTCTGTTAGTGTGTCATCATCCTTATTTTATCCACTACCCCTTGAGAAAGTACAAAATTAAACCTAAATTACTACATAAAATTGTCATTGCTCAGATAAACCACATTTATTAGTCTTCAACTTTGTTTGGTTACAGAGCTATCGAATAGAAAATCAGACCTCTCCTGCCACACCCATCTGTCTCATCCTCTCTTTCATAATTCGTCAAAAGTTCACTCTTATGTTTAATTATATATTACCTAAAACCAATAGGAACTCAAGGTTTTCATCTATCAAATGACGTGTTGTATAGAAACATTTTGTTCTGAATAGTTAAATGTCAGTTTCACTGGGAGTACGAACAGCATTTCTGTGAGAAAGTTAATAACTAGCTTGGATGAATTTGTAACAACTGTTGTCGCAGAGGTAGAAAGTTTTAAAAATTTGAGAGGTAAGGGAATTTGTCTATGTTTTTCTTGTTATTAGTCTATGTTGCTTGGAACATTATTTAGTGAAATAAAAATTACCAGTTACAATACTGTGATTAGTATAAAAATTATGATTGTCTCTTCGACAATCAGGAACAAGAAAACATGAAGATTGGATAAGTGTTTTATTTCTTGCTTTTAATGTTTGTTTATGTATAATTATAAAAGCAATTGAAATGTAAAAATATCGATATTTTTTATTATTTAAGATTAGATTAAGTAAAATACTTAATAATAAACTGATGTTTCACGAGGCACATGCAAATTTCTTGTACTAGTTTGTGGGTGATGTAATTGGATAGTGTAACATGAGCTGCGAGTTAATTCTTATTCATCATTCAAAGGGCAATAAACCAATAGAATTTAATTATAAATAGATGTATATTGTTATGAATTTAGAGCTACTTAGTGTGGTTTGATGTTACAGTATGAAGTGAACTACTTAGTGTGGTTTGATGTTACAGTATGAAGTGAACTACTTAGTGTGGTTTGATGTTACAGTATGAAGTGAGCTACTTAGTGTGGTTTGATGTTACAGTATGAAGTGAACTACTTAGTGTGGTTTGATGTTACAGTATGAAGTGAACTACTTAGTGTGGTTTGATGTTACAGTATGAAGTGAGCTACTTAGTGTGGTTTGATGTTACAGTATGAAGTGAACTACTTAGTGTGGTTTCGTGTCACAATATGAAGTTATTCTAGAAAGGAAAAGAGAGTAATTTAGATTTATTTTGATTTTTTTTCGGTGGTTATGAGGTCGGTCAAATTGGTCGATCACATTTTAAGTTAGGGTGAAGAAAGTAACAGATAAACTGTAAAGTTTTACTGAAAAAAACATTTGAGATATATTTAGGAAGTTTCAGATTTCTGAGATAAGGAAAAGTATATTTAGTTTCAACATGAAAATTAATTTTTACACATACTATTAAAGAAAAACTATATATTTATAGACAAATATTTATTTTATTTTATTTAAAATACTTTACTAAAAATACGATTGTTTGTACATTACAGACTTATAATATTGGCTGAAATACCACCAAATTTTGTATATGTACACGTTTTATTGAAAGTTAAGTATTAAATCTAAAAAGACTTTAATCTGGTACAAAGAAGCCACATTGTTAGTTATTTAAACCAAGTCAAGCTCGTCTTGAAAAATTTAAGATGTGTGCTTTTATTTCAGTATCATCTATTACATTGAATAATCTTTGGTCACTGAGAGAGAAGAATAAAACTTGGCTTAATTAACACTGTTGCTAAGGGCTTTTATATAGTTATGGTTAAAAGACATGTCTTTCTATTTGTAGACAAGCATTCTATAATTTTTGATCTACTGTTTTAAAAATGTACTCGTATAGATTCTGTATTACATCACAGATTGCAATTAAAATTTAACATTCTATGTTAGTTTTTTTAAATTTAAGTGTAAGTGTTTAAATAAAATTTCTTAATATCACTTTTTGTGTGTCACATTGTATGTTGGATGTTGCTTTGATTTAAATTAGATGTTTGTGATATCCAAGTACAAAGTCCACAGTTTCTTAAAAGATAGAAATGCAAATTACCAATATTGACAAGCTAGAATACAAAACAAGAACCTCCTGTCTTCTGTGTTTACTGAGATATTGCTACATATAATCAACAGACATAGTGGCCCCACCCACCTCTTTCCATTTTTGGAAATACTTGTTTACATACTCCCACTTCTGTGTATGATGTGGAAATAACTAATCAAAAGCTTAGGATGTGTCCCACATGGTTTTTCTAAGCCTATTGAAGGAGTCTTTCCCGAGATTAATATTTTTATTCCAAATCTTGTGATATGTTAAAAAAACAACAACAGTATTTCTGAGAATTAATATAAGAAGGTCATATCTTTGAAACCATAATGGAAATTGTCTGTGATGGTAACACCCAAAAGTGTTAGGGTTATCAGACAAAATCCAAATGCATATGAAAAACAAGTTAGCAATAATGGAAGTTGAATTATTGTTTCTACCCACACTTACCATTTCAACTCTTATTGTTTATACCCACACATACCATTTTAAATCTTACTGTTTATACCCACACATACCATTTTAAATCTTACTGTTTATACCCACACATACCATTTCAAATCTTACTGTTTATACCCACACATACCATTTTAAATCTTTCTGTTTATTCCCAGACTTAACATTTCAAATCTTACTGTTTATACCCAGACTTAACATTTCAAATCTTACTGTTTTTACCCACACTTACCATTACAAATCTAACTTTATACCCACACATACCATTCCAAATCTTACTGTTTGTATAACCACATACCATTTCAACTCTTGTAACTTTATTAAAGTATAACACAGAATAGATGAGATAGGCTCAGCTGCTTAAGTTAGCTTTTCTAGTTCTGGTTATATCAAATAAATTTCACTTTTAATTATTTAAAGGTGGTTAGCTACCTCTAGTAACAAAAAGGGTTTTTCTGATCAAAAGTTTATGTAGTAAAATATTATCATATTTAACGAAAAATGTTGCTAATCACCAAAGTTTATAAAATAACTTCACTCAGGTGGTTAGTTGTAGCAGTTAAATTGTCTATCTAACAAAAAGTACACGAACATAACTTAGAATGTGACACCTGATTTTGGAATGAGTTTTTCATCAGAAAACGAACACAAATTGGACATATTAGAAGTCAGTTACCATTATTGGAATACTCATTGTTTGTGTACATACCTGTTAATTAAAAGTAATATAACTGTTATAAACACAGAAATGAAGAATAATTTTACATTTGGACTTTAGTAAATTTAAATTTTGGAATATCTATTTCTGTATCTATTAAATCATTGAATAGTTCATTGAATACTCTGATTACATCTTTCACGCACAATCATAAGTGAAAACAGAACTGGCCACATCTGAACTACTTGTATTACAAAACTGGAATGTTATTCCTAATATTACCAAAACACTTATCTGGATTATTTAAATGTAGTGTTTTTTTATTTTTAAAACACAATATCTTAAATATTATTAAAAAATATATACATATTTACTAACAAAGAATTAGTTATAAACCTGAACTTAGTGGAAATTTTATGTAAGTTTTGAATAGTATATAGTAATGGCCAGTGAGAAGATGAAGATATAAAGTAAAGTCTGCTTTTCTGTTGCTTTCTTTATATTATAAATAATAATTTTTAAAGTACCTTTGCTAAGTGAACTTATGTTATTGAATTCTTAATTTAAGATTTGTGGATACAGTTTTTTACATATGAAGTCCACCTGACATTATCAGTAAGGGTAATAAAGAATTGTTCTTTCAATTTTTTATTTAATTTTTGAAAATATAAGTGAAATGAGACTGTTTAACAAAATACGAGTCTACTGGAAAACAGCTAAGACACTCGCTTTTTAAAGGTCAATTTTATGTTCTTCAATATGGTAAGATGGGTGTGAATGTGCCTTGTCATTGTAACTTCTGTAATACTAGCCAGGCGTAGCTGAGAAGGTCAGTATGACAAAAATAATAAATGTATATAAATATGTAATATTATGAGGTTTAAGCTATATAGACTAAACATTTTTGGTTTGATGTTATAATGTATAGTCATTCTAGAACGAAAAAACTGTAAGCTGTATTTATTTACTAAATTTATTGGTGGGTACAAGGCTAGGCAGAGTGATCAAGCCTTATGTATAGATTTAGAGCTGAGAAAATAACATAAAATATACACTGCTGGCCAAAATTTTAAGACCAATGAACATAAAGAAAAAATATGCATTTTGCATTCTTAGACTCAACCACTTATTTGAGTAGAGCTTCAAAAGATGAAAATAAGGAAAGGGGAAAAAAAAAAAATTTTAACACTTAATAGGGAAAATGTGAACACTATGAAATTAGCCTAAATACTAGCTGGTCAAAATTTTAAGATCACACCAAAAAGAAGCTCCAAACAGGATTAGAAATACCCAACAAGAGGTCTCAGTAGTGAGTTGCATGACCGTCTTTGCAAATAACTGCAAACATTTGCTTTGGCCTGGTCGATATAAGCATTTGCAGAAGGTTGGCTGGAATTTTATTCCAAGTGGTGATGATGGCTTTACAAAGATCATGCACTGTTTGAAATTGACATCCATTTCTATAGACTTCTATTGCTATCCACTCCCAAACATTTTCAATGGAGTTCAGTTTGGGCAAACATGCTGGATGGTCCAAAAGAATAATGTTATTTGCCATGAAAAGTCCTTTGTCCTGCAGACATTGTCCTGCTGAAAGATCCAGTCATTTCCATACAAGCGAGGGCCTTCAGTCAATAAGGATGCTCTCTCTAGCATGCCAGTGTAGCCAGCCGGTGCTTGACGCCCCTGTATAACCTGAAGCTCTGTTGTTCCATGGAAGGAGAAAGCACCCCAGTTCATGATGGAACCTCCTCCACTGTGTCACGTAGAAAGTGTCTCCAGTGGGATATCCTTATTGTGCCATTAACATTGAAAGCCATTTGGACCATCCAGGTTATATTTTTTCTCATCTTCCAATTTTTTACGTCCCATGTTTGGTGCTTCTCAGCAAAGTTTAATCGAGCCGTTTCATGGTGTGGAAGGATGTGTGGCCTTTAAAGACGTTTACGGTTTTTAAAGCCTTTTTCTTGTAGATGCTGTCTTAGTGTTCTTGAGCAACATTCTGTGTCCGTTAGGGCCCTAATCTGGTTCGATGATCGGCGGGTGCTGTCTTGCTGGACAACCCATCGAATCCTCCTGCTCAATGCCAGCAAAATTTGTTTGGGCCAACCAGTTGAAATTCTCATTCCGTATCACTCAGGGTCTTTTAAGAAATTTGCAACAGCAGTTTTACTTCGCCCAATCTCACGTTGAGAGAGACTTTGCTTTTGCAGCTCCACAATTCTGCCACTTTCAAACTCTGTCAACTTTTTAGCCTTTGTCATGTTTTTACCCAATGACTATATTTCATTATGTGTTTACCAATTAATGCTTCATTTCAGTATTGTTTTAAACTTTTGATCAGTTAGTATTTAGGCTAATTTTATAGTGTTCACATTTTCCCTGTTAAATGCTAAAAATGTTTTTTATTTTTATTTTCCCTTTTCTTATTGTCATCTTTCAAAGCTCTACTCAAATAAGTAGTTGAGTCTAACAATGCAAAATACATATTTCTTCAAGTTCATTGGCCTTAAGATTTTGGCCAGCAGTTTGTGTACTGCAATAAAAGTTATAGTGTGAATAGTTACTGTGTGTTGAAATGTAAATGAACTCATCTATTTTACATCAAGCCCATTGTGAAAAAGATGCAGTAGACAGTTGTGGTAATTAATTTTCACCTCAACATAACTTATACTTTCATTATATTATCAACATGTGTTTTTAAGAAGCTTTAATTTAATTAATTTTTATTATTGTTGACAGGTCATGAAATGGATTATGCACATTTGTCATCAAATATTTGGGATCCTAAAAAGGTAAGCACCATTAACCCATATATTTATTTAAGTTTATTAAGATGTATTATTTGTTTTACTATGTAATTTTTTTGCCCATTGTGGCTGTGTACAAGATAGAATTAGTTTGGAGTGTGAAAGTTTCCTGAGTACTGTTTGAGAAAACTGCTGCTTATGCTGACTTCACGTTGTGCTTCTGTACCATTTTCATTCGTCCTTATATATTACTAACTAAAATGTATCTATAATACTTGAAATATTCAATTTCTTTTAATGCTGATACAAAAAAAATCAGTTTATAATTTCGTAATAAAAGTTACTGTTTTCCAAATTTCACATATAGTTCCATATAAAACATCCAGATCTCACTTGTAGCCCCAAATAAAACATTTACTGGTTATTTCTGAAATGGTTAACATTAACAAATTTTTAAAAATCAATATTTACTTTATAAACTTCTGCTGTTATTATTTATTAAATGTTAGAGTAGACAGACGACCTAACTTTTATTTCAATGGAAAAAATTAGTTTGAGAGGTGAATAAATAGTTTACTTAACATAAGTGTCTGTTGTTTCAGTTTGAGAAGTGAATAAATAGTTTACTTAACATTAATGTCTTTTGTTTCAGTTTGAGAAGTGAATAAATAGTTTACTTAACATTAATGTCTGTTGTTTCAGTTTGAGAAGTGAATAAATAGTTTACTTAACATTAATGTCTTTTGTTTCACAGTGAGAAGTGAATAAATAGTTTACTTAACATAAATGTCTTTTGTTTCAGTTTGAGAAGTGAATAAATAGTTTACTTAACATTAATGTCTGTTGTTTCAGTTTGAGAAGTGAATAAATAGTTTACTTAACATTAATGTCTTTTGTTTCAGTTTGAGAAGTGAATAAATAGTTTACTTAACATTAATGTCTGTTGTTTCAGTTTGAGAAGTGAATAAATAGTTTACTTAACATTAATGTCTGTTGTTTCAGTTTGAGAAGTGAATAAATAGTTTACTTAACATTAATGTCTTTTGTTTCACAGTGAGAAGTGAATAAATAGTTTACTTAACATTAATGTCTGTTGTTTCAGTTTGAGAAGTGAATAAATAGTTTACTTAACATTAATGTCTTTTGTTTCAGTTTGAGAAGTGAATAAATAGTTTACTTAACATTAATGCCTGTTGTTTCAGTTTGAGAAGTGAATAAATAGTTTACTTAACATTAATGTCTGTTGTTTCAGTTTGAGAGGTGAATAAATAGTTTACTTAACATTAATGTCTTTTGTTTCAGTTTGAGAGGTGAATAAATAGTTTACTTAACATTAATGTCTGTTGTTTCAGTTTGAGAAGTGAATAAATAGTTTACTTAACATTAATGTCTGTTGTTTCAGTTTGAGAAGTGAATAAATAGTTTACTTAACATTAATGTCTTTTGTTTCACAGTGAGAAGTGAATAAATAGTTTACTTAACATTAGTGTCTGTTGTTTCAGTTTGAGAAGTGAATAAATAGTTTACTTAACATTAATGTCTGTTGTTTCAGTTTGAGAAGTGAATAAATAGTTTACTTAACATAAATGTCTGTTGTTTCAGTTTGAGAAGTGAATAAATAGTTTACTTAACATAAATGTCTGTTGTTTCAGTTTGAGAAGTGAATAAATAGTTTACTTAACATTAATGTCTGTTGTTTCAGTTTGAGAAGTGAATAAATAGTTTACTTAACATTAATGTCTTTTGTTTCACAGTGAGAAGTGAATAAATAGTTTACTTAACATAAGTGTCTGTTGTTTCAGTTTGAGAAGTGAATAAATAGTTTACTTAACATAAATGTCTGTTGTTTCAGTTTGAGAAGTGAATAAATAGTTTATTTAACATAAATGTCTGTTGTTTCAGTTTGAGAAGTGAATAAATAGTTTACTTAACATTAATGTCTTTTGTTTCAGTTTGAGAAGTGAATAAATAGTTTACTTAACATAAATGTCTGTTGTTTCAGTTTGAGAAGTGAATAAATAGTTTATTTAACATAAATGTCTGTTGTTTCAGTTTGAGAAGTGAATAAATAGTTTACTTAACATTAATGTCTTTTGTTTCACAGTGAGAAGTGAATAAATAGTTTACTTAACATAAGTGTCTGTTGTTTCAGTTTGAGAAGTGAATAAATAGTTTACTTAACATTAATGTCTTTTGTTTCACAGTGAGAAGTGAATAAAAAGTTTACTTAACATAAGTGTCTGTTGTTTCAGTTTGAGAAGTGAATAAATAGTTTACTTAACATAAATGTCTTTTGTTTCACAGTGAGAAGTGAATAAAAAGTTTACTTAACATTAATGTCTGTTGTTTCACAGTGAGGAGTGAATAAATAGTTTACTTAACATTAATGTCTGTTGTTTCACAGTGAGAAGTGAATAAATAGTTTACTTAACATTAATGTCTTTTGTTTCACAGTGAGAAGTGAATAAATAGTTTACTTAACATTAATGTCTTTTGTTTCACAGTGAGAAGTGAATAAATAGTTTACTTAACATTAATGTCTTTTGTTTCACAGTGAGAAGTGAATAAATAGTTTACTTAACATTAATGTCTGTTGTTTCAGTTTGAGAAGTGAATAAATAGTTTACTTAACATTAATGTCTTTTGTTTCACAGTGAGAAGTGAATAAATAGTTTACTTAACATAAGTGTCTGTTGTTTCAGTTTGAGAAGTGAATAAATAGTTTACTTAACATAAATGTCTTTTGTTTCACAGTGAGAAGTGAATAAATAGTTTACTTAACATTAATGTCTTTTGTTTCACAGTGAGAAGTGAATAAATAGTTTACTTAACATTAATGTCTTTTGTTTCAGTTTGAGAAGTGAATAAATAGTTTACTTAACATTAATGTCTGTTGTTTCAGTTTGAGAAGTGAATAAATAGTTTACTTAACATTAATGTCTTTTGTTTCAGTTTGAGAAGTGAATAAATAGTTTACTTAACATTAATGTCTGTTGTTTCAGTTTGAGAAGTGAATAAATAGTTTACTTAACATTAATGTCTTTTGTTTCACAGTGAGAAGTGAATAAAAAGTTTACTTAACATAAGTGTCTGTTGTTTCAGTTTGAGAAGTGAATAAATAGTTTACTTAACATAAATGTCTTTTGTTTCACAGTGAGAAGTGAATAAATAGTTTACTTAACATTAATGTCTTTTGTTTCACAGTGAGAAGTGAATAAATAGTTTACTTAACATTAATGTCTTTTGTTTCACAGTGAGAAGTGAATAAATAGTTTACTTAACATTAATGTCTTTTGTTTCACAGTGAGAAGTGAATAAATAGTTTACTTAACATTAATGTCTGTTGTTTCAGTTTGAGAAGTGAATAAATAGTTTACTTAACATTAATGTCTTTTGTTTCACAGTGAGAAGTGAATAAATAGTTTACTTAACATAAGTGTCTGTTGTTTCAGTTTGAGAAGTGAATAAATAGTTTACTTAACATAAGTGTCTGTTGTTTCAGTTTGAGAAGTGAATAAATAGTTTACTTAACATAAGTGTCTGTTGTTTCAGTTTGAGAAGTGAATAAATAGTTTACTTAACATAAGTGTCTGTTGTTTCAGTTTGAGAAGTGAATAAATAGTTTACTTAACATTAATGTCTTTTGTTTCACAGTGAGAAGTGAATAAATAGTTTACTTAACATTAATGTCTTTTGTTTCACAGTGAGAAGTGAATAAATAGTTTACTTAACATTAATGTCTTTTGTTTCACAGTGAGGAGTGAATAAATAGTTTACTTAACATTAATGTCTTTTGTTTCAGTTTGAGAAGTGAATAAATAATTTACTTAACATTAATGTCTGTTGTTTCAGTTTGAGAAGTGAATAAATAGTTTACTTAACATTAATGTCGTTTGTTTCACAGTGAGAAGTGAATAAATAGTTTACTTAACATTAATGTCTTTTGTTTCACAGTGAGGAGTGAATAAATAGTTTACTTAACATTAATGTCTGTTGTTTCACAGTGAGGAGTGAATAAATAGTTTACTTAACATAAATTTCTTTTGTTTTGATTAATTTAAGATTATTTATCTTAATTGATTAATGTCACGATTTTTTAAAGAAATAAACAAATTAGTATGTCTGATAATTGATATTTTTGAATTAATCCTACTGTCCAATTCTTGTGTGGGAATAATTGATTAACCCTTTGGATATGACACGTCTTTATATAGTGAAGTTCAAAATTTAAGTCGTAGTTAAAATACTTTATTATCAGTAGGTTTGAATAAAGTTTGAAATTTTTATAGTGTTTAACTTTTAATTTCAAAAGAAAATACTTAGATAATTAAACTTCACCTGTTTGTTATGTGATGGACATGTTTCAAATCACCTATTTTAAATTTCTTTTCTCCTTTGTATGATTTTATCAAGGTTTAAGTAAATTACAGGCACATACTGTTGATATTTCGTAATCAAATTCGGAACCCTCCAAACTTCTTGTTTTAGTGAGATGTAAAGAGAAATATCAAACTCGCATAACATACCCTTTTTTATCATTCTGTCTTTTAAAAAGTCTGTAGTTTTCTCTGATATAGTTATTAGATTGTATATAACCAACTGAAAGAAGAGTTTATTTTCACAATAGTTGTTACACAACTTATTTCATTTTGGTACTTGTGAGTAGATATTTAGGTTCAGTTTCGTAGTTCACAACGGTGGTGTTTAGTTCAAACAGCTAATGAAAACTTCATAACCTGTCTGTAACTTAGCTAGAAAGTCAGTTTAAATTGTATTAGTTGTAAAATATTAGTGTAAGATAATTACATTTCTATCCTGAAATGCATATTTGAAATAAAAAGTAATAACTTTGTGGACAACTAACATTGTTACAAACAAGTTGCTTTAGAGTGCATTGCTCTTTGATGACCCAAACTCAGGCATGAGTACTGAAGACATTTTTGTTTCTTGTATATTTTTATAAAAGTCACCAAAATGTAAAAATTAGAAATTATTAGGTTAAATAAGAAAACACAATTGGAAATTCAAATACAAAAATTTTTGATTCTTGCCACATGATAAATGGTTTTAATGTACTGTGATATGGTCTAAGTACAACTTGAAATCAGTGAAACTAAATTGCACAAGATATAGTTTTATATCGTATTTTCTAATTTTCATTTTTCCTTACATCACAGATTTTAATACAGTTAGTGTTAAAAAAGAGAAATTAACATATTTATATATAATGTTTTACTGAAAACACTTTTAATGCTATTTTCTGGAGGTTCTGAAGGTCACTCACATAATGTATGGAAACATTAAGATGAACAGAAGTGTTTTTATCCTTAATATAAAAATAACTTGCATTCAAAATTTATTAAGAAATATGATTTTTTTTTACAACATGTAATATTTACTAAAATCTTGTGAAGATACACTTAGTACGTCCAGTGTTATATTTCTTTGTTACGAGGTTGGTCAAAATGGCCCAGTTGTCATACATATAGTTAATGAGCCTATAGATAAATCAATTATTTAATTCCATGAATCATTAATTCTAGTCAGTAGATGCATTCATTAGCTGTTTCCAGTCATGGCCTTCTGGAAAGTAGAGAAGTCGAGTCAGAATTAAGTTTTAACAGTAGTAGCTTCATATATAGTTTTGTTAAGTCATGTGGATAAGAAACATAATCGAAGACATTACAGTATTTAAGCATGATCATTTTTTTGTACAGTTAAATTATAAAGGAAATTTCTGCATTTCCATTTAATAAAACTGAAAGATGCCCAAGTTTTGGAAAGAAGAATAAAAAGTATTTTACATTTTGCACTAACTTTAAAAAAATTTAATTTTTTTTACATCTTGCAGTAGTCTTGAATTTTTATTTTACTTTAAGTTTTGTACTGATATTGAGTTGTAATTTGAGTTTGGTTGTGAGAGGAAAAGTAACAAGTAATAAAAGTGACATATAAAACAGACATATTTGTAAGTTCAAAGACACAAATGTTGGAAATGTACTTTTCTAAGTGGTTGAAAAAGAACAAGTCAAGTAGACTTAGTGTTATTAAAACATTGTATTCATGACACAAGTAGAATAAAAAAAAAAGAGGCTGGTAAGTTACTTTGATAGAAATCTGATTAAACCCTATATTTCAATCTATTTGCATCGGAGGCATAGATATCTTCACTTGTCAAAAGTGCTAAGATTTGGTTCTTAATTGTGAAGCACAGTAATCTTAGTGCTCTATTTGTAGTCACTTTGACAACTGCACGTCACTACTAATGATGTTATGATGTCTTGAATATTACTTTATCTTGTTTCTTTTGTTAAGTGTTTGTTTAGCATTAAGTTATATATTTGAGATGTAACAACAACTTTTATTTTATCAGCAACAAGAAGACAATATTTTATCTCATTTGTCTCGGTCCTTGCCGAAATCCAGTGAGGTACCCGCTGTAGAGTAAGTGTTGTTCATGTTTCTTGCTGTTTCTTCTATCACACAGCTTTCGTATTAACATTTCACGTTGCATGAAACTTGGTTAAAACTTAGTAAGTAGTCATTTGGTGTTTTGGCAGTAAGCTTGGGTGCTTTTAACACTAAAACTCGGGGTTTGATACCTGCAATAAACACAGTACAGATAACCTATTATGTAGCTTCGTGCTTAAATGCTAGCACTTACTAAATAGTTTTTAGTTTTAACTTAAATTCCTACAGTTTTGTGTGCCACACATTTGAGAAAATGTTAAATGTTTTCTTTCATCTTAGAACCTAAGTTTTTTTCTCGTCAGTGACCAGAACATTTAATTTTATACATTCAGTCAGTTTCAACTTGGTTGATACTCATTAATATATTTTTGTAATTTATGTTACTGATTGCAGTAATTATCCATTCTAGTTATAAAAAATAACATCACATAAAGATCTGTTGGTGACCGAGGTCTTTGTTTTTTCAAAATATTATGACCATTACTTTGTTTTTTGGCTAGAGATATCACAAACTTTGATTTTGATTACAAATATTATCAACTTTTTTGCAAAAAATATAGTTTCTTTATAAGTAATGAATTATCTTTGTTCCGTGTTTCAATATAATAAACATTACAGTATTCAAAATATTATTTATCATTTCTTCAGATAGAATTTATTATATAAACATTTTCAGGACTGAAAAGAATGGTTAAAGAAAATCTCGGATCTGTGTTTTGTTTCTCAGTTTTCCAAATATTCCTTTGTTCATCACTAAAGGAGGCCAATCTAGTCACTTTTTGTGAGAAAATCGTTTTACATTCTCTGTATTGTTATTAATAGAAGTTTATATCCAGTTGTATTAAAATGTTGCACATAGCTGGTCTTCATTCGTGATTGTTCAGACTGTGTGATATGATATCATGTAAAGTAATTTAGTTACTAATAGAGAGAGAAAATTCAAATAAGGTACAAGACAAGTATAATAATTTTCTTAATGAATGATAATTGTTTAAGAAATATAAGACTATGGTTTTAGGATAGACAGAAAAGTCAGTAAATGTATTATTTATAGGCAAGGCTCCTCGGAGGTATGCAGAAATGACAGACAAAACAGTTTTTAAAATTTTCTTCACAAATTACAGTAAATGCTATAAACTAACAAATACTGATTTTAAAACATTTCAAATTTAAAATAAAGTTAGAATCATTATTTTCATTTAAATTGTGAAGTTTGATCAGCAGGTGTTTACTGGACACTTCAAAAATTAGGTGATTACTAGTAGTACATTGTATAAAAAAGTTTGGAGCACCTTAGATGATAACATGCTTGTATTTTCATATTCTAAATTCAGAACTGTATTTATGTAACCCAAACATTTCAGGTTTAGTGAATTATACTGTGATATGTTATTTAATTTGTATGGTGCAATTATATAATATTTATTTTTAGCTAATTCAAGATTGTGCCAAAATATTCATGATGGCTGTCTAGTTTTCTTTTTATTGCTGATGGCACCAGGGTAACCTAAAACAATAAGTAGTGCAATATACCCCCTTTTACTAATTGTCTGAAAAATATATACAGAGAGAAAAGTACAATGAACTTTGAAATCTTCTGAAAGATGCATGTCTGCTAAATGCTCAACTGTCTTGTAAGTTTTATAGAAAGGGCACTGATATGAGGAATCCAATGAGTTTGTCAACCCAGAAGCTAAGAAAACAGCAACAAAAACTGAAGGAGATAAAATGCTTTTCCTTTTTTGGTAGATGGAGAAATGTTTTACTTAGCTTGCATGAAGTCACAGTAAAATTGTGTTTCAACATTTGTTAAGGTTTTCACCAGTTATCATTAAAATTTGTCAGGACAACCAACAGGGTTTCTCTAACATAACTCAGAGGACAGATGCCAGAAGCATCATATTGAAAGATCATTTGTGAGTGTGCTGCTTGTGCAATTGGTGTAGATGTGCTAATGACTGGATATCAGTTCCAGTAGTCCATGGGGCAGATATGGTTGCTATATTCCCCATTTCCCCCATAACAGTATGAAAGGGATGTATGTTTGTCACTTGGAGTCTAATGATCAGTATAAGTAATATTAACAACAAATAAACTGGGATGAACTATCTGTTTGACCTGTTTTATTATAGGTGAGGTCTTTTAATTTGATTTTTGTCATTCCAAAAACCAAGGAGTCATGTTAATACCTGATTTTAAATGCCCGTTTTTATAAAATCTTTTATTGAAGGCATTATACCATATAAAGATGGAATGAATTTCCTTTAATGTGGTTTGTTATAAGTACATATTTTTAACTAAAATCATTTTAATTGGATTTGTAGAAAACTGTACATAAAAACTGGGTATGACCGTTATTTGATAAAAAGTAAACATTGTTATGTGAAGTCTGTATTCTCAAGATGTTTTCTTTCCATAAATCATTTGAGTATGGTTCTCTTATAAAGACATACCTCAAACCTTTTTTAAAAATACTCTAAACTTTGGTTTTCAGGTGAATATTTGCATTTGTTAGCCAAGTAATGAGCACCTATTCCCATCTACGTATTATGAACCTGTTCAGTGATGGTTTATGATCACATTAAGATAAATATTCACAATGTATTCGCTTCCAGTTGTAAAGTTTTGTAACATGTTAGTTGCTGTATGTGACAAAGTAAACAGAAAATAAATCATTTCAATATACTATGCAAATGGAAGTTTTTGAAAGGACGTAAACGGAAAGTGATTTCTAGGATGGATCATCATATATTAATACCACAGCAACGTTAATATTCACTTCAAAACTAAAATTGTCATACAAGAATGTACGCAAGAAATATAAACAATAATTAGTCATCACACACAAACAAATGTAGTCGACTAGAGTACATCACAAACAGAAAATAAAACAAATGGACTAAAGCACAATTTCCTACTTAGTTTGCACATAGAAGCACTGTGTTATGTGGACCAGTATGCATTAAAATAGTCACAGAACAACAGTCTGCCAGAAAAAATCCATATATTAGATGTAATTATTTGCCAGAAATGGATGTAGTAATATGCTGTAGATGTTTGTGGACTCACTGTGAACCACACAATGATAAGGATAGTTGTGATTGGTGTGGTGAAAGTGGTTAGCCTTGAGGAGATAGGGAAGCATTAGAAAGAATGCCTCAACAGATGAGTTCTGAGATCAAACCTTACAGATCCCTGTATTTTATTCCATCTTTCAAATCCTATGCGAACTTTAGTTTATTACCAAAAATTACACAATTGGTCTTTTCGACTCAGAAATTTTAAACCATCAAAAGACATCTTCCTGATGCTTATTGATACTGACGTAAAAAATTAATAAAGAAAATTTAAAGCAAAATGTACATTAAGTAATTTTAACTTTCTCTCTGACTTTTGATATATTTAGTTGGTTTTGTTTTACAGCTGAACATATAAAAGCTAACCCCATTCAAGTAAACATGTTTTTCTTTGATTTGTTTTGATGTAGTATTTTTCCTTTGGTTGATGAAAGCAGCTTGATGCACATTGCTATGTCCAGTAATACTGGTTCTCTGCCAGATTTAACCAATCTTCAGTTTCCTTCTCCCCTTGCCACACCAATTGACAATGAGGATCACACAAGAAGTTCACCACAGACTATGTCTGGAAACCTCTCTTTAACCTCGTCTCCGACTCAGCAGCACACGCATGGAATTGGTACGTGTTTTTCATTGCCTCCTCAAAGTTTTGATATGGAAAACGTAACATTAAGAAATTACTGTCTATTTGTTAGATGCTCAAAAATGGTACAGAAAAGGTATTGTAGTATTCTAGGTCATGTAAAATACATGGCTGTAATATAACTGAGTTAAGGATATAAACAGTATTTGATATACTTAGCCTAAACAAGAATTTTCTGTTGTCAGGTAAAACTTTCCTTGTATTTATTTCAGCAGGAACACATAAACGTTGTGAAAGTTAACATTGTTTCCAACTCTTATAATTGTATGTATGTATGTTAAAGGTTTAAGTTTTTCTGTTGTCAGTTGAGTTTTTTTGTTTTTTAAGGTGTTGTTAAGTTTCCTATATTTGAGAGATATCTTTTGATGTGTATATCAATAGAAACTGGATTGAGTGAAGTGGGTCTAACCCCTGGTGTTGGACATGGTGGAGAACGAGGGGGAAGCCGTCATTCTAGTCCTGGTCCGTCTCCTTCACCCTCATCTCGACACCGTCATCATCATAATCAAAACATCTTGGTTATTGGTAGTGGTAGTTCTAGAAGTCGAGTACACCAGCACGGTTCTCATGTGTTGAAACAACAAGTAGGTTATACTTGGCCTACAAGACTTGACCAGGTTCAAATAACAGTGGAGGTAAGGTAAACACCAGGATCCTAGGGAGTACCAGTAGTAGGGTAAACACCAGGATCCTAGGGAGCACCAGTAGTAGGGTAAACACCAGGATCCTAGGGAGCACCAGTAGTAGGGTAAACACCAGGATCCTGGGGAGTACCAGTAGTAGGGTAAACACCAGGATCCTGGGGAGTACCAGTAGTAGGGTAAACACCAGGATCCTGGGGAGTACCAGTAGTAGGGTAAACACCAGGATCCTGGGGAGTACCAGTAGTAGGGTAAACACCAGGATCCTGGGGAGTACCAGTAGTAGGGTAAACACCAGGATCCTGGGGAGTACCAGTAGTAGGGTAAACACCAGGATCCTGGGGAGTACCAGTAGTAGGGTAAACACCAGGATCCTGGAGAGTACCAGTAGTAGGGTAAACACCAGGATCCTGGGGAGTAGCAGTAGTAGGGTAAACACCAGGATCCTGGGGAGTAGCAGTAGTAGGGTAAACACCAGGATCCTGGGGAGTAGCAGTAGTAGGGTAAACACCAGGATCCTGGGGAGTACCAGTAGTAGGGTAAACACCAGGATCCTGGGGAGTACCAGTAGTAGGGTAAACACCAGGATCCTGGGGAGTACCAGTAGTAGGGTAAACACCAGGATCCTGGGGAGTACCAGTAGTAGGGTAAACACCAGTTTCCTAGGGAGCACCAGTAGTAGGGTAAACATCAGGATCCTAGGTAGTACCTGTAGTAGGGTAAACACCAGTATCCTAGGTATTACCAGTAGTAGGGTAAACACCAGGATCCTAGGGAGCACCAGTAGTAGGGTAAACACCAGGATCCTAGGGAACAACAGTAGTAGGGTAAACACCAGGATCCTAGGGAGTACCAGTAGTAGGGTAAACACCAGGATCCTAGGGAGTACCAGTAGTAGGGTAAACACCAGGATCCTAGGTAGTACCAGTAGTAGGGTAAACACCAGGATACTAGGGAGCACCAGTAGTAGGGTAAACACCAGGATCCTAGGGAGCACCAGTAGTAGGGTAAACACCAGGATCCTAAGGAGTACCAGTGGTAGGGTAAACACCAGTTTCCTAGGGAGCACCAGTAGTAGGGTAAACACCAGGATCCTAGGGAGCACCAGTGGTAGGGTAAACACCAGGATCCTAGGGAGCACTAGCAGTAGGGTAAACACCAGGATCCTAGGGAACACCAGTGGTAGGGTAAACACCAGGATCCTAAGGAGTACCAGTGGTAGGGTAAACACCAGTTTCCTAGGGAGCACCAGTAGTAGGGTAAACATCAGGATCTTAGGTAGTACCTGTAGTAGGGTAAACACCAGGATCCTAGGGAGCACCAGTGGTAGGGTAAACACCAGGATCCTAGGGAGCACTAGCAGTAGGGTAAACACCAGGATCCTAGGGAGCACTAGCAGTAGGGTAAACACCAGGATCCTAGGGAACACCAGTGGTAGGGTAAACACCAGGATCCTAGGTAGTACCAGTAGTAAGGTAAACACCAGGATCCTAGGGAGTACCAGTAGTTGGTAATAAAGAGAGTACCAGTAGTTGGTAATAAAGGGAATACCAGTAGTTGGTAATAAAGGGAGTACCAGTAGTTGGTAATAAAGGGAATACCAGTAGTTGATAATAAGTCTACATAATCAAATCATTGAAGATGTTCTGGTTAAAGGCAGAGTAAAGAAGTTTGCATCTTTCTTATGTGACAGTTTTACAAAATAACACATGGATTTGTTGATGTTATATTTTAAATGCATTTGTTGCTGAATCTGGTAAGATTGGTTTCTTTGCTAAAACTTGCATGATAGTGTTGTCATATGTATTTCTCATTGCATGGAAATGTATGTTTAGCTTTTGTTTTTCAGTGTAATTTTTATCTTTTTTTTCTTTGCCATTTATGAATGTTAATGGTATTTGTGATTATAAAAAGAACGAAAACAAATTCCTTTTAATAATTATATACTGAGTTACATGTACATCTGTCAGCTATGTAAATATTTTTCACTTTCTGAATATGTGTTGTTTTACCTAAAGATATAGTTTTTGGTTTATTAATTAGAAATTGTTGAGTTATTTGTTTTGTAATTAACAAAAATGTTTGGGACAGGCATCTTGTTGTTTGCTGGTATAAGGATGGTTTATTTTTTCTGAGTGTGATAAATGTTTTGTATCTTTTTCACATTCCTGAGTCAGTAGTAAACTTCAGATAACAAAGAAAGTATGAAAAACAACAACAAGTAAAATTATACATGTAATTAAAAACTTTAAAATTATAAAATATCACACTTAAAATGTAATGATTTATATTGGCATGCTTCTCACCATGTCATCCACACTTCGTTTGACTGATATGTAAACAGTTTGCCAAATGTTAAAATACTGCTCAATGCACAGAGATGTCATATTTGTATTATCAGTTTTACATGTCCGTTGCTTACTGCTGAAACCTTTCTGGGCTGGAACCCGTAGAAGCAGTTACGACTAAAATTAATTAAAGCATAAATGCAAAGTATTATATTGAAATTTATGTCAGGTAACTTTAGGTCACTGTAAAATATATTTGGGGCATAGGCCTAGTGGGCTGGACACCCCATCATTACTTGTTGTGGAGACAAAAGTTATTCATGTACATAATTTTGAAGTTTATGTAATGTGTCACTGCCAACCTTTCAAATGTTGTTAATATTTATAAATTTGTTTAGAAATTTCATTAAGCATTTCAGCCGATAAAAAGAAAAAAAAAAGCTTAAAGTTGAGACTTCATATTATGAAACAATTGTATTTTCAGTATTTATACTCATAATTTAACAATTTTCTACAATTTATGTGTATGAAATTAAATGAATTTGGATTCAAAATTGAAAAAATAAACAGAAGTTATTCGAAGTGATAAAGTTGCATCTGGAATTCAATAACAGATTTTTTTCGTGTAGTTTTTTAAAACCTAGCTCATGTTTACATCTCATATTTAATTTGATAATGAGGCATTCTTTATATTATGTTTATGTGGACATACTGCCACAGGTACAAACCCAAGTTTTGGCTATTTTTATAAAAAGTCTGCTGTCAAATCATATCAAAATTACAAGGAAAAGAATATAATATGAATTGATAGATTGTATAGGCAGAGTATTCATGATGAAACTTTGTAGAATGGACGGCAACTGCCTGTTGCAAAGACACAAGTGTAGAGGATGACATGTCCTGAAGACAAAAGGCAAAGACTTTCGAAATGCCGGCCTCTGCACTTGTGTCTCCACAACAGGCAGTTGTCGTTCATTCTACTAAGTTTCATCATGAATATAAAATACTAAAAGGAGTTATTATTATAATTCAAGATTTACGATAAAGCAGAAACTCGTTTATCTAATTAATTACTAAATATTGTTTAAGTTTCAAGAGAAAGTTGAACATTAATATGAACTGCTGTATATGTGTAAACTAAACTTTAAAAGTTACTTTATTGCTTGTACTGAGTCAGCTGGATGTGGACAGATTTCTTCAGTCCAGGGACAAGATTGAAATCATGTCTGGATTGGACATTGTCAGTCTCAGTTTTCAACATGTGACATTACATAACCGGAGGTAACAATGTGCTGACCCTGGCTGAAATCTGAGAAGTACATGTCAGGGTACAAGTATCTAGATAATGTAACTTCTCTTGAAGAATCTTCAATAAAGACTTAATCATCTTAATTTCTGAGTTTTATTGCATTGATGTTACCAAGTGAACTCTGACCTCTTCCCTCTAGTGGATCAGTTGATTTTAGAATGTAGGATGGCTGATGCTTTAGAAGTTACTTTCCTCAGTGGGTCCAGGTTCCTTCATGCCATTCTTGACCACAATGTGGGAAAATCAGGGGTCATGTTTAAGAAGAAATTTCAATAAATTGTCTGCTGATTTAGATTCACCCAAAAATTCATCATCAGAATAACTAGCTGTAGACAAGCTCCCACCATCTCTCACACCAGGTGGTGTTTATGGTTCATATCCAGGCAGACAGAAAGTCTTGATCATGTTGTATGCGTTATCATATGCCGCATATGACACCTTGTTGTTGATGCTATCAGATGTGCCATGGCCCTTTTAATACTGACATGCCAATATGACTGGTTCCATTTTCCAGCAAAGCATAAAGTGACCAGTGACTTCAAGAAAGCTGCACGTTTATCTTGTGTGCCAGATATGCACAGTAACATTGATGTCGGTATAAATTGCAGTAGATAGATGACTTTTTGTTTGACTTCATCAAATTTGTTCTTAATTAACACTGTGGACAAATTTTTGCAACTCGAAAAAATATAAAACGTTCAAGTTTTGGTTTTTTTATACAGTGATGTGCTTCTGACGAGAATGTGTAGACTTGTATTAAGTTGATTCTGTCAAGTACGCTGTGCTATTCTAGGCTTCTGCACCAGAAGCCAGATGTAGACGTCTGTAGCTGTGTCTCGTCAGAGCCAGATGTAGACGTCTGTAGCTGTGTCTCGTCAGAGCCAGATGTAGACGTCTGTAGCTGTGTCTAGTCAGAGCCAGATGTAGACGTCTGTAGCTGTGTTTCATCAGAGCCAGATGTAGACGTCTGTAGCTGTGTCTCGTCAGAGCCAGATGTAGAGGTCTGTAGCTGTGTCTCGTCAGAGCCAGATGTAGACGTCTGTAGCTGTGTCTCGTCAGAGCCAGATGTAGACGTCTGTAGCTGTGTCTCGTCAGAGCCAGATGTAGACGTCTGTAGCTGTGTCTCGTCAGAGCCAGATGTAGACGTCTGTAGCTGTGTCTCGTGATTATGCTAGAAAGACAGAAGTGTTTCTTAATTATAGAATATAGAATGCATTTTATATTAAAATAATTAAAAATACATATAAGAATAAATAAAGATGATGAAACATAGTCCAAAACATGAAAAATATAGTTTAACACGTATGAGAAATACGTTGTATAATTTATGTAGAACATAGTTCTTATTTACAGAAATAATTAAAAAGCTTACCTTCTGAAATAAGAATAGGTTAGAAGCCATTGTTCCTAAAGTAGAAATAGTTTGCTTACAACATTTGTCCTGATGTTTCTAGATCTAGCAATCAGTTTAAAGTGTTCATGAACCACTAAAGGTACAAAACCTTCTCATCTGATTTGACTGGATTAATTACCATGTAATACAGTAACTTTTGAGGTGGTTGGAGAGTAATGAACTCATTTGATCCTCTCGCCATGGTCATCTCATCACAATGTTTTCAGTAGTTTTCATTCAAAATTTAAGTAAAGTACTTTTTGTTCATGTCATATCTTTATTATAAAATCAAAGCTAATATTCCATATTTTAATAGTGTACAGGTTTAATTTCTTAATTCTATTAGGCAATGTTAAAACAAAATCCAGAAACCTCTCCCCTCTTTAATTTATTTACCACCCCTCCATGAAGCATGAAATTTAACTTAAATTACTTGTTATAATGTTGTTGTTACTTAGGCAAAGCATAATTTTCATAGCATTAAATCATTCAACAAATAAAAATACTGTGCCATTTGAATACAACAACGAACACTCCCAAAACTGTATTTCAGGAGTGATGTATACAGGTTGGGATATAAATGCAAATTACATGACTGAGTTTAACAGAATTTACTTCATTTTCAGTGATTGTATTTGTACTTCTGAGTGGAAAGATTGTTTGAAAATCTAACTCTGCCAGTGCATGTGTATGCTTGAATAAAACTTTGAACTTTGTACGCTTCTGTTCTGTTGTGATTTTAGAACGTGTTTAAATATGCTGGTATTTAACACTGCTGTGTACGCTTTGTGTTGTTTCAGCAGTAAGTTCTGGTTTGGTATAGAAATAGAATGTTAGAAAAATGCACACACTCACTCGAGTTGTTTTTAGCAGCAGAGAAGAGAAGATGCATTTGATTAGAATGATACTACAGTATCATTTTGAAATTGTCATATGTATTTGTAAAATTCAAATACACGTGACTGTATGGTAAAGTAAAAATGTTCCTTGGGTAATTTCCTCTGTGGTTAGTGATATGTTCGTGTGTTATTTGAAATTCATTGTTTGAGTCGACAAGTAAGACCACACTAAAACAGTTTTTAGATAGATCATGAATTATACTGCACTAAAAACTTGAACTGTTTTTTTTATGAAAGAAATTATTTGAAGAATTTGTGATAAAATGACGCATTGACAGTTATGAATATTTTATTTGATTTTAGTTTTAACTTCTCATAAATATAAATTTTAAGTTTTTGTCAGGTAGAAATGAATTTCCTTTAGTATAAATTCTAATATTTTCTACATTATAATTATTTTAATTTCTGACAGCAATTTTTGTTTTAAAAGAAACTTTGTTCTTGCAGTGAAAAGTAAAAGATAATATTCAGTTTAATATTTTCATCTCTAACAATATTTGGGCCAGTCAGTGGTCAGTTTATAGACTTACAATATTCAAGTCTAAGATTTGATTCCTCAATGTCAACTGAATTCAGATAATTTATTGTGTAGCTTTACATTAATAAAGAATTACTGAAAATTATCTCTTTGTGACTCCACAGTAAGCTTGGTTCCTCATGTGGGAACAGTAGAGGGCTCGTTGTGCAGACTTAGGTTAAACAAGAAATATTGTTTTATGCTTTACTTCTAACAGTTTTTATTGTATCAAAATTGTTGTAGTTACCTTTCAAAAAAGAACTATTGAAGAGCAAAAGTTCTTTGTAAGTAATGAAGGAACTTGGCTGTGATGAAAGTAGTTTGTACTCTGATCCTCTCTGCTGCTGTTATGTTAATGGAAATGATAGTCCAAGCATGCTGACCTAATACCAGTCAGCACCACCATCCACTGGTCAAATAGCACAACTATCCTGGGCTTTATTTACTTCCACTGCTCTGGTCTCTATTCTTATTTGTTCTATACAGAGACGATGTTATAAGAAATCTGTTCACTGTGTAGTATTGTATGGAACATGTCTATTTTATGGTCTATATAACAGTTAAAAATTGAAAGTAATAGTTCATATATTTTTGTGAATGATGTTTACCAATTATTATGTTTTTTAAAAACTAAAATCTGTGGTCATATTTATATGTTAAAGTAACATTGTGTAATTAGGTAACTTTGATATCAAACGTTTAACTTTGTGAAAGGACAAAAGTATTAAAACATAGTTTACAGCAAGTGAATTAGGTAAATTAACAAGTTACTTAGAAACGTAATAATTTGAGATATGTAAGTTTGGTAATATAATAATTTAAGATGTTATAGTTTGGTAATGTAATAATTTTAGATATGTAAGTTTGGTAGCAATAATTTAAGATATGTAAGTTTGGTAACATAATAATTTAAGATATTATAGTTTGATAACAATAATTTTAGATATGTAAGTTTGGTAACGTAATAATTTTAGATATTATAGTTTGGTAACTTGATAATTTAAGATATGTAAGTTTGGTAACATAATAATTTAAGATATGTAAGTTTGGTAATGTAATAATTTTAGATATGTAAGTTTGGTAATGTAATAATTTTAGATATGTAAGTTTGGTAATGTAATAATTTTAGATATGTAAGTTTGGTAACGTAATAATTTAAGATATTATAGTTTGGTAACGTGATAATTTTAGACATGTAAGTTTGGTAACATAATAATTTAAGATATTGTAGTTTGGTAACGTGATAATATAAGGTATATAAGTTTGGTTTATAGACATTTCATATTTCTTCTATCTTTTCAGGTGCTCATGTATAATTTTGTAATTGCTGCAGCTTTTAGGCTACTTTTACAAGGTCTTTAGTGTTTTGTTTTTTGATGGATCTAATCCTTTAGTGTTTTGTTTTCCGATGGATCTAATCCTATGTTAGTTTAATATGCATAGATATTGAACATTTAATGTTTGTTTCAAATCATGCAGGAATAGCTTCCATGTGTATTTATTTTCTCGGGTAACACAGAAGGTTTTTAGACCATGATCATTGTGTTATAGCGACCTAAAAAACTAGAAAATCCAGAGCATAACCAAACCTGTCTGTGTGATATAAAACAGTAGTACACTGATTATTTATGAGTAAAATGAAACATGGACATACAAATGGTGAGCAGTGAAAAGTATTTTTGTACTAAGAATTTGAAATAGCCTAAGAACCAGTAACTATGATGATTTTGAAGAAATATTTCTTGAAGAGACAATATTGGATCAAAGATGGGATACAAGTGAATGATTAGTGAAAAGCTTTAAGGGTAGTAAAAACAGATGTTTGATGAAGTAAAGATGATGACTGGATATTTCAAAACATATAAATGAAAAACAGATGTTTGATGAAGTAAAGATGATGATTGGATATTTCAAAACATATAAATTAAAAACATGTTTGATGAAGTAAAGATGATGACTGGATATTTCAAAACATATAAATGAAAAACAGATGTTTGATGAAGTAAAGATGATGACTGGATATTTCAAAACATATAAATGAAAAACAGATGTTTGATGAAGTAAAGATGATGACTGGATATTTCAAAACATATAAATGAAAAACAGATGTTTGATGAAGTAAAGATGATGACTGGATATTTCAAAACATATAAATGAAAAACAGATGTTTGATGAAGTAAAGATGATGACTGGATATTTCAAAACATATAAATGAAAAACAGATGTTTGATGAAGTAAAGATGATGACTGGATATTTCAAAACATATAAATGAAAAACAGATGTTTGATGAAGTAAAGATGATGACTGGATATTTCAAAACATATAGATAACAATAGTAGAAAACAAGTTTGTCAGGATCTATATAAGTAATGCCATACAGTATCTTTGTCACAGAAAAGCATGTTTCAGTGACCAAAGATAATGACTCTCAGCTTGTGTTGCCATCTGTCATTGCTTCACTCACCTTACACAATCTGATACTTAACACTTGCCCAGAGGCTAGGTCCCATATAAACCTGTGAGAAATAAAAGTTTCTAAATATCCTGGGTCATACTTCAGGTCCCCAAACAAATTTCTTTTTGAGGCTTGAAAGATATTAAATTTTAATTTCTCATGTATATTTGATTTGGTAAAGGAGATAACAAGATACGAAAGAAATTTACGTGAAATAAACTACATAAGTTTATATAATCTCTTCATCATACAGGATGTGGTAATTGGTCTCAAACCTGTTGGTATAAGTAAATTGTATGATCGTTTGTACAAAGGTTAGACTGATATAAATCAGATACTGAAAGGAACAAAAAAAGAAAAAATCGGATATAGTTACAGCTACTAGTGCAACAAAGTGAATTCAAGTTGGACCTTCGAAAAACTTCATGTTAACAGTTTTAACTGGAAAGGAAGGAGTTTATTGCTTAATACATTATTTAACAAAACCACTGGTTATTTAATTAAAAAACAAGAGGTAGTCATCAGTAGCCACTACTGTTGTTTGATCTCAAATTAGTCAAGAAATGGAAGTAAGACCTAAAAATATGTACTTGAAAAAAAACAGTTCAGAATTCTTCTATGAGACCTTTTGCCATGGCTATAGAAAAGGAAGAACGTTTTAGGCTACCAGAGATATTGATATTGGATTTAATATGTTTGAAAGCAAATGAACTCTTGTAAAGTGAATAGTCAGAATGTGTATGGTGTTATATATCCTTTGTGTCCTTGGATGGGTATTAGGATATCAGGAAGATTACAAGCATTATAATGTGATGGTCAATCCCACTATTCATTGGTAAATTAGCAACCCATGAGTTGATAGTGGGTGGTGATGACTAGCTGCCTTCCTTCTAGTCTTGCACTGCTAATTTAGGGTGGCTAATGCAGATAACCCTCCTGTAGCTTTGTGCAAAATTAAAAAAACTGTAAGAACTTTTCTCATAAACATATACAGTGCCTTGAAAAATTATTTTCTGATTATCATTAATTCACATTTTGAAAAAATACAAATAGTGTGAAACAATTTTTGTAATTGTTTTTATTTGAAACTAATGATCAAACTTAACACTGCTATGTATAAGTTTAATGTTGGCAAAACCTGCAAAGACAATATATAAATTGAAATTTGATTACTGCATAAGTCAATACTTGATGGAAGTACTTTAGGCAACATGTACTGTTCTGAGTAGTTTTTGGTATGTTTCTTCCAGTTTTTATTGGTTGTATAGTGTAATTTTTTGCTCGTTCTTCCTCACAAAATTGCTCTAATTCTAACAAGTTTGTTGCAGATCATTGATTAAATGCAGTCTTCGAACCTTGCCATACATTTTCCATAGGATTCCATTCTAGATTTTGACTGGTTTGCTCCAGGACATTCAAATTCTTTTTTGAAACCAAGTATAACTTTGGCCTTATCTTTGTGGTCATTGTTCTGTTGAGATGTGGATTTTCAACTCCATTTAAGATTCTTGGCTGATTCAAGCAGGTTTTCCTTTGGGATTCACCCATACTTTGCCCTATCCATATTCCCTTTAGTCTTTTTGGGCTTTCCAATCCCTGCTGATGAGAAGCATCCTCGTACCATGATTGATAAGTGGATAGTGTTGGCTGGATGATGTGCTGTGTTTGGCTTGCACCAGATGTAATGCTTTGAATTTAAACCAGAAAGCTTAATTTTTGTCTGGTCTGACCACAAAATCTTCTGCCACATGTCTGCAGTATCATTTACATTCTTTGTCACAAATTCCATATGAGTTTAAGATGATTTTTTTCCAGTAATGGCTTTTTAGCATTTTCCCATAGAGGCCAGTTTTGTGTGGGAACCAGGATATTGTTGATGTGTAAACACTAACTCCCATCTCAGTCGTGGAACTTTGTAAATCTTTCAAAGTCATTGTTGGCTTCACAGCGGCATCACTGCCCACTTTTCTGCTTGTTTGACTTAAATGGCATACTGATCTGGGTAATGACTGGATGGTATCAAACACATTCCACTTTCTAACGATGGACTTGTCGTACTTAAAAAGGATAATCAGCAACTTTGAAATTTTCTTGTAACCTTCTCCTGATCTGTGTTTCTTTAGCACTATTTCCCTGACTTATTTGGAAAGCTTCTGGCTTCATAGTTGGTTTATCATATTGTTATGGAAATTGTGGCTTGAACAGGTGTATTTATTCTAAAGTGAAGTTGAACCACTTTGATTACATACAGAGAGATTATAATACTAATGTTTTACGCCCAAACTGATTTACAATTTTCACAGCAAAGTGATGTAATACTTATGCAATTTAACATATAATTTTCTTTGAAAATCAAACTTCCTTACCTAATATGAGTGTTTTTTAGGTTTCTCAGTTTGAAGTAGTACAGTGCTAAAATCAGGGGTTCGATTCCCCTCAGTGAAGTCAGCAGACAGCCCAATGTGGCTTTGCTATAACAAAACAGACAGACAGACAGACAGTATGGTTAGATACTAAATATGAAGTCTTTGAAAATTTCATGACTGAAAGCTTAGATGGTAATAAGTGTAGACATTTTGTAGCGGAGGTGTTAAATACTTTTGCAAGACACTGTACAGACGTAGAGATGGTAGTCTCTTTTTGGCAATTGTGCCAACTCTAGGCTCTAAAATATTTTGTGTGAGGTGCTACTGATACGTGAAAGCCCCAAAAATCACAATTCCTATGCATAGTGGAGGTGTATATAAAGTGTAATAAGTTGGTTATCTCTGTATCGGAAGTACATTAATAAAGTTGAAAAACAAACATTAGCATCATTGAAGAACACCTGTTTTCAAATGGACATGGTATAGCTGTGGTATTACCAAACAGAAGTGATGAAAGTTACGAGCAGTAGAATTTCTGAATCATAAGAAGTTTAATATGTGGTGTGTTTTTGTGTGTCTGTATACATACATTATGAAGCTGATACATTACAGTTGTAACTCCTTGATATTATGGTAGCTGTGCTGTTTGAATGTAATGAAAAACAGAAATACAGAAAATATAATTATTGAAGTATTAAGGAACTTGTGGAGTTGTGATAATCATGACTGAACAAGATAATGTTGGTACTCTTGATATAAAAACACAGGAAGGAAAAATGTCATGACTGCTGCTCACCTTACAGGTTCATTATGAATATTTATAGTAGTTTAGAAGCTACCTTTAACAGGTTCATTATGATTATTTATAGTAGTTTAGAAGCTACCTTTAACAGGTTCATTATGAATATTTATAGTAGTTTAGAAGCTACCTTTAACAGGTTCATTATGATTATTTATAGTAGTTTAGAAGCTACCTTTAACAGGTTCATTATGAATATTTATAGTAGTTTAGAAGCTACCTTTAACAGGTTCATTATGATTATTTATAGTAGTTTAGAAGCTACCTTTAACAGGTTCATTATGAATATTTATAGTAGTTTAGAAGCTACCTTTAACAGGTTCATTATGATTATTTATAGTAGTTTAGAAGCCACCTTTAACAGGTTCATTATGATTATTTATAGTAGTTTAGAAGCTACCTTTAACAGGTTCATTATGATTATTTATAGTAGTTTAGAAGCTACCTTTAACAGGTTCATTATGATTATTTATAGTAGTTTAGAAGCCACCTTTAACAGGTTCATTATGATTATTTATAGTAGTTTAGAAGCTACCTTTAACAGGTTCATTATGATTATTTATAGTAGTTTAGAAGCCACCTTTAACAGGTTCATTATGAATATTTATAGTAGTTTAGAAGCTACCTTTAACAGGTTCATTATGATTATTTATAATAGTTTAGAAGCTACCTTTGACAGGTTCATTATGATTACTTGTAGAAGTTTAGAAGCTACGTTTATGTCCATGCATTAGCTGCTGTATAAATTCATAGTGTTCATTATCTGTACAAATAATCTTCGTTTTAAGGGATCATTTAAAATATTTTACTTTATGTAACACTCAGCTCATTCCTTTTAAAAATATAATTTCTGTGGCACGTTAGTCGAATCCCTTCTTTGCCGATATGGCAGATGGGTTCTGATGCTGAACTCCTCAGTTAGCACTAACAATATTGCAAACTTTAAATATGTAAATTTATTTTTGTGCATGTAATCACTGTTGGCTTGAAGTTTTCTTAGTTTCTTTCTAAAAATTTTTTTGTTCCAGAATTACGTTATACCAAAGGAGTAATAATTTGTACACTAGTAAACATTAGCAGATATCCTACAATACATTATTTTTCTAGGGCCTGGCAAAAGAAACTAAAGGTCTGTCTTTAAATAATTACTCCTCACAACAATCTGAACTTGGTGTTTACCTTGAGCAGCAGGCATACACCACTTCTCATAATATGTATGGAAATAAACCAGAAGCCTTGTCCCAGGTGTGTTTACGCTTTGTTTATTTATTGTTAGAATAAAGAGACATGTATTGTTTGTATAGGTGAAATAAATAATTATTATGTATTGTATTTTCACGAAAATATTGTTGGTTACCTAATTTATTTTTCACCTTTTACAATTTTGTGACAGTATTTTTATATTTTATTATTTTTTGTTGTTTTTAGGCATGTTTTGTTCAGAAGATGTTTTCACGTGTGAACTTTATTTACATTTCGTTAATCAATCACAATTTATATAGGAAGATGAGATTAGATTAAGCAAAATGTTTTAAGATTTTTTGTGACAAAGTAAATTTTTATTCTAACACCTGTTTTTTTTATTAAACAATCAAAAATACCTATCCCTGGAAGGGAAAGTGTGAATTAATCTGTCAGTTTAAATTAATTCGTGGACTTTAATAAGTTTAAGTGTGTAGCACTCATGGTTTCACTCGGAATGAAAGCTCAGAACTACTTTTAACCCACCATTGCTGAAAGTAATTTATGAGCATTTCAGTCTTGCTAAGAGCTGCCCAGCAATAACATATATATATAGTAAATCTACACTTTGAGTTCTGTTACATGTTGAACGTGATTGATTGTGTGATTAAATCCTAATAATTTAGTGTAAAATATCCTGTTTGTTGTCAACATTATTCATGCCTGTCGTTTCAGAAGGGAATGTTGAGCATTGCGTGCACGGCTTTTCAAAGTGGAGACAGATTAATGCTTTAAACAGACACAGGCAAATTTCTTTACCAAATGTTTGATATTAATAACAACTTGTGGCAGACGCACAAACTTGCCCTTAGATTTTAGACATTATATAATAATAAATCTATAAATATATAATAAATTTCTGCGAGTGATATTACATGCCAGTGTGATATATCTTTATTGTCGTGTAGATTTCTGCAGGCTTGTATCACAACAGTGGGCCATCTGATCATTCCTGCAGTGCTCCAACATCTCCTGTGGCACACAGTATTTCTCCTGTTGACTCTCCTGGTTTAGGAGTTAGTCTTCCCTTGAGTAAAAGTCCTTTCACTGACACAAACTACTATTTTCAACACCACCAAGCCAAATCTCTTCAGCAACAACTGGAACAGATTAAAATGTTAAATGAAATATCTGAACAGAATGATCCACTGTCGGTGGTAAGATTTCTTTAATACGGCCCTCTGAAATTCTTGTAAGTGAAATAATAAAACCTTGGAAAATTAATTCAGCTCTGTTTTCTATCATTCTGTATTAATGATATTTTGACAGATATAAATTTCTAACAGAAAATTCCATTTGTCATGACTGTGACTTGTGTGATTAAATTTTGTTAAACTGACTTCATATTTGAGTTATTGGAAATTATAAAATGTAGACAGTGCATACAGTAATGGAAATAATTATAGAATATTGTATGTCGCACATTCAGAAGTAAAATTATGTGTAGCTGTAAAAATACGTGAAATAAAAGTGAGTAATTTATTAAATGCACCAGTATTTTATATCTTTTTTTATACTGAATTTGTGTTGATGCATGGTAAATATAACCCTAAATGCCCTGTATAGTTCGACATACTTAAGCTTATTATTAATAATATTTACTGGTGCTCAGTGCAGGCCTAATCATCCTCTGATCATGTGCTTCCAGGTGTTAGCAGATAGTAATTAAATTTTGGAAGTTAACTTTTTCCTAAACTGGAAATGTATTTCCCGTAATACTTACTTCCACTTACACCCTATCTCCACACTAAAAGCCAGTTAATATTTCTAAAATGTGATTACATTATCAAGATGAGGTGTTTATAAACAGCACCTATATAGATGGCACATTGAAGTGGGTGGAGCAGTGAGTGAATTAGAATTTGCTTAAGATATTTGTGTGGAGTATGGAAGACTGAAGAAAGTGTTCTCAGTGTTTAGATGAGCAAAGAGTCGAAACCATGGAGATTGAGAAATAACTATAGTGTCAGTGGAGGTAAGTATTATCGGACATACATTTTCAGTTTAGGAAAATGTTAGTGTCTCGGGTATTGAAGGTGTCAAAATGTAGAGAAATTATTGAGTTTTAAAAATAAGAGATTTTATAGGAAAATAAATACGTGGAACAGTATGAATAGACATTGATTGTGTTCTGTCTCTTGTGTTTAAAATTTGTTTAATGATGTTGGAAGCTTTTAATAACAAGTATGTTGCTTTTGTGCGATCAAAGCATGATAAGCATCCATATGTTCTGATGAGGAAGAAGTGCTATAAGCATCTGTATGTTCCAATGAGGAAGAAGTGTTATAAGCATCTGTATGTTCTGATGAGGAAGAAGTGCTATGAGCATCCGTATATTCTGATGAGGAAGAAGTGCTATGAGCATCTGTATGTTCCAATGAGGAAGAAGTGCTATGAGCATCCGTATATTCTGATGAGGAAGAAGTGCTATGAGCATCCATATGTTCCAATGAGGAAGAAGTGCTATGAGCATCTGTATGTTCTGATGAGGAAGAAGTGCTATAAGCATCCGTATGTTCTGATGAGGAAGAAGTGCTATAAGCATCTGTATGTTCTGATGAGGAAGAAGTGCTATGAGCATCCGTATATTCTGATGAGGAAGAAGTGTTATAAGCATCTGTATGTTCTGATGAGGAAGAAGTGCTATGAGCATCCGTATATTCTGATGAGGAAGAAGTGCTATGAGCATCTGTATGTTCTGATGAGGAAGAAGTGCTATAAGCATCCGTATGTTCTGATGAGGAAGAAGTGCTATAAGCATCTGTATGTTCCAATGAGGAAGAAGTGCTATGAGCATCTGTATGTTCCAATGAGGAAGAAGTGCTATGAGCATCCGTATATTCTGATGAGGAAGAAGTGCTATGAGCATCCGTATATTCTGATGAGGAAGAAGTGCTATGAGCATCTGTATATTCTGATGAGGAAGAAGTGCTATGAGCATCTGTATGTTCCAATGAGGAAGAAGTGCTATAAGCATCCGTATGTTCCGATGAGGAAGAAGTGCTATAAGCATCCGTATGTTCTGATGAGGAAGAAGTGCTATGAGCATCCGTATGTTCTGATGAGGAAGAAGTGCTATGAGCATCCATATGTTCTGATGAGGAAGAAATGCTAATTACATAACTCCGTCTTAGGTGGCTACATAGGGATGGCCAACATTTGTCTACATTGTGCTCTTTATGAATCTAGGTATTTTAAAAGGCTGAGGTTACAACCTTAATATAATATATAGAAACATTCCAGTTGTAACAGTGCTAAGTGTGTGTTTAAGAGTCAGGCGTGTAAGTAATTTGATTCACAGTTTTTATATGACCTACAAAAGACTGTAGTGGAAGCAGTTGTGATCTGTGTGATGGACTTGCTCATATTTCCTGTGTGTATAACTATTTCAATGTGTGTGTGATGGACTTGCTCATATTTCCTGTGTGTATAACTATTTCGATGTGTGTGTGATGGACTTGCTCATATTCCCTGTGTGTATAACTATTTCGATGTGTGTGTGTGATGGACTTGCTCATATTTCCTGTGTGTATAACTATTTCAATGTGTGTGTGATGGACTTGTTCATATTTCCTGTGTGTATAACTATTTCGATGTGTATGTGATGGACTTGCTCATATTTCCTGTGTGTATAACTATTTCGATGTGTGTGTGATGGACTTGCTCATATTCCCTGTGTGTATAACTATTTCGATGTGTGTGTGATGGACTTGCTCATATTTCCTGTGTGTATAACTATTTCAATGTGTGTGTGATGGACTTGCTCATATTTCCTGTGTGTATAACTATTTCGATGTGTGTGTGATGGACTTGCCCATATTTCCTGTGTGTATAACTATTTCGATGTGTGTGTGATGGACTTGCCCATATTTCCTGTGTGTATAACTATTTCGATGTGTGTGTGATGGACTTGCCCATATTTCCTGTGTGTATAACTATTTCGATGTTTGCGTGATGGACTTGCTCATATTTCCTGTGTGTATAACTATTTCGATGTAAATTTATTCTAGGGGCTGGGACACAATGTTCTTAAACATGTTTTAATATCAAGATATCTGTTAGTTATATGATATAAATAAGTTTATTTTAACATCTATACTGCAGAGAAAACTGCAAAACATCTGTCCATCATCAGTGAATGTTTTACACAACCAGACTTGTAATGTACATTAGTTATCTTCATTAAACTACTTCTCTGTTGTTATTTTTATTTATTTAGCAGCAGTCATCCATCCGTACGTATTACTTGAGTGAGTAATAAATTAGACATGGGATATTGTGGGTTTAATTGTCTTTTCTGGTGTAATTAATGTCATTGTATTGTAATTTCTATGTTGGTTATTTTTCTTAAAAGTAAATAAACGAACATTTTGTTTGGTTACAGTCTTATGGTTAATTTCATCTCATAAGAATGATCTTCAGGTGTCTTGGTGTTGGGTGTATACATGGAACCTTGGGCAACATGTTTAACACCTGCATTATCATCATGGGTAGACACATGGCTGGAAATATGTATTTCATATTTGAAAAGATTTGAAACTCTTAATTATTCTGCTAAATGAATTCTCTGTAAGATAACGATTAGAACTGTTAGAGATGGTTATTAAAATATAAACCGTCTCAACAGTATCCCACAATATTCAAGACTGCTGACTATTGCATTGGTTAATTCTAGTCACTACAGTCATTACTACCAAGTTATGCATATCTTGACCATTATCTTGACGATTAAAACTGTTAGAGATGGTTAGTAAAATATAAACCGTCTCAACAGTATCCCACAATATTCAAGACTGCTTTGGTTCATTCTAGTCACTAGAGTCATTACTACCAAGTTATGCATATCTTGACCACATGTGTTCAAGGTAATTTAGAAAGGAAGCGTGAACACACTATTCCTCAGAGACACTGGTGAGAAAAACTGTGGAGAAGTACATGAAAAACAACTTGTTCCTGGGAGACAAAACTGTGAATCAGGTCTGAACATACTTTATCAACTTGTGCAAGAAATAAGTTAGTTTCTAACATGGAACAGAAAATGTAAACTTCTTGTCTGACATTATGGTTGTCACAGGTTTCTTCTAGGAGATCATATAGATGGCTCTAGTTACTGTCCTGCAGGATTTTATTATATCATTAAAAGTATGTATGTTACATCAAAGATAAGTTTGCAGCCAAATTTCTATAAAGCTGGTGTTTGTGCTTTTCCTATCACAAACATACTTCATCACTGTGCACTCGTCGAATTCTGTGCTGGTTGTTTGTCTAGAAACGTGTGTTTTAGAAGCAATCCAATATAATTCTATGGCTAATGATACGATGTTTTGTTTAAGGGTTAACCTCACAGCCTCCAGAAACAAACTTAGAATCAGATCCTTGTCTGATGGTGATGAAGAAAGAAATTTTATGGGCTGTACGGGTTGTATGAAGAAGGATCTGGCTTCAGTAAAAGTTACTTGCATATCTAGCATCACATGCATATTATGTGAAACATTCTGATGATGAAAAGTGTGTAGGTTAGGAAAAGATACAACATGTTCGCTATTGGTACGCCATACGTCGTTTCGCTTTTAATATATAGTAATGTGTTGATTTTCTTTTAGTTCAGGGACAACAGCTCACCAAGTATTGGGAACATCCCTACGTCACACACAAGTTCTGGCTCTGGTTATGCAGCTGTCGATTTAAGATCAAGTGGTAAGAGCGAAACACTCGTAGAAGGTACTAAATTCCTTTACCCTGATGTGTTAGCCCAAGGTATGATTGGTGATATGGACACACTAGAAATGGCCATCCAGCTATATGGTATGGGTTCATCAAGATTAGACACCCAGCTCCAGTCTCCTTCGTTTTTGTCCACTTCTAATGTGTTGTCTTCAAGTCATCCACCCACACCTAAAACTCCACAAACACCGACAAGCATTCCTGACATTGTATTAACAGGTATATTTAAGTGTAATCAGTAATAACGTTATTATTATCAATGTCTTATTTTTCAGGGATTTGATTTTTTTTACCATTTATTACCTGTAGGGATCTTTGGTAATCCTTCCTTTCTGCAGAGTGCATCTAACACACCCACTACCTTCATGTGAAATTCTTGAAAAAGAACCACTGAATTTATCATGATAACTTAATAACACCATTACAGGAAGTTTAAATGAATATCCTTCAGTTTAGTGTAGTTTTCTAATTGTTATATATATTTTTTAAACATCACAAGTGATTCAAAATCATTTAACTTCTTACCGTAATAAAATACAGCTATATTAGTACAGAAAACCTGTCACATTACAAGATTAAGTTAATTGCTTTGAGCCAATAAAGCCAGCTTCTACCTTCAGTTATGTTTTAGGTTTCTTTATGTGATAACTAGAACTCTTTTGAACATTTCTTTGAATGTATGTTTCACACTATTAGAACAGACATCAGATTCAGACTGCCATCAAATATTTGTGTTGAATTTTCCAGTCTTTTGTAAAAATCTAAAAAAAATACATGAGGAACCATTCATTTTGCATTTGGTATTTTCTGTTCATATACTTTTTAAAATATTTGAATGAGTCTGTTTTGTTTGTTTTCAGTCAGTTTCATCTAATAGATACTTCCTTCATGTAGGAATTGTTTGTTTTTTTTATAATGATGGTAATTCTGAGACAATTCCAAGATTTTTGTTATCATTTCATTGCTAGATAATATTAGATTACTAAGTGTTATGGTTACAGTTGGTTTAGAGACTGATTAATGTTTAGTTTTGGACTGAAAGACAAAGATCGATTGTAGTGAAAAGCTTGTGAGTTTGTTTAGTTAGAAATGATGAGATAGTTCAGTGAACATAAGTATATTGTATATTTGTGTGGTAAGAACTTTAATCACTGAATTTACAATTTAGTTGCAAAAAAAACAACACAGTTTTGTATATTCTTGTATTTGTTACATTGTTACTGATTTTGAACACTTTTGGTAAAATGTCTGTTGGTAGTTCTGGTTAAGGGTAAACAATTCCAAGCATGTTATATTGTTGACTGGTGTTTATGAGTATGAGGTATTTTGTAATTTCCTTTACTCACTGTAAATAAATTATTGTAATGCATAGTACTTGTAGTTGTTAGAAACGCATTACAAACACCCCATATCTTTTTTCTGTTGACTCATTGGCTTATGAAAAATTTAAGGAGTGCCATTGGTTGTGAACTTGTTTACATGTAACTGGCTGTGTACCTTATCTAAAATATTTAATCTACTTGATAGGGAAATCAAAGTACAGAAAAATGATGTTTGTTTAGGAATATATGAAATATGTGAGTGATACTGAGCACATAAGAATTTTTAGAAAGAATATTAGATACAAGATAATTAAATTAGAAAACAGTTCATCTTTTTGGTTACACGTAAGAGATGTTCCTTATTCAGTGATTGTACTCTTTTTAGTTGAAAAAAATGTATTATAAACAAACTTAGAAAACATGCTACTTTATTTATGCAAAAACGGCTGGTTTGGGTTGAGAAACTATTTTATATAGAAGAGCGAACAATGTTTTGACCTTCTTCTATGTACAATATTTTCTCAACCCAAACAAGCCGTTTTTGCATATATATTTCTCTATAAGTGGGTTTTCTCGACATCACTGATGCTACTTTATTGTCAGGTAACCAAATCTGTGTGGAAGTAAACAAGAACTAGTGTCATAATAACAGCCAGAAACATGAAAACAAAGTTATTTTAATCAAGTAACTAGTTTTTAAAACATAAAATGATATTTAAGAAATTAAATAAGTTTTCTAGATAACATAATTCAGGTCAGAATTTCATAATAATGCATTCCTTCTCTCACCACACACTTAAAATATTTTTTTCTCCATATCTTTCAATGGCCCTGTTTGAAAAAGCTTTCACTTATTTATTTTACACAATGTCTCTAGTTTCTAAAAGCAAAAAGTTATATTAGTTACTAAGTTAAGGGCCATGTGAATCAATTATTTTGAGCTCATTTTTCATTCCCAGTAAGAAGACATACAGTTAGTGTTTTTGTTTATGGAATTAAAACAGTTTATAGAAGTGATATTAGGGAAAATTTGACCAGGGACAGGTTAATCATACTGGTAAGAAATGTAAACTTAAAGTTTAATAATTTTTTTTCTGTGCATCTGTTATGTGTAATTTTTTTTCCTTTTCCATATAGGTCTACTGTTTCTTCATTTAATATCGTTGACACAATGCACAACAACATTTTCTGTCATGTTTTTTCTCTGAATGTCAGTTTAAAATGTGAAAAAGACATCTGTCAATGAATGGCTGAACACTTGATACAGGAGGCCAGTTGTACCTGTTAACTTTGTTTGGTGTCTGCCTGTAATTATCAGGTTGAAAATTCCTAAATATCTTAACTTACCCATAAAATTCCATGATGACCCATTCTTTGCTGTTAAAACATTGGCATCTGCAGTGTTATATATTCATTACATATGTGCTATCAGCATTATAAATCAGTTAGGTTCATCATGTGTTTTCTAAAAATTCTTAAATATCTTAACTTACCCATAAAATTTCATGATGACCCATTCTTTGCTGTTAAAACATTGGCAGCTGCAGTGTTATATATTCATTATATATGTGCTATCAGCATTATAAAGCAGTTAGGTTCATCATGTGTTTTCTAAAAATTCTTAAATATCTTAACTTACCCATAAAATTTCATGATGACCCATTCTTTGCTGTTAAAACATTGGCAGCTGCAGTGTTATATATTCATTATATATGTGCTATCAGCATTATAAAGCAGTTAGGTTTATCATGTGTTTTCTATAGCAGTTTCACTAACTCACTGTTCTTTTCTTTTTAGATTGCAACGTCTAACTCAGTACACAAAAATTTAGTTCTAAATGAATATACAAAAAAGCTCATTTACATATAAATCATTTTATGGATTATTATCTCAACAAGGTTCAGGTAATGGTGAGCCATTTAGTTCTTTTTCTGATACAAATAATTATGTGTCATCTAACCCTGACTCTATTAAATCTACCACATTAGATAATGATTTTCAACTCTCAAATATATCCGATGTTTATAGTCAACTGGGATCTCCTAGTCAGAGTTGACAGCATTGACAGCAAAAGTAATGATGCTGCATTTCTAACCAATGATTGGCACAAAGTAGATGAAATACATCACAAAATCTTTCCTCTCACTGGCAGTCCAAGCATACCAGGAATAAACACCTATCAACAATAATTCCTTAGGCCAATAGATGCAATTAATCCTATTGTTACTTGTTTATTGGGCAAATTCCGATGCTGGAAAATGGCTTCTGAACAACCAGTTACATTGAAGATCTTGTGTTAAAGAGTGGAAGATGAATGATGTTGCAGAAGTCAAGAAATTCCTGTGTGTAGTGATGTTTATGGGACGTGTACGGTATCCAAAAATTTCACTTTATTGGAGTAAAAAGAAATTCTCCAAAAAAGTTTTATTTTCAAGCTTTTGGGACAAAATTGACTTCAGCTCTTACTGAGATTCATACACTTTGGAGACGAATAGGCTGCTGGCAATGATCAGTTGGTGAAAGTTAGCAATTTGGTTGTATTGAAACTGATTTCACCAGGAGAAGATGAATCTGTCGTTACCTGATGAGGATGGTTGTATTGAAACAGATTTCACCAGGAGAAGATGAATCTGTCGTTACCTGATGAGGATGGTTGTATTGAAACAGATTTCACCAGGAGAAGATGAATCTGTCATTACCTGATGAGGATGGTTGTATTGAAACAGATTTCACCAGGAGAAGATGAATCTGTCGTTATCTGATGAGGATGCCTCATATTTATACTGTGTAGTTCAGGTAAAGTAGATAGGTATAGGATGAAGGTGTGCAAGTTATGTGATCCCAGTGGCTCATGTATTCCAGCTGTGTGTACACCAGGAAAGAAAACTCTGGACAACAAGATGGACCAACTGATGAATGGTGCATAGTGTTCAAGTGGTAGGAGGTCTTGCAGAACAGCACTAAAAGTAATGAAGTATTGTTATAGATAATTATTATGCTTCTGTCTCTGTGGTAAAGGCATAACTTGAATAGCAAACAGATCTTCTTGGAACTCTTTGCCAAAATCAAAAGGGAAATTCAAAAGTTATAACAACATCAAAGCTGAAAAAGAATTGGAATCATAAGTCGTGAAGACAATGATGGAATTGTTGTAGTAAAATGGGAAGTTCTCATGCTTTCAACAGAACACAACTTAAAGGTATTAAGTACTGGAAAGCAAAACTGCAACAACAAAGAAATAGTGAAGCCAGAACTGATTGCCACTTGTAGTTCTGCAAAGCAGGGTATAAATTTATCAGATCAAATGGCAAGCTATTTCTCCCCTCTGAGAAAAACCATTCAGTGGTTCTGTAAAGTTGGAACTGAGTTTCTTCTAAACACATCTGTTGAAAATGTACTTGTAATCTGTAAAGAAGTTCGGAATAAGGGTGAATAAATTCAGACAATCTGTCATTGAAGCTTTCTGTCGAGAACAAGCTCCTCAACACAAGGATTCTTCTGCTAAACACACGCTAAAATGTATGAAAATAAGGACAACAGAAATAGAAGAATATGCGAACAAAACTATGCAGAATTGGAAAAGAGAGTTGGCAGGGTTGAGACAATAAAAAAAATGTAAGAAAGTGAATACCTGTTGTGATTCATGCAAAGAGAAAGCTGCTTTTTGCTTTGAATGCTTTGTTAAAAAGCATTATAAATATTTTCTGATCGAAAGTTGCATTTTTTTGGTTTGCAAAAAAAAATTGTCGTCTTTTATGGTGCAAAACTTAACTTTTTTTACACTTTTCACAGACTAATTCCCAGTTTTGTCCATAATTTTTGTCTTTTCCATGTAAAAATTCATTTTATTTACCATACCATATAAATATATATATTTTTTTAGTGCGCTTTTGGTTTTTTTTGATAGAAGAATATTGTTCGTTAATTTTTCTCCATTCAAAAAATATGATAGGAAAATTATAAGCTGTAAAAAATGAGACATTCCTGATGTTTCGTATGTGGTTCAAGACGTACGTTACATGCCAAGGAGAAAATTACAATTGAAATTAATATGTGGTGTGGACTGCGAGCAGATCACGTGGCACATCAAGCTAGGTGTGACACACCAGCAGGTCACATGGTAGCCTGTGTGTTAACTGTTAATGTGTAAAGACCTTTGATATAAATAGTAATAAAATTTAAAACAAGAAAAGAGGAAATAGGTATAAGTACTGGAAATAGATGACATTTTACTAAATCCCAATGGTGAACATACCAGTTGATACTCAGAGGTCGACTCCATTACACTTTATAGTGAAGTTTTAAACTGTTTGTGTTCAATTTGTACTGCAAGAGAACTTTGATGGTGGCTGAATTGTGATTTTTTCTGTGTTTTGTGTGCGAATATTTTTTAGCACTGAAAAAGTCTTTTTATGTGCTATGTGCCCTCCACTAGTACAGCAGTAAGTCTATGGATTTACAACGGTAAAATGAGGGGCTCGATTCCCCTTGGTGGGCTCAGTGATGTGGCTTTTCTATAAGAAGAAACACAAATATAAAACAAACGTGCTATGTGCCAATGCTACTATGGAGCAACGAGAGCAAGACAGCTTTAGTCAACTGGGTGTTGAAATCAGGTTTTGCTAAAAACGTAACTGATCAGTGAGGCTACTTGCTGCTGGTTTGTAAACTTTTTTGATTTAACACTATTTTTATATGTTTGTTCACATGAAAGGAGTTTGATGCTTTAACTTTATTGTCATAATTGTATGAAATGTTTGGAGAATGAAATAGTTGAAAGACAAAAGAATCATGAAAAGAATGAAATTCTTCCAAAAAGAGAACAAACTTAGTTTGACCTGTTGATTAAGTAACCTGGTTTAATTATATTAATGCTTTGGGGAAATGTTTACTAAAAATTGATATTACAACATGCTACAAGAGGTGTCTAAAGCATTACAAATTTAGGATACCTTTTGAAATTTATTCCACAGCTCCTGGGTTTGAGGAACACTTAATGAAAGAAGACTTTGCTAGTGGTTTGAGTTCAGCAATGGCCAATGTCTCTGGTTCTTTGGATACTGATTTATTTCCTGCAGATGAAGCATTAAGGGTGGGACTAGATCCAATTGATTTGGATGGATTGCAGATCCTTACAGATCCAGATATATCAATAATTACTGATCCTGCCACAGAGGAAACATTTCGTTTGGATTGTTCGTAGTATGTTTTTGGTCTCAATGAACTGTTGTAAGCTGGTTCAAAGAGCAGTAAACTGTACATTGTTATAAATATTGTGCATTTATAGAGTAACAATGATGATTAATAAGTGAAAGAAAGATTTTTTTTATTATTGTTAACATTTTATGGAATACGGTAAGTGAGTGCCAAATGAAAAAACAAACAAAAATTACATGGATATTCTCATGTGAAAAAAATGTAAATATTTTGACGATACATCTAGTTTTCGGAGTTTATGAACATCAAATGCATCTTCAACTTTAGTCACATAAAAATGTTTTAAAATAGAAACAACTGATTATTACAATCAAATATATTTATAAATGTTAATATAAATTGTAAAAATATCAGCTGTTTGACAGTAATCACAAAAAACTGTTCAGTTAACCATTAAAACTAAATAATTTAAAAATTTCTCACCGAAATATTTGTTTTTGTGTTAATTTGTTTTGATATTTATTGATGCTCAGTATAATTTGAGTTTTATCGGTCATATGACAAAACAAAGATTTGTGTTTTATGTGCTTGTTATGTAAATATTTATTATTGCTCACGTTGGAACACTTTATGTAAACTGTGATTGTGCACGTCTCGTTCAGATATCTCTTTCCTTGATCAGTAGGTTCTCAAGCTAATAGTGGACATTTTATTAAAATCCAATCTGATTCTAGTCATTTAGTTACACAGAGCAAAATGCTATATGTTTGCAACGTTTCGAGTGCAGAGAAAATTAATAGATTGCTTTCATGACATTTCAAAACCAACGATCAGACTGTTTAGATGTTGTGAAATGATAGAAGTTGATTATTCAAAACTATACATTATTTATTATTAGTAGTATTATTTACTATTGTTGTTTGCTGTTAGTAAAATCTGTATACTTTTAAGTGTATTATATTATCTAAATGTTTTTTTTATAAATGTTTAAAACATTTGGTGTATGTAGACAAAGAGAAGCAAAGCTTAAGTTAAATATTAAGACAATTCTAAAAATATAGTGAGATGCAATATTTTTATTTGCAATTTATTTTACAAGTGTTTTACTTATATTAAAGTTACATGATTTTATTATACTTACCAGAAAGTGGTATGAAGAGTGTCATAGCTTTCTCATTTAAAGATTCCAAGCTATTTAATTTAAAAAAATTATTAGATTTTAATACTTTTAATACGTTGGCTCCCACATGACTCATTGGTGAGTTGTGATAGTGTTCCAGTAAGGCCTACACGACCCATCGGTGAGTTATGATAATCTTCCAGTAAGACCCACATGACCCATTGGTGAGTTGTGATAATCTTCCATGAAGACCCACACAACTCATTGGTGAATCGTGATATATTCTTCCAGTAAGACCCACACAACCCATTGGTGAGTCGTGAAAATCTTCCATGAAGACCCACACAACTCATTGGTGAGTTGTGATATATTCTTCCAGTAAGACCCACACAACCCATTGGTGAGTCATGATAATCTTCCATGAAGACCCACACAACTCATTCGTGAGTCGTGATATATTCTTCCAGTAAGACCCACACGACCCATCGGTGAGCCGTGATAGTCTTCCAGTGAAACCCACATGACCCATCGGTGAGTTATGCTCTGTTTTCTTTTTTCAAAGGACTACTTCTTGACTGTGACATAACAGCAACATATACAAATGAGAATGGGACATCAGGACATTGTGTCTTTTATGGACCTTGGAAAGTATTGGAAAAATAGTCTTGGGAGCCAACGTTTTAAAAGAAACTTTTTGTGTACTTTTTGAGTATCTTTGAAAGTTTTGTTATATTTATTTTGTCTAAAGTTAGTACATTTAAAGGATGCACAATTTTTTCAGCATGTGATATTAAATTATGATGTTACTTAGCATGTTTTAAACATTAAATGTTTTCGTGCAAGTTAAAATATTTTAAAGAAATTTAGTAAACTCTAGTCATAAAGAAATGCTAAAGTTTGAGATGTACTATAATTCATTAATTTGGAAATTCAGTCAGCAAAAGTTTTAAAAGTGAAAACATAAAACAACTTGACACTTGAATATTGTAATATCAAAGACGCAGATTTTTGTAACACTAGTGTTGAATGAGGAAATATTGCTTTATCAGGTTACTTTGATGTCTTTTGTACTTTTATTTAGTATAAACATATTTGTTATTCATTCTTTATATCAAGATGCCATCACCTGTACACACAGATTTAGGTATCTTCCTCATGCATCTATCCACCAAAGAGACTCGTATACCCCTGGTGTTGAGTCAACTCCACCTAATTTCACATAATTTAATGTGAATTGTTCTAGTGTATGATGATACAATCATGTGACAAAGCCCTCTGCTAGTAGGAAGGTGACACACTTTAGTGTACTCCTATTGGTGGAGGTTTTTGTCACATGATTATGTCATCATACAGTAGCACAATTCATGTTAAGCTTAGGAGGGAGCTGCTTCATGGCATGCAAATCACTGGTGACAGACATGAGAGTGTCGATCAGAAATACACATTTCAGTTTGGATGATGTTAACTTTTGGCAGTGTGGTTGTTTTATTTTATGGTTGAAAGGTGTAAAAGAGAAAAGCCCATTCACTTCTGAAGCTCACTATAAGTTATTAAGCATTAGAATATGAACGTTGCTATCATGGGTTGAATGTATATGTGATGCTTAAGGTACTGGATAAAAAGAGCTTAGAATGTGTGTCGTAGCTTTGTCGTCTCGGTCATTTATACAGCCTGTTAAAGAAAGTTGATGACTGTCTTATTTGAAAGTGGAATGTTTTGATAAATACATTTTTCAACTGTTTTTGAATGTATGAAAGGTTGTTCATGGTACAAATGAGGAAAGTTTACATTTTTTAAGAACTAATGCTTGCTCTGAAAAAAGAAACTCTCGTGTGGAGTTCTAGGCCATTCGTTTAAGAAAAAAGTCTCTTCGATTTGGTGATAAAAGTGTGGTGTACCATGTATCATTAACACTTTGTTCAAGTGTTTTTGAAGTAACTTGTGCACGTATAGAAAACGAATTATAAACATTGTGTGCTGCTTCTAATCTCCCTGTCAAATGAATGCTTAGAAGAACATATGTCTCTGTTAACACGTGTCACTACATATGCATCTTGCAAGGTAACTTGGAATTAGGCTGTTTAGGTTCTCAGATTGTTATAAATGCAAATTACCTCTTTCATTTGATTTAAATTGTTCTATTTTCACAACCTTAAGTGATTGATACTGCTTAATACTTGGTTATAAGTTATGGTTAAGGAATAAATATCAGAATAGCATTGATATAATGCTGGGTCAATGTGCTTGTGTACTCATAAGCTATAATCATGGTAGGTTATTTTTTTTTACCAAATAATGGATGACAAATATAAACAAAATACGTGAGATTGAGTTATAAAAGCACACAAAAGGTCTAGTTTATTGACACAATTAATTTCCTGAGCTTGTAGATTTAGTAAATCCTTAGAAATATTTCTGTTATTCATTCTGACTTTAATGTACGATGAGGATTTCCCACGTTCCCTGTGAAAAATGTACGATGAGGGTTTCCCACGTTCCCTGTGAAAAATGTACGATGAGGGTTTCCCACGTTCCCTGTGAAAAATGTACGATGAGGGTTTCCCACGTTCCCTGTGAAAAATGTACGATGAGGGTTTCCCACGTTCCCTGTGAAAAATGTACGATGAGGGTTTCCCACGTTCCCTGTGAAAAATGTACGATGAGGGTTTCCCACGTTCCCTGTGAAAAATGTACGATGAGGGTTTCCCACGTTCCCTGTGAAAAATGTACGATGAGGGTTTCCCACGTTCCCTGTGAAAAATGTACGATGAGGGTTTCCCACGTTCCCTGTGAAAAATGTACGATGAGGGTTTCCCACGTTCCCTGTGAAAAATGTACGATGAGGGTTTCCCACGTTCCCTGTGAAAAATGTACGATGAGGGTTTCCCACGTTCCCTGTGAAAAACCATCCAGATTGTACAACGATTCTGTAATCTTCAGAATATTTTAAATGATTAATTTGATAGCACCATAAAATATCAAACTTTATTGATGTATTTGTTCAATACAGTATTAGGTTTTGTAGGAACAAATAAACTTATTTCATGCAAAAAGAAAACAAATTTAGGTGTACTTTGGATGTTGAAAAAGTGAGTGAGATAAGAAGTACACACAACTTACCACCTTAAAACTATCCCACTCATTTCTAACAGTTTGAAGACATCATTAATTTTACTAATGGAACTCAAATTTATTTCATTTTATCAAAGTTTACATAAACCTCACATAAACATTATTTTTGTAAAAAAATAACAACAATGCTTTCATACAGAATTGCCTCGACCTACCAATCTTGGTTGAACTTTGCCATGCAAATCTGGTGTTGTCTTTGCATAATCTGAGAGTACAAAACCAGGGAAGTGTGGTCTTGTGTAATGTCATACAAAACCAGGAAGTGTGGTCTTGTGTAATGTCATACAAAACCAGGGAAGTGTGGTCTTGTGTAATGTCATACAAAACCAGGAAGTGTGGTCTTGTGTAATGTCATACAAAACCAGGGAAGTGTGGTCTTGTGTAATGTCATACAAAACCAGGGAAGTGTGGTCTTGTGTAATGTCATACAAAACCAGGGAAGTGTGGTCTTGTGTAATGTCATACAAAACCAAGGAAGTGTGGTCTTGTGTAATGTCATACAAAACCAGGGAAGTGTGGTCTTGTGTAATGTCATACAAAACCAGGGAAGTGTGGTCTTGTGTAATGTCATATAAAACCAGGGAAGTGTGGTCTTGTGTAATGTCATATAAAACCAGGGAAGTGTGGTCTTGTGTAATATCATACAAAACCAGGGAAGTGTGGTCTTGTGTAATATCATACAAAACCAGGGAAGTATGGTCTTGTGTAATGTCATAGAAAACAGGAGAGTGTGGTTTTGTGTAATGTCATAGAAAACAGGAGAGTATGGTCTTGTGTAATGTCATACAAAACCAGGGAAGTATACTAAGTGGACTTTTGTGATAGTAAATTTGTATTAAAGTGTATTCTGAAGTGACCACTTGTGAGTGAATGAAATATTGTCCTATTAATGTAACATAATAATACATTATGTTAACATTTAGGGACTCAAGTTTCTCTGAATTTCATAGTACATTTAACAACAAATAGTAGCTAAGCATGGAAACATGTGAGATCTTACCAGAACATAACATTTGTGATAAACCTGTGAATGTATGTATATATACCAGTATGATAATATAATGAAGTCCCCATAATTGTGGGTAGATTTCAAGAAGTGTTATACCCATAATATCTCGAGGGAAAAAGTTAAAAATGAGTTTAATTCATGTTTGTGTGTGTGTGTATCTAGTAGTGTGTTATTCTATAAAGTGTTATCAGTACCCCTTCCCTCCTGTATATAAAGCATATTTAATATTTTTCATAGATTATTGTAACTATAATGAAGGATTTATGGTCAGTGTGTGTGAGAGCATTGGTTGTAAACATCATGTTGATGTCTTCCCCATTTTAATAAGTTGAAACAAATCTTTACTATCCAGCACCATTCAATTAGATGGAAATGATTGTTAGTGTTAGGTGTTAGGTCCATGTTTGTGACCATAGCTTTAATCTTTTATACAAAGCTTGTTGTTTTCCTGATTAATTCAACATATCATTTCATCTCATTGTAAAATATTTTGTCACTAGAGTTGTAAAAAGAGTAATTACATCTGTTATATTACTTAGTGCAATACCAAAAGTGTAAAGGCCAAGGTTAAAGAAGGTAAAACCTAAGTCCTTAATGAAGGCTTATGTTACTTTTACAAAAGTACTTTTTTTTAAAATGTCCTAGTGTTGATTTAACTTTTATTTGTGTAAGTAATGACAGTATGTCATTGTGTTATTGTAGGCTTAAGACAACATTGTGTTATAAAGTGTAAAAAATATACATTGTTGTGTTATACTACTGTTGTGTGTCTGTGTTACACATGACATTTTGTTCCTGGATAGTATGTGTTATATTTTAATTGTTAATGTTGTAAAAGTTCAGAAAATGGCCATTATTCCCTTCAAACTTTGCTTTTGTAATCTGGATAATGAAATTTAGAAATAAATTATCTTCTGTGTAAAAGTGGGCAAACTTACACATTTTCATTTACCTAATGACTGAATAAAACAACATATGAATCAAGATTTACATGTATTTATACTAAAGTTATACAAAAATGTTTAGAAGTGAATAGTTTTTCAAGATTTGCAACTGTAAAGTAAATCACCGTCACGTATTAACCCCCCAGTATAGTATCCCATCATGTTCTTGTTATGTGCTTCCAGGTCGCAAAAACAAAGTTTGAAGAGAATAGTCTAGTCATTTACTCTAGTCATAAGCAACTGGGAATAACACTTTCTGCCCAGGAACAAGAAAAAGTAAAAATTGTGTTACATAGTGTAATTAGTTTAATGTTATAGGTATTTGTGGGAAAACAAACCAAACATTATGTAGCTGTTATATTATACATCGAATTTAAGTCTTGTGTTTATTGTAGAACTCAAATTATTTACAGACAAATCAGTAATGATGGTCAGTAAACATTATTTTTGAGTTATGATGGTTCATATTCTTCTTTTCAGTTGTGTTTAGGGCCCTGGCATGGTCAGGTGGGTTAAGGAGTTCGACTCGTAATCTGAGAGTCACGGGTTCGAATTCAGGTCGCACCAAATATGCTCGCCCTTTCAGCCGTGGGGGCTTTATAACGTATGGTCAATCACTATTCGTTGGTAAAAGAGTAGCCCAAGAGTTGGTGGTGGGTGGTGATGACTAGCCACCTTCCCTCTAGTCTTGCACTGTTAAATTAGGGTCGACTAGCACAGATAGCCCTCGAGTAGCTTTGTGCAAGATTCAAAAACAAATAAGCAATCACACTTGTACGTGTACATATGTATATATATAAATTAATTTAATGAACTTGTTTTCCTGGAAGTGTTATCGCTCACTCCTTGTTTTCTTTGAAAATATCACTGCTGTTTGTAAAGGAACACTAATGATTTTCATCATACTTTACCAGAGTTTCCACTGAACACAAATATTTGTTAGAACAAAAAAAAACACGATTTTTGCATACAAGTCTATCTTCATGCATAAGTGTTGCTACTTTGTCACATCAGTCGTGTTCGTATACGAGTGTACAGTTTGTTTTAGCGGATGGTGTTAATTTTGGAGAATGTGTTTTTGTAGCACGTGTATAGAATTGTTTTAATACACAGGGCGTGGAAGGACCACATAAATGGATGGAAGGTTTCTGTTTTGTTTTGGTTCAGTTCTGCAATCTGTCAGATGTATAAAACCTGTAATACCCAAATATTACATGGATTTTTATTTTCCTGCAAACATAAAACCTTTCTTTCTGATGTGGAGAATGACAGTTAAGGTGCTGAATTCGTAACCTGTGGATCGCGAGATTGAAACATGTCACTGCTATAATGTTACAACCAATCCCACTGTTCGTTACTAAAAGCTCAAAAGTTATCGGTGGCTGATATAGATCGGCTGCTTTCTCTCCACTTTCATAATGTACGGGAAATTAAACAAATTCTCTGTCTTGGCAAAAATGTGGAACTCTAGAGATTGGCTAAACAGTTAAACTAGTTACAGTTATGTACAATTGGCTAAACAGTTAAACTAGTTACAGTTACGCACAGTTGGCTAAAAAGTTAAACTAGTTACAGTTACGCACAGTTGGCTAAAAAGTTAAACTAGTTACAGTTACGTACAGTTGGCTAAACCGTTAAACTAGTTACAGTTGGCTAAACAGTTAAACTAGTTATAGTTACGTACAGTTGGCTAAAATATTAAGACTTGAAATACGAGGCCTAGACTTAAGCGAAGAAATTATCCATTTTCTTTTGTTACAATATGCCTCGAGTTTCCTGTACCCTCTGTCATTTTTATATGCTCTTTGAAAGGTTTTTTAAAACACAGTTAATGTTTTTATGTACCCTGAATCTCATTTGTATACGTAGGTAGTTGCATTAAAAGCTCACAGATATTTAATATGTTGTTAAACTATACATATAAACGAAAATTCCTGTTTTTGCCATTATTTAAAAAGGCTGTTTTTTATCATTGTGTGTTGATAAATGTTATTTGTGTTATAAATTTGTTAGTAGTGACTCCGTGGTGGAACAAGGTCACGATGCCCTAATTGGGAGAAATGGTGTGACTATGAGTGACCCCATTTTTTACTACTCTGAGGTAAAATTTGAAAATGGCAGACACCCCCTTCCCTTCAACCATTTCTGCCCGAAGAATTTTTATATATTTATTTTTTTCAGTATTCCCTCTGAACGAGCACATTCTTCTTTTCAGCCGAAGGGGCGTTAGAAGTGGTGGTCAATCACACTATTCGTTGATAAAAGAGTTGTTCAAGAATTGATAGCAGGTGACGATGACTATCTGTTCTCCCATTAGTCTTTTACTGCTAACTTGTGAATGGTTAGCTCAGACAGCCCTCGTGTAGTTTTGTGAGAAATTCAAACAAGCAAGCCAAGCAGACGTCTGTTGCTTATGAAACTGGAAAAACCATTGCATGACTATTATATGAACTTGGTTAAACTGTATCCTACGTCGTCGTGCAGTTGAAGGTTTTTCTTTATCTGTGAAAACGTCATACTTTTAAGTGTTTTTTATGGACTACTTGAAAGACGGGATTCTGTGAGATGGTCCACGGTTTGAGATTTTGTAAATAAAGGTTATTTTTTTCTATTTTTGATTTTAGGGTGGGCTATCTTGTGAGAGGGGAAGATAGTTTTGGACACTGTTATTGTCTTATGTATTGTTTTGTCTTTGGTCTGTTTTTATGGGTTAATATTGTTGGTACTTGTTTTGGTCAGTTTTTATGGTTTTTTGTATTGTTTGTACTTATTTTGGCCAGTTTTGTGAGTTTATATTATTGGTACTTATTTTGACCAGTTTTTTTATGGGTTTATATTATTGGTACTTATTTTGACCAGTTTTTTTATGGGTTTATATTATTGGTACTTATTTTGACCAGTTTTTTATGGGTTTATATTATTGGTACTTATTTTGGTCAGTTTTTATGGGTTTTTATTTTTAGTACTTGTTTTTGTCAGTTTTTATGGGTTTATATTATTGGTACTTATTTTGGCTAACTATTATGGGTTTATATTATTGGTACTTATTTTGGCTAACTATTATGGGTTTATATTATTGGTACTTGTTTTGGCTAACTATTATGGGTTTGAATTGTTGGTACTTGTTTTGGCTAACTATTATGGGTTTGAATTGTTGGTACTTGTTTTGGTCAGTTTCTGTGGGTTTATATTGTTGTTAAGTTGTTTTTGCTAACTTTTATGGGTTTATAATTTTGGTACTTGTTTTGGTCTATTTCTGTAAGTTTAAATCGTTAGTATTTGTTTTGGCCATTTTGTGGATTTATATTGTTAACTTGTTTTGTTCAGTTTTTATGGGTTTGTATTGTTGGTACTTTGAAAATAAATGACCTTAGTTTGAAATAGTTTCTATCAGTCAGAGTCTAATAGAGGGTTATTGAAGCTGTATATATATATATATATATATATATATATATATATATGGCGGATAGTTGGGAAGTTGGTATGAGGTCGTCTGCGATATTTTTGTGAACTGCAAAATTTCCTTTGAGATACTAAATGACCAGATACGATGATGATGTAAGTCATCCTTTGAGATACTAAATGACCAGATACGATGATGATGCAAGTCATGCCACTGATTCGTCGTGGTGGGTGTGAATACAAGAGTTGTTTACGATGAACAGATCGGTCGGGTCTGTAAATTCCGCCCCCCCAGTGGCTCAGCGGTATGTTTGCGGACTTACACGCTAAAATCCGGATTTCGATACCCGTGGTGGGCAGAGCACAGATTGTCCATTGAGTAGCTTTGTGCTTAATTCAAAACAACAACAACTAAATTCCTGTAATTTGTTTTCGACAAGTATTTGTTTTAAAACAGTTGTTGTTTTTTTTGGGGGGGGTGTCTCTCCTGTGTCTTGGCCGAGCCCCTGTACTTCGTCGGCTGATAGGAAGTGTCCCTCTCACATAATTGATGATCTAGAAACGGGTTAATGGGATTAAAGACTTCCAATTCCACTGCTGAGTATTGTTAAGTGATAAAGATATAGTGAATAACTGGAGTTGTACTCAGTGTTCAGAGTCTGTGCACAAAGAACGATCGCTCAACTAGAAGTAAATATAACCGTTCATTTATGGTTTTATGGGAAACACTTTAATGGTCCAGAGCAGTTTTAGAAATCTTTTTTAGGGGTTTTGACTTTGGATAGCTACACTTTTATTACTGGATCATTGATTTCAAATATATCCTTGACTTGAACTGCTGTATCGGTGTTTAGATATTTGGTAAACCTGGGAAGTTTAGGTTCACTTGGTCCTTTGTTTCGTCCCTGCATTTGTTAGTTTACAACTGTAGAACATACTTCTAATTGTAACATGAAGATCAGAGGTTATGTTATATCGCAAGGTCATCTGAACCCTTTCGAAGCCACGTCGCTTTGTACTAGCCAAGGAGGCATGCATTATGTTACTCACTTTCTCTTTGTTTGTTATCATACAAAAGTCACGCACATCGCCAACAGTTTCAGTTCTCTTTCTTTTTTCGTTTTTTAGCGTCACTGTAATTACTGCGAGAACATTGCACATAAAATAGTTTTAATTATTTCCCAGTTAAATAAATTAGTGAATCCTTCATTTCAATAGGCTTGCGTCGTGTCTTTGAAGATTCCGCAAGTCCCACAGTTAGACGCGACTTGTTTATATGTCATGTCACGAATCGCTGGGCGCACACTTTGTTGTTGTTGTACATAATCAGAGACGTTTATGCATTGTTGAAATTTCGGATATACTGTATAACTATTGCGTATAAGGTATTGTTTGTGACATCATAAATAAAAACATTGTAATTTCATTGTTGGTAGAAGTAAATTACATTGTTTCGACTAGTAATCTCTCTTCGGTTTTACTTTCGATGTACAATATCTTGTTTAGAAATAAACATTGTAATTTCATTGTTGGAAGAAGTAAATTCCATTGTTTCGACTAGTAATCAGTCTTCGGTTTTACTTACAATGTACAATATCTTGTTTAAAGCATTTACTTTTAATTAATAAATACTATACGTCAGTGAAAAAGTTATGGAAGTGAAAAGGTAGATATGTTGCAAGTGTTCGTTTTTCTCTTGATTACTTTAATTGAAGTGTCCTCATATTTGTAAGTTTTTGAAAAACAAACAGTTGTGTGAGCTATTAGACATTTCAACTTGTAACTGTGAGTACAATAAAAATGGTGGCATACTACCGTCTCAGTTTGTTTTAATTACGTGGAAACGGGTGTTTTCTGTGAATTTTAGGAACAACCCTACGTTAAAGTCACGATTAAAATGAAACTTTTGGAAGTAAACACTCTCGCGTGTATGTAATGTATATGACGAATAAAATTACACGTATAATGGTCCTTGAAAGAATGGTGGAATCTTTAGTATAATTGTTCCCCTGATGGTAAGTTCGCGGAGTTACAACGCTAAACTTCCAGGCTTGATTCCCCTTTGTAGACACAACAGATAGTCCAATGTGGTGTTGCTCTAAAACATAATTATTGTACTTCTTCGTAGTACAGTCGTTCCATTTTCTGCGTTTTATTTCTGAGAATCCAAAAATTACAAATCAATACATGATATGACCGCCTCCATTTTTCAGATGAGTCAACGAGTTGACAGCAATCTTTACTAATTTTTGGATCGCGGAACCACATCTCAGTTATGGCCTCAATTAGCTTATCTTTCGTAGTACAGTCTTTTTCCCTAAGTCTTTCTTTACAAATCGCCCAAAGATTTTCAATAGAATTTAAGTCCAGAGAGTTTCCAGGCCAGTCCATCACCTTCATTCGCGTTGTAGTCACAAAATTTTTCACAAGTTTCGATGTGTGGCACGGAGCCAGATCTTGCTGAAAAATGCCAGATCCATCTGGAAATCTCTTTTTCAATTCTGGAACGACTCTTCTCTGCAACACTTCGATGTACTATGGTTCTCGCATCATACCTTCTACAATATATAAGCCTCCGACGCCAGAGTAGCTGAAAAGCACCAAAACATCTTCAAGGGATGTTTTATGAGCTGACTGATGTGAGACTCTCGAAGTTTCTCACTTGGAGATCTGCGAACATGCAGACTTCTTTGACCCTGTACGAAGAAATTAGTCTCGTCACTAAATAACACCTTCCTTCATTGTTTTTGCATCCAGCTCTTGTATTTCAGACCCCATTGATACCGTTTTTTTCATTGATTTGGTAAGAAGTTTTTTAACTGGTCTCCTTGCCCTTCTAACACAATTTCGAATGACGTAATATTCCTCAAAATTTCTTCATATATCCCAAAAATAGATCGACCATACTACAAAACATAGCTAATGACGCAGTCTGTGTGAAAAAAAAAAGACTTAAAGGAAATCAGCGGGTCCAGCGAGCCAACACCGGCCGCCATGCTGAAAATATTGTAAAATGACCATTTGTTTCAATTAATTTGTACAAGGGCGTACTTGTATTAAACAGACAAAAACTAAATATTTTTTAAAAAATTAAACTTTGAAAATCTTGCGGTAAACATTAAAGTAAAACTCCGAACATATTTATTTTTTGTCGAGCACGAAGCTAAAGAATGGGTTATCTCTACTGTGCTCACCACGGGCATCGAAACCACGAATTTTACTGTCATAAGTTCACAGACTTACCGCTGAGCCACTAAGAGGGAACGCTATTATTGGAGGTATTGAAGACGAACAAAGTGTTATTTCTTTAGTAACTAGTAAAAAGAGAGTGTCGTGTTATAAGTGCAAAGTAACAAAAATTTATGGTTAATCAGCAAGACGCTGTCTGTGTAATTACACCGTTTATGTAGCTGTATAGACTATAGAGCAGAGATGGGCAATTCTATGGCCACTGGTCACATATGGCCAGTGAATAGCACAATTGTGGCCTGATCGAGTTTAGGAATTAACTTTTACCATCGTTTATTTTTTATCAAATTTGGTAAATGAGCAACTACACTGCTACCCGTCATCGCTGAGGTCACGTGCTTCATCACTGTCACAGACACCACCCATTTCATAACATCAGTCTGGTTTAGATGTTTGTTATCATGTGTGCGTTGTTTTACATGCGCTTGCGAACGTATTTTTATTGTGCAACTTTCAAGTATTTAAATGCAATTTGTTTTCAATCCTATAATGTGAATAAGTGGACGGTTCGGAAACAAAAGAATCCAGATGATAGTGAACATTCAGAAAGTAAAGACAGTTTTATTGATTCTGGCATTACTGTCGAAAAGTGTGTTTGTGTTTCGCTTTAGCAAAGCCACATCGGGCTATTTGCTGAGCCCACCGAAGGGAAACGAACCCCTGATTTTAGTGTTGTAAATCTGGAGACGCTGTACTAGCGGGGGGCGACTGTCCAAAGGAGAACGATGCGCGACTGGAAAAACGTGAAACGAAAATTTAATGAAGGTTGTGAGTTGAAAATTGCAGTGATTGAAGTAAATAATAAGTCAGTGTCTCTTTTTATGTAACTTTTATTATTTAAGAATAATAAAGTATACAGCCCTAAGCAATACTTTGACGACTTTCCAGCTGATAGCAAAAATCATATGAATGAAATTAGTTGTCTGAAAGCTTTTTTTGTTTTTAAATTTCACGTAAAGCTACACGAGGGCTATCTGCGCTGATCATCCTTAATTTTGCGTGGTAAGACCAGAGGTCATCATCACCCCCTTCAACTCTGTGACTACTCTTTTTATTAAATAGTGGGGTTGACCGCACATTATAACGTCCCCACGGTTAAATGTGTCAGTATGTTTGGTGCGACGGGGATTCGAACCCGCGACCCAAGGATTTCGATTCTAACGCCTTGGCTTTACCCCTTCATGCGCTGCCAGCTGTCTGAAAGTAAAACTTCATGACTAAAAGGGAGGCCTAAAATGATTTGTATCATCTAGAGAACTAGTCACGTTAGCTAGCTATAAGGTAGCTTGGATTCTAGCTTAGTCACGTTAGCTAGCTATAAAGTAGCTTGGATTCTAGCTTAGTCACGTTAGCTAGCTATAAAGTAGCTTGGATTCTAGCTTAGTCACGTTAGCTAGCTATAAAGTAGCTTGGATTCTAGCTTAGTCACGTTAGCTAGCTATAAGGTAGCTTGGATTTTAGCTTAGTCACGTTAGCTAGCTATAAGGTAGCTTGGATTTTAGCTTAGTCACGTTAGCTAGCTATAAGGTAGCTTGGATTCTAGCTTAGTCACGTTAGCTAGCTATAAAGTAGCTTGGATTCTAGCTTAGTCACGTTAGCTAGCTATAAAGTAGCTTGGATTCTAGCTTAGTCACGTTAGCTAGCTATAAAGTAGCTTGGATTCTAGCTCAGTCACGTGAGCTAGCCATAAAGTAGCTTGGATTCTAGCTTAGTCACGTTGGGCCGTTATAATGTGATGATCAATCCCACTATTCGTTGGTAAAAGAGTAGCCCAAGAGTTGGCGGTGGGTGGTGATGACTAGCTGCCTTCCCTCTAGTCTTACACTGCTGAATTAGGGACGGCTAGCACAGATAGCCCTCGAGTTGCTTTGTGCGAAATTCAAAAAACAAACAAACAAAGTATTTAAATTTAATTCTGGGGTTTCTGCGTTGTGTGGTCACACGTGTAATAATTTAGTGATCTAAACGCATCGAAGAAAAGCGTTAATTGGTTTTGCGTTTTGCTTTAATAACATCAATTCACATTTCAAATTCCTTACAAGTGAATATTTTGTTAGTATATGAATATAATCAGCTCCAGAGAAACAGTCTAACGTAACAGTGTATCTTAATGTTTAAATAACAAGCTAAAATTAATATAGTAAAAGTATATGGAAAATTTTGGGGTCTTTCCGACTATTAATCTACGATACAAATATATCTTAATTAATGGCATGAAATGGATGGCAAATTAGAAAAAAACACAAGGCATTCAAATAGTGAAATATGTATTTGTTTCACTACATTTTTATGTCTACCATAAGATTTCTAGTGGCATATATGAGGACATATGAGGCTAAAAATGTAATAGCCTATTCTGAATCTAAACTGATGAACAAGACTGTTTGTCGTCAATACCCTTTGAGTAACAGAATTTGACCATCAATCTTAAAATGTATTCATGGCTCTGAGATGCCGAGAGGGATTTTGTGGCAAAGGAATGCAAACCATGAACCCTAGGGCTCAGCACGTTAACTACTAGGCCACGCTTGATCCATTTTGGATACAAGATGATCGAACTTTTCGGTTTAGGAATAAAAATTTCAAGCGAAAGACAGCTGTTATAACAGGAACTTAGCTGGTATATTAGATCTAAGAAATTATTACAATTTGTAGTTGAACAACCAGGAGTGTACTTTCAACCGTCAACTTACCAAGAAAAAAGTGCATACAAGTCATATTTGTACTGCTAAATTACAGTTTAACGCCAAAACAATATCTATTTCCAAGTGATTGTGTGGTTTTCTAGAATGTTAACCATAAGATTTTTTATTTCTAAATATCCTGATCTATCGTCGTATTTGAAAGTGGGATGTTTCTCATTGTCCACGTGGCATTCTGATGGCCTGAAACGAACACCAAATATTCTTAATGTTTCTAAATTTGTCGAAACATCGTTAATACATTTTATATCCAAATTCGAGCCAGAATAAGAAACATTTAAGTGAAGGGTTGAACTGTTTACTTTCATTTCAATTACAGCATAGCATCCGTCGTCTTTGATTCTCGACTCTCCATCATCAATAAAGAGGGAACCATAAGCAAGAAGTGGTTTGTCTTTTGCAAACTCTAAAGTACAATCCAATGCCACAGTCAGAGTGAGATTAGTATTTCTCGTGTCACTGATTGTCAGTTTGGCAGTTTGAGATGGTATAATACTTCCCCCGAGAACGTGTATGTTGATTTTGTTTTCCAAGACTAAAACGTCTAGTGATGACGCAGTGAAACCACGACTGACAGTTTTTCCATCGTAGAAATCATACCAGCAAGCTTTCGGGAAATACAGCTTCACGTTCTGCATGTCTTTTTTAACTACGGGTGATATCATTAGACCTGAACCCCAGAGGAACTGTTCGTCAATGTCTACAGCTTTGGGATCCTTTGGAAATTGAAACCATAAAGGGCGAACTACGGTGGAGCCGTCACGATAAGCAAAATAAAAGAGAGTGTATAGATAAGGTAAGAGGGAATACCGAAGTCTTATTGTAATGTTAGCAATATTTGTAGTATATTCACTGAGAGTTACCGGGTCTGCAAGTTCGTCGTATTCTCCTCGAAATGTCAGCATCAGAGGTTGAAAAGCTGCCATCTGCATCCATCTGGAGCAGAGTTCTTCATCCAGATGCCCGGTGAACCCACAAACTGGGTTTCCGTTTAATGGTATACCGTACAGCGCGAACTCTAGACTTTGAACGAGAGAGTGTTTCAGAGTTTCCCACGAACTTTCTTGTACGGTCCCCCAGTGACCACCAAATTTGCCACTCCCTGTAAATGTTGAGAAACTCGAGATGAAAGGTCGCTTGGAGTTATTCTTCAAAAATTCGTTATACAATGCCTTGTGATGACTGTAACCATAGATGTTGTGCACATCATAGTGTAACGTATCGTCCACATGTTTAACATCCATACAGATAGTTTCGTCGGTAAGGTTTTGTTGGTTATTAGGCAAGTATGGCGGATTATTCCAATTATTATTGGAACATTTATTTTCAGAAGAATGGTTTTGAAAAGGTGTGTTCATGTTAAGAAGCATTCCAAAATCTGTGGTCTTTCCACATATTGGGCAGTTCAAACATTTGCTAACGTTTGGATTTAATACATCTGGATATAGAACATCGCTGGATCCTTTGTAAATCGTATTGTTTATTCTGAGTAGGTTGCTTTCACACTCATCTGGAATGGAAGATACCAAACTGCGAATTTGTGGACGTTGAACAACAAGAAGGTTCCGTTTATTTTTCTGTAGTATTTCAATTAGATCACAAAATTCCCTCTTGGCGGTATCTTGAGTACTACTGTCGCAAAAACTAGATGTATACAAAGCGCTCACACAGTCAGATTCCTGGGGAATGTTCTCGTTGTACATCTTGCTCATGGAATTATTTGCCAAGGTAAGGTTAGAAGTTGTTCTGCACACGTGATACCCCAGAGCCCAGTAAGGTGGCATGGCAGGTTTCCCAACAAAACTTGAAACCTGTTTCACAACGTCCTCTGGCGACGAACCCAAGAAAATGTGGAAGTTTAAATCTCCACCTAAAACTCGATACGTGAGGGACGGGAGGCTTGATGTGATAATCTCCATTGGGTTACTGTTGACCAACAGAACGCCGTGTGCTTTGCCTGTTTCTTCCAGACAGAGATAAAATGGATGAACACCAGCTGAGTTTTGTGCTTCTCGACTGAATAGGAACCTGCTTCGTTTCTCGTCCAGTTGAAGTTTAAGTGTCGAAGATGGGTGTTGTCCAAGCCCAAAAACATTAAAAGAACCAAGGATAGTAGAAATTTCTATATACTGGTCACAAAATACGAACGTTCCGACAGCATTATTGAAAATGTGTTTACTTTCTCCTTTTCGTTTTACTTTGACATGAAAGTTCCCTTTCTCCGGAAACTCCACTGAATACTCAGTATTGTCCCAGGTAACATTTTCACTTTCTTCCATTTTACTATAATTCAGTGAGAAAATGGCTTCGTGATGGCTGTTTTTAAAGTCGTAAAACCATAAGCGGAGATGAGTTGGACTGAGAGCGACTATTTTCATTCCGACTTCTCTAATAATTGTAATATTGGCAGCCGTTGCATTTTTGTATGTGACCAGAAGCAGTTCTTTCGTTCGTGTGCTTTCATTAATGTAAGTTTTAATGAAATAGTCATAGGAAGACGGATACCTGTGATAACAGGCTGATACATTCGGGTTATGATTGTCCCAACAACACTCTGCTTCTCTGCATTGGGTCTCATTGAGTTCTTCGTTCGAGAGTCCAGGAAAGCAATTGAATCTGTTAGATATACGATAAGAAATTGGGTTGTGGTACCTCAATAAACATTACTTAGAATACTTATTTGTCAATACATAAACCAATTTTTATTGGCATCGTTATTCTCATTCTAAAATATCTTAATTTATTGTCAGAATTTTAAATAGCCTGTAGTGTAGAGTTCAAATATTTTATTAATTTTCAAAGTTTCTAGTGATTCTTGAGTAAAATATCTCAGGACTTTAGCAAATTACAATTAGTCCCAATACCTTCGATTTGACACGTGGAAAAATATTTTCACTTTTTAAGACTTATAATGAGGGATTTAAAAGCATTCTGGGCTTGCTACTTGTATATATTCAGGGTGGTCGCTAGAAAAGCGGAAAATTTGTCAAACAGCTATTTATTTTTACAAAGAATAACTTTTACAAAGTTTTTTAAAGGCATATGTTATATTACACTCATAGATGCTCAAAATGAATAAAGTCATGCATTTTATTCATGATGTAAAGAAATCAAAATAGAAATGAGTAAGCACGCATTTTATTCATGATCTCATCTGACCCTTAAATTTTTCGCTTTTCTGGCGACCACCCTGTGTATATATATATAGACAGATGGTTGAGTACATTATACCAAAACAATCTTGAATATGATAGTCATCAACCCATTGGATAACCCCAGATAATATAAAGTTGCTAGGAAAAGACATTTTGTTAGTATTTACATATCACCAAAAGCTGTTCGAATTTGGTGATTGTTGTTTCCTCAATGCAACGCAACACAATCGACTTTAGTCCCCGCAAGGAATTAGCGTTGTAAGTTTGTAAACTTATAGTTGATGATTCACATGGGGAACTCGCATCTGGAAAAGGTATGTGACACTTCTTTCCGACGAAACATTTTCCTACTCTCAGATCATGAAAATGTGCTGAGATCAAGGAATTAATATTTTTTTCCGGGTGGGAATGTACCTAGCATTTAAAGAAATTGGTAAATGTTGAAATATGAATCAACCTGGGGTATCAGAAACATTCAAAAGTAGACCTACAACAAGTTGCACCTCAGCTGAGGTGAGCAAAGTGTGGTATCTTATTTAACAGGTAAGAATCCATTAACATATCGGTCAGCAACAAAAGCTGTCTATGTTTACAGCTAATAGTATGTAACATTCTGGAACAATCTCTGTCTTGAAAAACGACACGTCACGTGTCCGTAAGTTGATTCCAACTCACATATGTTCTGTGTTATTGAACGAATTTCATAAGAACGTATTAGACATTAAAATAATAATAATAAAAAGATCCTCTCTCTTTTCAATTCAATGTAGTTTTATTTATCACAACGTACGATCTCTTTTAAATTTTGACCTGATAACAATAGCTTATGGTCTTTTTGATTCGAAGCTGATATCTTAGGACTGATAAACGAATATATTTTGTACTAAATTCATCAATAACTTATTATCATGCACAGAAAGATAAACACATAGATCAAAATATCAACGAACACGATATGGTTTCCAGTTTAAGAACACATTTACAGTTGATTTGAGGAACGAAATATTAGATAAACGTAATTATTAATATGGTTCAGAGTACTTTGAAAATAAATCGATTTGATACAAACCTAATTATAAGTCACATTTAAACGATCCTTATGGCTTTCTTGCTTCAATACTTTAAGAGGAATTTCTGATTAGTACATAAGAAAATATTAAATTTGAAAACAAAACACAGACATGACTTCAATCCAGTTAGTAACTTGATCATAACCACGTCAAAAGTCGATTTGTCGGTGTACATCAGTACTGTGGAGTTTCCATAATAACTTATTTTTTAATAAAGATTTTTCTTTTTTGAACGTCTTGTAGAGATAGGTACTCGATACCTATCTCTTCTAGTTGTCCATAATTTTGAAATGATAGATTAAAGAAGGGAGACTGCTTGTCAGTATCACTGATTTCCATCTCTTCGGATATTTTTTTACTATCAGATAATGAGAATAACAACAACTTTAAAACTTCTCCACAGCTAATAGAACGAGCATGTTCTGTCACGAGAGTCATACGTTCTAACCCGAAATCTTTTAACAGAAAAACAACAGCGAATCTTTGACCCTCAGAATAATTTGTATTTAAAACATGAGTCGAACGTTCTAACCTTCAACCTTTTAAGATAGAAATAACAGCGAGTTTTTGACCGTCACAATAACATATAACAATAACAATATATTTAAACATGTTCTGTGACAGGAGTCGAACGTTCTAACCTGAAATCTTTTAACAGAGAAATAACAGCGAGTTTTAGTTTAATTGCTACTTCTAAGCACAATGCTGCACCGCTATTGTTAGTGTGCTTAACGCAGGTACACAAACTAGGATTTTAACGTTATAAACTTTTTGACTTGCTGCTGGGTCGCTGAAGAGTTAGATATTGGTATGAGACTTCATGACCATGGTTAGAGAGCACAACAAAAACATACAATGGTAAGTAACTTAATCAGAGTGGTGAAACCACTCCAAGTTCAGATGTAAAAGGTTTTAATGATAGTTGACACGGCTGATACAGTGATGCAACGTTTCCATTTACTCCCATTTTGTTCACCTGAAGATGACCAAGGAGTGTGTTTTCTTATAGCAAAGCCACATCAGGCTATCTGCTGAGCCCACCGAGGGGAATCGAATACCTCATTTTGCGTTGTAAGTCCGAAGACATATCGCTGTACTAGCGGCGGGCATGACCTAGGAAGGTCGAAAGGTTGTTCTGTACTTTGTTTTGATTAAAGTTTTAATACCCGTACCAGTCGTTTTTACAATACGTTTTTTACTTTAAGTGGGTTTCTAGGATTACCTAGTGCTACAAGAAAAGTAGTTTTAAAGTGGATTAAGAGTCTGTGTCTAATAGATGAGCTGATATCAGACGGATTACAAGAACATGTGGATTAGATCATTTAGTTACTTATACATCAGCTGATAACACATTAATGTGCAGTATAAAATAACTCAGAGAAATATTGTTTACATCCCTTTCATTTAAGAGTCACGGGCTCGAATCCCCGTTACACCAAATATGTTCATCCCTTCAGTCATGATAGCGTTATGATGTGACGATCAATCTAACTAGCCCCCCAGTGGCTCAGCGGTATGTCTGCGGACTTGCTCGCTAAAATCTGGGTTTCGATACCCGTGGTGGGCAGAGCACAGATAGCCCATTGTGTAGCTTTGTGCTTAATTCAAAACAACAACAACAACATCAATCTAACTATTCGTTGGCTAAAAAGTAGCCCTGCAGAGTACATAGCAGTACAAAGGGCTGTTTGTGTTGTGCCCACCATAAGTATCGAATCCCTGTGTTTAGTGAGGTACTTCTACTAAGCCAATGGAGATTCGAAGGAATTGGAAGTTTCAGTAAATTGAATTTTTACAATATATAAAAATGGCCAAAATTTCTGTAAAGGTTTTGTGTCGTTGTTGTTAAGCACAAGGCTAAACATTAGACAATTCACATTCTTCCTACTGCAGGTATCGAAACCCGATTTTTATCGATGAATCATTGAGGGTTAGCTTCAACAGAAATAACTTTGTAACGAGCTCTTAGATATATGAAGACACTAGTGTTTTGAATTTCCAGATATTTCTGGTTATTAAGAATATTTTTGTGGAAAAATTGACCAGAAAATAAACATGGTAAATAATTTTTGAAACACAGAACTTCAGAGAGAAGTCGCTAGGTGTATACAAATTTTTGTGGCTAAGCCTAAAACGTTACAGCTATACATTTATTGACGAGTAATTCACTTCTCTGGATGCAAAGTTTGGCGCATTGGCCTAACTGCCAAAGATGAGTCCTCTGCATTTATTCCCCTTGTCAGCAATTCATTGCTCCTTTCGGAGTTGTGGAGGCTACGGGGTATAACCACACCACTGGTTTGGAGACGGTTTGAATAGGCAGTAAAAGGTGTCTTTTTAATACAAATTTACAACATTTCTACAATGTAATTACATCACCAGACAATGATGTACATTTGTAATAACGTATTTTCCACTACCAATTCAAAATTTCTCTACACTTTATCCCAGCTATAACTAATTCTGTCACTATCTAAGGATTATATTGTAACTTTACAGCTTCTAGACACATACTTCGTGCATTAAAATATAATTTTTTAATTAGTTATCAATAAAGATTCTTAAATTTCTTAGTACTCGTCACGTTTCAGCTATTGTATGGGAGCTGTCCTGGACGGACAACCATGGGCGACGCTTATGCATGACGTATTAATACTGGCTGCACACAAACAGAATGTGTGCAATAAATGAGTATTTTAATGATACACAAACTCTAGCACATGAATTTTAACAATTCCTTAACTACGATATGTGTTTTAATCGTTAACAAACATTAAAAATTCAGCATTAATACGCCATATCAAAAATCTAAATTTTGTCACTTAAGAAGTTGTTGTTGTTTTGAATTAAGGACAAAGCTACACAATGGGCTATCTGTGCTCTGCCCACCACGGGTATCGAAACCCGGATTTTAGCGTGTAAGTCCGCAGACATACCGCTGAGCCACTGGGGGGCGTCACTTAAGAAAGAAACAAAACAAACTTACACGTGTTCCATACTATATAAATTTTATTGGAGTGAAACGGTGTTATATACCAATTGCGAGATTAGGGCTGATTTAGTAATACACGTGCACAAGACCGTGCCAACATTTTTTTCTTCAAGTGGGTTTTCTTGTCATCACTGATCAGAAATCGTGTTAGTAAATTCCAATTAGTCTTAATATACTTTATTGTTAGGCTCGAAATTGACTTTTTAATGATCTAATAAAGTAGTGTTTTAAACCAACGGTCCCTTAAGTAATAAATATCAATCTTTAATCAGTATTTTAAAGTTTAACGCGTAGCTGTAATACTGACAGCAAATCTGAAAGGAAAGTAATGCACGTGTCCATTTTCAGTGTTAAAAAGAACTGACGATCATTAAAATTTATCTTAATAAGCCTGGCAAGCAATGTTTCATGAAATGTCCCTTTGAAGAAGGCAAAAATATGCTGTACAAAAGATTTGTTTGTTTGTTTTGGAATTTCGCACAAAGCTACTCGAGGGCTATCTGTGCTAGCCGTCCCTAATTTAGCAATGTAAGACTAGAGGGAAGGCAGCTAGTCATCACCATCCACCGCCAACTCTTGGGCTACTCTTTTACCAACGAATAGTGGGATTGACCGTTACATTATACACCCCCACGGCTGGGAGGGCGAGCATGTTTAGCGCGACGCGGGCGCGAACCCGCGACCCTTGGATTACGAGCGCACGCCTTAACGCGCTCGGCCATGCCAGGCCTTTCCACAAAAGATGCAAAATTGAGCAGAATTTTGAGTATCGCGATTTTTATCCAAATAATGGGGTGAAATGTAGTAAAATATAAATAAACTTTCAACTGTAGTAACAATCAAGTGTAGAAATGTTGAAATCGAAATGGATACAGTAGGAAGACACAAAAAATTATAATTAAAACAAAACTCGACACTACAGATGAAACTGTAAAGTAACCGAAGACGAAGAAATTCAAAGAAACAAACAATAACAACAGGTGAATAAATCCCGGAATATAATGTATGTTTTTAAAAGAAAGAAGTGTGAATACACGAATATATGAGGAGCTAAAATTCAACCGACACGGGAGAAGAAAATTATTCAAGCATCTTAGATATTTTATGTTCAAGTTTTTCTATTTTGGATTCAAATATTAAAATAAAAGGAAACCACTTGATGATTCATGGCTCTGGAAAAGGCCCCCCAGTGGCTCAGCGGTATGTCTGCGGACTTACACGCTAAAATCCGGGTTTCGATACCCGTGGTGGGCAGAGCACAGATAGCCCATTGTGTAGCTTTGTGCTTAATTCACAAAAAAAAACGGCTCTGGAAAAGAAGGTTCTATTGAGTAGAAACCAAATACTTTTCCAAGTGAATCCTTTCGTCTTGAACCTAAAGATGTAGGCCTAGCAGGGCCAGGTGATTAAGGCACTCGACTAGTTATCTGAGAATCCTGGGTTCAAATCACTATCACACCAAACATGTTCGCCCTTTCTGCCGTGAGAGCGTTATAATGTGACAGTCAATTCCACTATTCATTGGTAAAAGAGTAATCCAAGAGTTGGTGATGGCTGGTGATGACTAGCTACTTTCCCTGTAGTCTTACATTGATAAATTATGGACGGCTAGCGCAGGTAGCCTCAGTGTAACTTTGCGCGAAACTAAAACAAACAAGATGTATGCTGGGTCATTTCTAATGATAATTTGCGAAATATAAGACAACTCACTTATTGACGTTACATTTCATTGAAAGTATAATAGACAGCCGTGTTTGCAAACTTTTATGACATGACGTAATATGTGTCGAAATACGTAAAACAAAATAATTATCATATAAATACATCATGGGTACTAACCTGATCTCATATTCTAAATCGCACTTTAACATTCCTTGGGAATCATACCACACGAAATAGAACAATGCTATCGGCAAAGCTATCCCGATTAGGAGACAGGAGGCTAATACTAGAATCACCCTTGTTTTTATATCCAGGCAGACTTTCTGTAAAACCGTCGGTTTCTGAATCTTTGATGAATCTTCCAAGGAATATATCTCTGACGTCGACATTTTTCTTCTCCTGTGTTCTCGAGAAAATTTTGAATATTCCCTCCTGTGTTGAAAACTTGTCTAAGAAAGTTGGGCAATCTAAGTGCTAATTGTCCAATGCTGATTTTTTAATTGTTTTTGGGCTTCATATGTTAAGCCTACACAATTTCTAAAAACCACACGTCATACAACGAGTCTAGTTGTTGTCAAAATGTTATCTATGTGTATAAAGTCTGAGCTGATTTTTCAATAATATTTGATAATATAAGTTCTACCTATAACTGATAACACACAGGCTTTATCGGTTAACATTGTGCGTTATCTTTCGTAGAAACTACTTTGTTGTGAAGGCTTTCTCGGAACTACGACGATAAATGTCGCCCCAGTGCATGCAATCCATTGTTCTTTAGCACTTATTAACAGTAAGATTATATGTTTGTTTATTTTAAATTTCTCTCAAAGCTATACGAGGGCTATCTTCACTAGCCATCCCTAATTTAACAGTGTAAGACTAGAGAGAAGGCAGCTAGTCACCACCACCCACCGCCAACTATTGGGCAAATTTTTAACCAACGAATAGTGGGATTGACCATCACAGTATAATGCTCCCACGGCTGGAAGGGCGAGCATGTTTCGTAAGACGGGAATTCGGACCCGCAATCCTCAGATTACGAGTCGAGCGCCGTAACTACCTAAGAAGAAACAGGTCACGATTTGCACAGATAATTCAATAAAATGTTACTTTAAAAAAATCATTCCTCAAATAAGGACATATTTAAAGATTATTTTTATGTCGAAGCTGCCAAATACTCATGATATAAATGGGGGGGAGGGTCAAATACAAAAATGGGTTAACTTTTAGTTACATGTATATTTTTATTTTTCAATTATAACTATAACTACACCTTTTAGCGACAGGAAAGTTGGGCCCGGCACGGCCATGTAGTTAAGGCGTTCGACTCGTAATCTGAGGGTCGCGGGTTCAAATTCCTGTCACACCAAACATGCTCACCCTTTTAGCTGTGGGTGCGTTATAATGTGACGGTCAATCCCACTATTCGTTGATGAAAGAGTTGCCCAAGAGTTGGTGGTGGGTGGTGGTGATGACTAGTTGCCTTCCTTCTGGTCTTACACTGCAAAATTAGGGACAGCTAGCGCAGATAACCCTCGAGCAGGTTTGTGCGAAATTCAAAAACAAAAAACAAACAATTCTATAATTTGAGTATTTGTTCTCAGCTAAATCTTTTCACCTTCGTGGGCTACGATGTGAGATGAAATATGTATTTGTGCGTGTGAAAATGAGTCTATTCTATTTCGTATATTTATTTCTAATATGGTAATTTATTTTGACTTTTCCCGTTCTTGTTTAATTTCGTCAACACACAACAAAATAATTTAAGGTTCATATTTTTATCATTAGATGGCGGTACCAAATATAGATACTGCTTTTCTCCCTCTGGGGCGAACGCTGTTGATCCTTTTACTGAACTAAATTATGCATATCGTGGTCACCAAAATGTGGGTCCTTCTTCTTCAGTCTCCTCTAACACCTAGGTTACATTTTATATCCCACATTACAGCTTGCACTCTGGGATCCTTTCAATTAGTGTAGCGTTTTCATTTTATTTTTTGTTTCGACTTATTTTTGGTTATAACAAACTGATGTATGTGTATATAGTGTAATGTATTTGTGATATACGTCTAATATACCTGTAGAATGGCCAATAAGTACTATTAACCTTTTGTTACAAGCAATATTGGTGTAATTTGGAAATATACTAATGATAAAAGCTCGCCAAATTAAAATCATTTTATTGGTAAACACAAAAAGAAAGTTTCCAACGTCCTTCATTGGGTTTACAAGTCACTAATGCTTTTTTCATCTACCTCTTAATAACAGAAACGAATTTCTAGTTAATACGACAGTAGGTGGACTCAGTCGATAGCCTGATGTGGCTTTGCTCTTAGAAAAACGCACAATTTATACGACACGAAAATAGCTGGTGACCTAATTTTAAAATTATTTAATTTTGTTCCTGAACTAAACAATTTTTTCTGGTTACTCTGATAATTTTAATTAATGACCTTTAGTTTTTTATTGGAATGAAATACAGAATTAAATGTCAAATATTTCCATTGTTTATATTTTTAACTTATTATATTTTTGTCTCGTTTTAGCCATCGTATTTTATGTCTTTTTCCGAAGTTTTTTTTTATCTTACTATTCATTTCATCGTATTAACAGTAGATGTCACTACTGGGTTACACTCTAGAAACAGAAACTAAGAATTTTATTGGTGTTCCTCTTCATGACAACTACAAGACAAATTTACTTGTCTCTCGGTGGAGCAGCGGCGAGTTAACCGACTTGCAACGATAAAATTCAGGGTTTGATTCCCTGCAATGGACACAACAGATAATCTAATGCTGATTTTTTTTTCTAAAACAAACAGTTATACAGCCATTGATATTTTTAAGGCTCTGTGCTACAGAATTCTTCGCTATCAAAGTGCAGAGCACAATATTGCAGCGAGGGTAGGGAGTTATAAACACTGTAACTCATTAAAAGGACTTGAAAAATACAACAAAAAACATTTGTGTTGTATTAGAAAGGCAGGTTTCAATGATAGCTAAACTGACCAGAAAACGCAAAGAGGTAGAGATGGATGATGTTGTCCGTCAGTTCAGAATTTTGGATGTTTAGGCGCAGATAGCTGTTTTGACGCTTTGCACAAAGTTCTGAAATAAACAAACTAATATTACCAGAACTTGGAAACCTATTACTGTTTCAAATGATGGTCTTTTTATGGTAAATTTGCTTGAGAAATATATTCTTAATGTACAAATATTCACACTTGTACAGATGGCGCTATTGTTCTCACCGGCGTGCGACAAAGATAAACAAAAGTAAGCATGTTAAAAAGTGACATGAAATGTGTAATTTTAAAACGAACTCCAGCTCTTCTTGACGACTGAATGGAAGGAAAGATCACAATTGCCAGCACACAAATCCTTCATTTTATAGTCTAGATCAATTGCAACTGTAAATAACATGGATTGTGTAAATACGGACATTCAGTAGAACGTTCTAACTGATATTAGGCGCATCTAATGGATTTTTAAATGCTAGAACGTTTAGTAAACCAATATTGAAAGAAAGACGTGTGCGATCTCGCACTGAAAATTCTGTTTCGTAGGTTTTTTTCAAGCTGCTTTGTAACCATGACAACTTAGTAAAGTATGCAAAGCTGAAAACAAAATGAAATGGAAACTTGAAAGTTTCTTCCTATTGTTTTATTTAAAGAGCTCTGAGTAATCTATTGTAACATAAAGGTACTCAGTACGGACTACAGTAAAGCAAAAACTGGTTAAACGTAGCACGCTCTGCTGATAGAATGTTGGACGTGATTATTACAAAACTCATTAAGGTAGCCTCTTTTATTATTCATCAAACTAAAATGAGATCAGATCTTCAAAAGTATGTCGAAGTTTCTGATATAGTGAATTAAACAAATTTAAAAAAAATGTTTCTCGTGATCTGTATGTAAGTGTTTCATAATAAGGGTCTATTTCTAGTGGTTTTTATATTTTTGAAAATATCGCTTCTTTAGGGTTCAGTAAACCGAAGTATTTAAAACTTGAAATAGCTTTATTTGTAGGATTAATTGTTCAATCTCGAAATCTAAGCTCAAGGGAAGTCCGGTTCGGTCTGCATGTTTCATTGGATTATACTAGTTTGGGAGAATTCCACTTCTCATCAGTAACCCTGAACACAAATGAACCAAAGAGAGTTGAGATGATTCAATATCACAGGGGAATCTTTCAAAGATACTGTTGGTGCGAAAGTGCTTGTCAGTCACCACGAGAAAAAACTGTATACTGAATACGTGAGACTTTGAGGTTTAAAAAAATGTGAAATGCTTAATTTATGAATCATAATGTATCGTGTTTCCAAACAACTCTTTGATTATTTCAGTTACAAAGTAAAACAAAATAAACTGTTCTTCGAAAATTGGATATTTTCAAAGCACGAAAGACAACACAAATAACAAAGAAAAACTACCTTATGTTGTTGTTTTGAATTAAGAATAAAGCTACACAATGAGCCCCTCAGTGGCTCAGCGGTATGTCTGCGGACTTACACGCTAAAATCCGGGTTTCGATACCCGTGATGGGCAGAGCACAGATAGCCCATTGTGTAGCTTTGTGCTTAATTCAAAACAACAACAAAAAAGCTACACAATGGGCTACCTATGCTCTGCCACGGGTATCGAACCCCGGATTCTAGCGTGTAAGTCCGGAGACATACCGCTGAGCCACTGAGGGGCTCATTGTGTAGCTTTATTCTTAATTCAAAACAACAACATAAGGTAGTTTTTCTTTTGTTAACCGTTCTTAAAAAGTTTTTATTTAAAAGTTTCATACAATTGACAATAAAAAGTCTTGCTATTTTCATATTAGAAAATAGAATTTAAATAGGTTATCTGGTTCTTTAGAAGTTTGTCACAAAAAAGATATGAAATTCCTGATAAACTTTGTTTGTTGGTAAATTCCTGATAAACTTTGCAAAGCTATATCGTAATATTTCAGTGGACTCGACATCGTGGGGGCGTTATAATGTGACGATCAATCCCACCATTCGTTGGTAAAAGAGTAGCCCAGGAGTTGGCGGTGGGTGCTGATGACTAGCTCTCTTTCCTCTAATCTTAAACTGCTAAATTAGGGACGGCTATTGCAGATAGCCCACGTGTAGCTTTTTGCGGAATTAAAACAAACAATCATGCTATAGTTTTTGGTTGTCGGTTGGTGCAACGTTACTCGGTGATCTGTTTTTATTGATTGTTTGTTGCTAGGTGTAAAGCTAGTCTTATTGTTACACGTTTTCAGGCTTAACGCTGAACTACCGATAAGGGATTTTAAAAATTATTAAAATAATTCAACAGTTAAAACATGGCGTAGAAGAAACAAAAATTAAAGTAAACTAAGTATTTATAAGAAAATTTCACAATGTTAAATAACTGCAACATCTTTTTTTATTTCAAATTATTTTATTTTATGAAACTACTGATCACGTTGAATAATGTTTTTAACGAAATGAAAAATGTTGAAAATAATGAATAATTACTGAGTGATACATGTCATTATATTTATTCAGCTAAATATATATAATTTATTTATAGTCGATTAAATTACTACCAAATGCACATGATCTAAATGGGGGGTCAAATACAAACAAGGGTTAACTTTTAGATACATGCATATTTTTATTTTTCAGTTACAACTATAACTACACCTTTTAGCGACAGGAAATTTGGGCCTGGCATGGCCAGGTAATTAAGGCGTTCGACTTTCTATCACACCAAAAATGCTCACCCTTTTAGCCGTGGGGGCGTTATAATATCACTGTCAATCTCACTATTCGTTGGTAAGAGAGTAGCCAAAGAGTTGGCGGTGATAACTAGCTACCTTCCCTCTGGTCTTACACGACTAAATTAGGGACGGCTAGCGCAGATAGCCCTCGAGTAGCTTTTCGCGAAATTAAAAAACAAAACAAAACAGAAAATTTGTTAGAATTGTGTAAATTCGTTTGTGATGTGAAGTACCTATAACTGGATGTCTGTGTTTGATGGACTGTAGCTGTTTCAACTGGTCTTTGGTAATCGCTTTTAGAAATACTAGGTCTAAAGATGTTAACGAATGTACTTGTAAGTGTGAACAATGAGTTGGTTCTTACTCTATTAAGGTCTTTGTTACCATGACTGAAATACTGTTTACATCCTTACTTTAAACAATTACATCAGCAGATGTAACTCTTCGTTGTTCCCCGCTGGTATGATGGTAAGTGTACGTATTTAGAAAGCTAAAATCAGGGGTTCGATTCCCCTCGGTGGACTCGGCAGATTGACAGATTTGGCTTTGCAAAAAGAAAACACAAAATACTTTTGGTCCAGATTAAATATGTTTGTAAAGCTATAAACAGATTTGTAAAATAATGAAACAAAGCTGAAGGTTTGTGTCTATTAAGAACTGTGATATTGTATTTCACTTTAACCCCTTTTTACGTTAAAGTAATTAATGATATATATAAACTGTATATGAGTGAATGCATGTTACTGGTACAGTGATGGTAATATGACGTTGTCGTGTTTCGTTTCGTTGGTCTTATTGCATGAGAATGAAGTTAATAAATTACAAATTATTTATTTTTAATAACCAAGATTTGCATATTATGGGCTGTTTGTGCTGTGCAAATTGTGGATGTTAATACCCGACTTTTAGCGTTACAAATTATAAGTTATAGCGCTGGTTTGTGTAACTGTAACCAAGCTAGGCCTAGTTTTCAAACACATTTTTTTTTTTTATTAAATTAACGTTATTTCTAAATGATCTTCAGTAGCTGCTTTGTTTTAAAGATTATTTATTTCTTAACAACCAGTTTGGATATCTGCTAAATGCAAAGCACAGATGGTCCACCGTGTAGCTTTGCGCTCAACAAAAACGAACGTGCTTTTTTAAGTCGTTTTTCTTTTGAAAAAAAGCAGAACAAATATAAGGTTAAATCAATATATTATTAGATGTTACTTAAAAAAGCATACAGTGTTTTATCACACTTTTGTACAACGTCACAAAACAAGTTATTTGTATAGTTTTCCTGAAAAGGTTGCTAGCACTTAAATGTATGCCATCTGAGTGTATCAGAAGCAGGTTTACAGACTTGCAATTCCAAGATTCGGAGTTCGATTTTCCCACGCTAAAAGAACAGCAACTAAAAAGCAGTAACCTCACTCGTAGAGAATGGTTTTATTAACTATATCGATGTCATCGCGTGCTACAAACTTATCTGTCATTGTTTCAACTAGTTGTATTTGTCATTCCTATATTTAGAGGATTTGTTCTGAGCTAAATCATTTCATCTTCGCGGGCTACGATTTTAGATGAAATATGTATTTGTGTGCTAGTGATTGACCGTGACATTATAACGCCTCCACGGCTGAAAGAGCGAGCATGTTTGGTGTGATAGGAAATCAAACCCGCGCCCCTTAGATTACGAGTCGAGTGCCTTAACCACCTGGCTATTCCGAGCCTTTAGAAATATTACTGTGAGATGTTGTACAACAGTCTACGGTAATATAAGATGTCAGATCTGTTGTTTATATGACCCTGACTCGTGAGATGTTATACAGCAGTCCTCGGTAATATAAGATGATAGATCTGTATTGTTTATATGACCCTGATTCGTGAGATGTCGTACAGTAGTCTACGGTAATATAAGATGTCAGATATGTTGTTTATATGACCCTGATTCGTGAGATGTCGTACAGTAGTCTACGGTAATATAAGATGTCAGATATGTTGTTTATATGACCCTGATTCGTGAGATGTCGTACAGTAGTCTACGGTAATATAAGATGTAAGATCTGTTGTTTATATGACCCTGACTCGTGAGATGTTATACAGCAGTCCTCGGTAATATAAGATGTCAGATCTGTTGTTTATATGACCCTGATTCGTGAGATGTCATACAGTAGTCTACGGTAATATAAATTGTCAGATCTGTATTGTTTATATGACCCTGATTCGTGAGATGTCGTACAGCAGTCTACGGTAATATAAGATGATAGATCTGTATTGTTTACATGACCCTGATTCATCAGATGTCGTACAACAGTCTACGGTAATATAAGATGTAAGATCTGCACTGATTTTGTTCTTTTGATTTAATTTTTGTGTAAAATAAAACTGTAACATTAAAAGCCTGGGGTTTCTGATAGTTCAGACCATGAGTGCTTCTTCACGGATTCATGTCCATCTGAAGGAAACAGTTCGCTTGTTTGACTTCTGTAAAGAAAGTGAATGTTTCTCGTCTTTTCCTCAGTTCCTTGCTTTCCAGTTAAATTGTTGAATTTTAGCTCATAAAGGAAAATTAGATACCCGAATTGAAATATTATAAAGGATAAGGGGCCAGAAATATTGTGATAAGCTTCAGGGGGTCAAAAACGTTGAAAGTTTGCGTTCGATCCCAGTAGATTAACCCATTTTACTGTTATTTTTTGCGACGAAAGAAACAAATTTTAAGAAAAACAAACGTTTGATTTTGGACTCAGCCAGAAACACTTGAGTAAGTGTTTCTTTTTATTGAAAGCCACTAAGAAAGCCATCAGTAAACAAGGATACAAAGTAACGCGTCACACACCTAACAAGTCTAAAGTCTCTCTCAGTTTTTCCTTCAGATGAATAATGAAATTTAAGTGGATGCAGATCTTAGTTAGATAATAAGTTTAGGCAGGTTGCACGTGCTTCTAATTCTATAAAGTTTTTGTCTTGTCCGCTAGGGTTATCATAAACGTCGCTCATTAATTTTCAATCCACAACTTCTGCATGAACGAAGATATCTGTAAATATGCTATTCTTTTTATCTTCAAAAACGTTTCCGAGTTAGTATTTCGAAAACTCGCATAATAACGTAAGCTTTCATAACGTTTGATTGTTTAATACCAGTATAAGTAAAAACGTAGTTTCAGTTTACATTTCAAAACAAACGCTTTCAGTTCAGAGAGAGAGGGGGGGAAGCAGTTTCACGGTTGAACGACAATTTTATAAAATTCAAAGCGCATGAGATATTCTTGAACTAAGTAAAGTGGTGTGAGTGAATAGTTTGAAATTACGCGTTTTAACCTGGGTTGTTTTTTTTCAAAGATCAAAGAAACACAGACAACTGAGTTCGTCTTAAGGAGAGACATTAACTTACGGGAAAATGACAGCCATCTGCTTGTCAAAGAAATGTACACGTGCGTGAGAATTATCCATATTTATGGCACAGGTTTAGAGTTGACACGAAATATATAATTCATTATTTGACTGCTGGGTTTGATTCGTTTCAATAATAAATTAAGGTGAGTTTGATGTAATGATTACACAATATTTATTATAGTGCTATTTTATCCTGTTTTACACCTTCAGAAACACACGCTAGCCGTCCCTAATTTAACGCCCCCCAGTGGCTCAGCGGTATATCTGTGGACTTACACGCTAAAATCCGGGTTTCGATACCCATGGTGAGCAGAGATTAATTCAAAACAACAAATAATAACCCTAATTTAGTAGTATAAGACTAGAGGGAAGGCAACTAGTCATCACCACCCACCGCCAACTCTTGGGCTACTCTATTAGCAACGAATAGTGGGATTGACCGTCACATTATAACGCCCCACGGCCGAAAGGGCCAGCATGTTTGGTGCGACGGGGATTCGAACCCACGACCCTCAGATTACGAGTCGAACGCCTGCGCCCGTCTGGGCGTGCCGGGCCTGAGACAAACACACACACACACACACTTTTATAAATTTATCTAGAAATTGTTTGATTTTCAACATTTCAACGAAGTATTTATTCATTTGTAAAAAAACTTTGGTTTGTCTTTGAAAAATAAAGTTTTGGCGTGTTCTGTGGAGGTTCTTCTTACAATCAAATTAATTACGTGAAGACTAATGTATCACGTTTTACTAATTTGTGCAAAAAAAAAAAAGAGAGAAATTTGAAGTTTAACCAATCTAATGTTTTATTATAGTTTCGCGAACTTCAAATATTTCTCCAGTAGTAAGTATGAATATCACAGACCTCAAAGATGTTTGACGTAGCAACCGAATGAGCGCCATCTTTACATCACTGCTTGCTACCTCAAAGATGTTTGACGTAGCAACCGAATGAGCGCCATCTTTACATCACTGCTTGCTACCTCAAAGATGTTTGACGTAGCAACCGAATGAGCGCCATCTTTACATCACTGCTTGCTACCTCAAAGATGTTTGACGTAGCAACCGAATGAGCGCCATCTTTACATCACTGCTTGCTACCTCAAAAATGTTTGACGTAGCAACCGAATGAGCGCCATCTTTACATCACTGCTTGCTACCTCAAAAATGTTTGACGTAGCAACCGAATGAGCGCCATCTTTACATCACTGCTTGCTACCTCAAAGATGTTTGACGTAGCAACCGAATGAGCGCCATCTTTACATCACTGCTTGCTGTAATTATTATTTGTTTATTTATAACATGAAATTACAAATCGAGAAAAGTATCCTGTTGGATATTTGCCAAAGCTGGTTCATAAATCAAAAACATATTTGAAACTTACGTAATGATCAAAATATGTAAATTAGGGTTAACTTTATCTGAACTACGAAATCTCTGTTGTAGGTATGCTTGGCATAACTTATTTTTATATGAATATAAATAAAAACCTAAGATTTATATAAACCAACTGAGGATACTTCTCAAGGAAGCAAATATTGTTTAAAAATCATCGTTAGATAATTTTATTCTTATTTTTGTTGCTAAATCCCTATTGACGTCATTAGATGCTGTTTTCACATATCTTGCTTTGCTTTGTTTTTTTAATTTCGCGAAAAGCAACTCGAGGGCTACCTGCGCTAGCCGTCCCTAATTTTGTAGTGTTAGACTAGAGAGAAGGGAGCTAGTCATCATCACTCACCGCCAACTCTTGGGCTTCTCTTTCACCAACGAATAGTGGGATTGACCATCACATCATAACGCCCCCACGGCTGAAAGGGCGAGCATGTTTGGGACGACTGGGGTTCTCTTGCTTTGCGGAAGTTAGTAATTGACACATTGAATTAATTAAGTACTTGGGTCCCTAAATTCAAATATAAACGTAAATTATAAAAATTCAACAGTGTATATTTTTAACACTGGATTCCAGATAAACTGATTTATGACCAGGTTATGCGAATTTGTAAAAGTGGTTCATTTTTGGGTTCTTTCGTTGAAATTTTCCTTCTCAGAAAAATCCTACAAAAACATAGACCTTGTACACCATCAGGTAGTTTACAGCTCCCATATAAAACCTTCCGATAATCGGCTCGGAAAAGTGGTTGGAACCAGACCAAAATCAAGAACACGTGTGTTTGTCTAAACGATATGTGGGCCAATGTCTAGTTTGCAATTAAATTAGTGATAGAGTCGTGTAAAGAATTGTAACATGGCCGGAACCAGATCCAACACCGATTTTAACAGAAGAAAAAAAACACATCAGAATTCGCGTGACTGTTGGGTGGTATTAACGGGTTATATTATGGGGCGTCTTGTTATATTTATAAAGGTTATTTGATTATTGCAGAGGCATTAGTGAAATATAAACCGTTGAACTTTGAACTTCTACTCTAAGTCACTGAGAGAAAGCCAAAGCCATTTTCAGACCTAACAAAACTACCGTAAAAATATATATTTTTTACATTGATAGAAAATGTAGTTAACAGTGATTACTTTGAAATTTATACTAATTTTAAGTATAATAATTGCAAAATATGCCGTGTATGTCGCCACTGTACGAACAACTTCCGACGAGAGTATTTATTCTGTTTTGAATTTCGCGCAAAGCTACACGAGGGCTGTCTGCGCTAGCCGTCCCTGTAAGAATAGAGCTAGTTATCCCCACCCACCGCCGACTCTTTTACCAACCAATAGTGGGATTGACCGTCACATTATAACGTCCTACTGTTGAATGGGGGGAGCATGTTTGGTGTGATTGGAATGCGAACCCGCGACCTACAGATTATGAGTCGAGTGCCTTAAACACCTGGCTGTCCGACAGCAGCAAACAACGCACTTAAAGCAAAAAGAACGTTCAACCCGACAGTTGATATAACTACCTGTTTACTTTTGAAGATTACAGTGCATTGTTTCATCAACTGGGTGTTTTCACTGTTAACGATATATCGGTGGTAATCCCAACAATATCTCTTGAAGTTCGTCTTGCTTATTTAAGTTAATTCTAATTACGTATATTAAGCTGATAATGAAACAATAAAAGATAAATGAAAAATATTAATATTAACTCAATAAAGAAAACTGAATTACGTTACTCCTAGTCTGACGTGGGGCTAGAACACGTAGCTCGCAAACTGAGGGTCGAGGGTTCGAATCGCCTTCAATGAACATGCTTGCCCTTTCAGCCGTTGATGTGTTGTATTGTTGCGCTCAATCCCACTAATCGTGACTAAATAGTGGTCTAAGAATTGACAGTAATTGGTGTTTTCCTTCTATTATATCTGCCAAATCAGGGGCGGCTAACGCAGAAAACCGTCTTGTAGCTTTGCGCGAAATGTAACCTAAACTTATCGTCCGACTTTTAGCTCTTAAGAAAACAGTACCTGAACACTAAATTAAAAAACGTAACGAGTATAACGTTTCACAGAGAACAGTCTTCTGCTTTTTACGTAACTACGCCAACATCCAACCACTCGACGACAGACTGCTAAATACTTCATTCACTTACTGCAAGAAAAACTTAGATACAAATGAATTATTACGTACCTTAGATTGTTATGTCACACACAAACAAATAGAGTCAAAGGACCTCTGACCCATAAATATGTACCATAAGTGTAGCAGTCACTCATCTATTGCTAGAGTTACCTGATTCATCATTATTATATATATATACTGTGTATAATGAGAGTATTTATATAAATGGCCACGTGATTAGAGCGCTCTATTCGTAATCTGAGGGTCGCGTGTTCGAGTCCCCGTCGCACCAAACATACTTGCATTTTCTTCCCTGAAAGCATCGTAGTGTGACGTTTAATCCCACAGTTCATTGGTAAAAGAGTAGCCCAAGAGTTGGCGGTGGGTAGTGATGACTAGCTACCTTCCCTCAGGATTGATCCTGCTAACTTATGATCGGCTGGCGCAGATAGCCCTCATGTAGTTTTGCGTGGAATTCAAGAACAAACAAATTTTGTAAAAACACATATAATATAAACTTCATAATGAAGACACTGGAGTGTCTGGAAATATAAATAGTGAAGTGGATACCAATGTGAAAGTCTGCATAAATGGACAAGGTTTTGAAATAATACCTTTACTTTTGTGAAATAAAATCCCTCTTATTTTGTAACGCTCAACGTTTTATCTTAACATCAGTAATGATGTCCAGAATTGTACCTGACTTTCCCAGATCCACACGAATCTAAAAACCCATGAAGAATTTCGGCGTTCAGTTTTAAAGGACAGCGACATCTATGATAACATATGAGACATTGTTAGCGTTTTAAACCGTATCGATATAATACTAAGAACTTTTCCACAGCGTAAGTGAAACAAATATAGTTGAAAGTAAAGAATACGAAAATAAAATAAAATACAACATTATTAACTGTAATACAAAGAAAAGAAACGTACCGAAGATAATACGTGGTCTGTATAAAACAATAAAATTATTATGGGCGATTCTTTTACAAGCGAATAATGGAATTAATCGAAACATTATAACACCCTTCACAGCTGAAAAGGCAAGCGTGTTTGGTGTGGCGAGGATGCGAACTCGCGATCCTCGGATTACAAGTCGAACGCCTTAATCCACCTGACCATGCCAGGGCCCTTAGAAAATCTTCACACGTCTATTTTGGAGGTTAAATATCTAAAGATAAACTTTGATATCTCTTTTCAATACGTAACCCGTGAATTTTCGTTTCGTGTTTCAACAGCTGCGAAGTATATCCTACATGCTAAACATCACAGTTTATAAAGCTAGGCATTAACATTTAATAATGGATATTAAACATTTTGTTTGTTAGGTGGTTAGAACTAAAAACTATGTGGCTACAAATTAAGCAGTGTCTATGAAATTAATTTTAAGTTAATTAATCTCTTACAGGATCAGAATAGCTGTGAGTTCTTTATCTGAAATAACGGAACAGGACTCATGGACTAATTCATGATAGAACTGACTCTCATCACCGAGGTATATCTTGTTATTTATTTAAAATAACGGAACAGGACTCATGGACTAATTCATGATAGAACTGACTCTCATCACCGAGGTATATCTTGTTCTTTATATAAAATAACGGAACAGGACTCATGAACTAATTCATGATAGAACTGACTCTCATCACCGAGGTATATCTTGTTATTTATTTAAAATAACGGAACAGGACTCATGGACTAATTCATGATAGAACTGACTCTCATCACCGAGGTATATCTTGTTCTTTATATAAAATAACGGAACAGGACTCATGGACTAATTCATGATAGAACTGACTCATCACCGAGGTATATCTTGTTATTTATTTAAAATAACGGAACAGGACTCATGGACTAATTCATGATAGAACTGACTCTCATCACCGAGGTATATCTTGTTATTTATATAAAATAACGGAACAGGACTCATGGACTAATTCATGATAGAACTGACTCTCATCACCGAGGTATATCTTGTTCTTTATATAAAATAATGTAACAGGACTCATGGACTAATTCATGATAGAACTGACTCTCATCACCGAGGTATATCTTGTTCTTTATATAAAATAATGTAACAGGACTCATGGACTAATTCATGATAGAACTGACTCTCATCACCGAGGTATATCTTGTTCTTTATATAAAATGATGTAACAGGACTCATGGACTAATTCATGATAGAACTGACTCTCATCACCGAGGTATATCTTGTTATTTATTTAAAATAACGGAACAGGACTCATGGACTACTTCATGATAGAACTGACTCTCATCACCGAGGTATATCTTGTTATTTATATAAAATAATGTAACAGGACTCATGGACTAATTCATGATAGAACTGACTCTCATCACCGAGGTATATCTTGTTATTTATATAAAATAATGTAACAGGACTCATGGACTAATTCATGATAGAACTGACTCTCATCACCGAGGTATATCTTGTTATTTATTTAAAATAACGGAACAGGACTCATGGACTAATTCATGATAGAACTGACTCTCATCACCGAGGTATATCCTGTTATTTATTTAAAATAACGGTACAGGACTCATGGACTAATTCATGATAGAACTGACTCTCATCACCGAGGTATATCCTGTTATTTATTTAAAATAACGGAACAGGACACATTTATAACAAACTATCAAAGGTTTGATGACTATGGCGCTTTTCTTAGACTTAGATAAATCGTTTTAGCTCTAAGATTGACCAGTGTAATAATAAAGTTTTCTTATTTTGGACGATAACATACACAAACCTGGCTGAAATGTGTAGAATAAATAACTGTTTTTTAAGTCTTTTGATTGCGCTTTGAAAAATGTATATTGATATAAATAAACAAATATTACGTCAGGAAAATCCCTTTACTTGTTATAAGCGTATTAGGTAATACCCTTTACTTGTAATAAACGTATTATGTAATACCCTTTACTTGTAATAAACTAATTAAATAGCAGATTAGCATTTATCACATCACTATACTAATATGACGTTTTTATTTTTTGTGTGTTTTCACTGACTAATTACAGAATGCTTATAGAGGGCGTGGTTTTCTACGAGGTTATAAGTATCTTGCTGTTAGGCTTAGTTTCTATCTTTAAGTAGGTCAAGCTCACAAGGCCAAATCAATCATTATATTTGAGCTGTGAAACTGTACTACGAAAAAAAACAACCTATATTTTTATATAATTATCACATTGCATATGTGTAGAACCGTTCCAAACATGTTCATTTAAATATAGTGTTACGTTTTTTTATGTGTGTTTTATGTTTTATATGTTAACTGAACGCAACAGAAAGACACAGATAACAGCTTGTATAATTTATTACAATAAGCTATTATACATGTGACAGATATAACATAAATTATATAATAACAATGACAGATATTCAGTTTCAACATTCAAAATTAATTACAATACAAAATAGTACTGGTTTCAGCCTTCAAAGTTAATTACGATACAAAATGGTACTGGCCTGTGTTCAATATAATGATCTAGAATGAAAGTCCAAAAGTTCAGATCAGAAATCCAAAATTCCAGTCTAGGGTGTGAATTTGGTCCCACGAAGAAATTCCGAAGTTTGAATGGAGAAGTCCAGAAACAATTCACAGTTCAATAAATTCGACGAAGTTCCCTTCACGATGCCTCCGATGAACGTCTCAAACTTATCGCCTTCCAATTTGCCTCGGTTTCTCTTAAACAGTCCCGTACGTTCCGACCCTCAGGACAACCAGTAATTCGAATGAATCGCAAAGATTGACGAAACAAAATCACAGCTTCTGTAGATCTAGCTCTAGTCACAAATCAAGTTGAATAAACTCACAGCAAACACTTAAACTTTCTCAAACGAATGACTGACTCTTATCTCCTTTCACATTTTCGTCTGTTTATATATTAGTAGGCCTATACTTCTCGAACAATCGCGTAACTTCTACAGATCTCCAGAGCAATCCGCGCATGTCCGTTCTTGCACGAGACTCGAAGTCTAGACACTAGGCCGCCATACATTTCCGTTTATAGTCATATATTTGATCTACCTAATTCTAGAAATTTCTAAATGTTATTTTGAATGAATAACAACATATTTTTTATTGGTTTAAACTTTGAAACAATAATATAAATATGGAAATGTAAATAATAGATATGGAAGTTTAAACACAACACGACATATACATAACACTCTCCCCCTTAAAAGTAAAAAAAAAAAGTTTGAACTTGTGAAAACCCTTTTTTTGTTTGTTTGTTTTTTTAAACCAACTTAAAAGGGTTAAATCCAGTCGTTTCTTGAATAACCTCACAAACTGCAAACAACAACAAGGGAACACCCTCATCCCAGTTCTTTGAGTGCTCGTGGCAGTAATTTGGTGGAAACGCCCATGGACACCTTGAGACTCAGGATGGTAGGCACTGGATGAAATTTGATGGATGGCTTGTTGAAATAGCTTGTACATAAAATTTAAGCCTTGATCTGATTTCACAACTTTTGGAATCCCGAACATGGTAAAGAATTTGACAAGAGCCTTGACAATGTTGGGAGCAGTGATTGCCTCAGGGAAACGTGTAGAAGCACACATGATTGTCAAGAGGTATTCATTTCCTGCTTTGCTTTTTGGCATTGGGCCAACACAGTCGATAATGACCCTTGAGAACGGTTCTTCAAAGGCAAGAATAGGCTGCAGTGGTGCTTTGAGAATCCCTTGATTTGGTTTTCCAGTCATTTGGCAAGAATGGCATGTCTTACAATAGTCAACAACATCTTGACGCATCTTTGGCCAATAGAAATGTTGTCGGATACGATCTAGGGTCTTTCTTATACTTAAGTGTCCTGACAACACATGATCATGAGCAAGACTAAGAATATCATTCCGATAGCATTTTGGAATGACGATTTGGTGAATAACATTCCACTCTTCATCAGCAGCAACGTCAGGAGGTCTGTATTTTCTTACTAACACACCTGACTTCTGGTAGTAACAAATAGAGACAGTTCCTATTTCATTTTCATCAACGGCCAGTTGTAGAAGAGAACGAGTTTCAGGATCATTGTCCTGTTCCTCAACAAGTTTGTTTCGATGAAGAGAGTTGAAAAATGACTTGAAGTCATCAGTAGAACTCGAAGTTGAGTCAGAAATCTCATCGATGTGAGACATGAACGTATCAGATAAAGGAAAATCGTCTTTGGACTCCTGAGAACGTGTTTGAGAACGAGTAACAGCACAGGCGGAGAAAACATCAGGAAACTCTTCAACGAGTTGCTCTGTACTGGGAGTAACAACAGATGCTTCAACAACACTAACCTCTGGTACGACCTTACTACCAGCCAAATCTTTCCCCAAAAGCATAGACACACCTTCAACAGGTAATGAAGATTTAATACCCACAGTCACTGGGCCCGAAACTAAGTCCGAATGTAAATCTAATCTATGAAGAGGGAGAGAAACGACGCCATCCTCTACACCAGAAATGAGCACATTGGTCCCAACGGATGACTTTTCAGAAAACGGAAGTACACTTTCCAAAATCAAACTCTGAAAAGCTCCAGTATCCCGCAGGATTTTAATTGGTTGTAGATGTGAATCGCCAACAAAAGAAACAAAACTTTCAGTGATGAAAGGTTTAAATTTGTCCTCAACAAGATCTTCAGGTACATCAAGAATATTGGACTTGGAATCCACAGTGGACTGGACAGGGTGAAAATCATTGGGAACCAATGATATATCCAACGAGGGCGAAATGAAACTATGGGGTGATGGCTTGTTTTTGATCTTATAGCACTCAGAAATCAGATGGCCAGGTTTCTTACAATAAGCACATGTTTTGGATGAGAATGACACGTTTTTGGTAGATGATGAGCTTTGAGAATAAGATGAGTCTTTGTTTGAAAATCAGAAGTTTGCTCCTTTTTGTCTCTGTCGACATTTGCATAATGTCTGAATGAGTCATTGGGTTTCTTTGCTGTGTGATTTGTTTTGCTTTTGTACGAGAAATCTTTGTGAGTCAAAGCATACTCGTCTGCCAAGACAGCAGCATAATGAATTTTGGAAGCTTTTTGTTAATCAATATAAGTTTTGAGCTCTACAGGAATACATCTTTTAAATTCTTCAACCAACATGAGTTCTCTGAGTTTTGTGTAATCATCTTTAATTTCTTTGGAATCACACCACCTGTTAAAAAAAAATTCTTTTTCACGAGCAAATTCGACATAAGTTTGGTTGTCAAACTTTTTGTAACCACGAAATTTTTGTCTATATGCTTCTGGCACCAATTCATAAGCATTCAAAATGCATTTTTTGACGTGCTCGTAATCATAACTTTGCTCGGCCGTGAGTTTGGAGAATACTTCCTGGGCTTTACCTTTGAGAACATTCTGAAGTAATACTGTCCAGTATTCAGCAGGCCATTTTAGCCTAAGGGCCAATTTTTCAAATTGCTGAAAATATTTATCTACAGCTTTCTCATTGAATGGAGGCACTAAACGAATTTGTTTGGAAGCATCAAAATTATCCAACCGCATTTGGACAACCTTTTCTTTTTCTGTGCCTTTCTCATACTGATTTCCTTATCAGCTTTAATGCGTTCTATTTGTATTTCGGCATCAAGGCGTTTGTTTTTTGTTTTGCCTTAAGAACAAGGCGTCTGTTTTCCTGTTCTGCCTCAATACGTTTTTGTTCTGCCTCAAGTCGTTTGGTTTCTTTTTCTGCCTCAAGACGTTTGGTTTCAATTTCTAAACGAAATTTCATTTCCATTTTCATTCTTTTTAATTCAAAATCTGGGTCAAAATGAGCGACAGGCAATTGTTGTGCAACTTTTTGAGGTAAAACTTTTTGGCTGACCAAATGTTCAACAACAATTCGTTTGATATCTGCTTTCTTCATTGCTTGCTTCACTTCTAAATTAAAATGTTTTCAAACATCAAGCAATTCAGATTTTTTTAATTCACTGATCAATTCGAAAGAGGGATTCTGATTAAATTTGTCTATAAAATCTTCGAGTTGGAATGCCATTTTAAATATACAAGCTGTCTATCTGTATAGAATATAAATCTAACTTTGAAATATAATTAAATTGTTTGATCGATCCCTGACGGGCCCCCAATTTTCTGTTACGTTTTTTTATGTGTGTTTTATGTTTTATATGTTGACTTAACGCAACAGAAAGACACAGATAACAGCTTGTATAATTTATTACAATAAGCTATTATATATGTGACAGATATAACATAAATTATATAATAACAATGACAGATATTCAGTTTCAACATTCAAAATTAATTACAATAAAAATGGTACTGGCCTGTGTTCAATATAATGATCTAGAATGAAAGTCCAAAAGTCCAGATCAGAAATCCAAAATTCTAGTCTAGTGTGTGAATTTGGTCCCACGAAGAAATTCCGAAGTTTGAATGGAGAAGTTCAGAAACAATTCACAGCTCAATAAATTCGACGAAGTTCCCTTCACGATGCCTCCAATGAACGTCTCAAACTTATCGCCTTCCAATTTGCCTCGGTTTCTCTTAAACAGTCCCGTACGTTCCGACCCTCAGGACAACCAGTAATTCGAATGAATCGCAAAGATTGACGAAACAAAATCACAGCTTCTGTAGATCTAACTCTGGTCACAAATCAAATTGAATAGACTCACAGCAAACACTTAAACTTTCTCAAACGAATGACTGACTCTTATCTCCTCTCACTTTTTCGTCTGTTTATATATTAGTAGGCCTATACTTCTCGAACAATCGCGTAACTTCTACCGATCTCCAGAGCAATCCGCGCATGTCCGTTCTTGCACGAGACTCGACGTCTAGACACTAGGCCGCCATACATTTCCGTTTATAGTCATATATTTAATTCTAGAAATTTCTAAATGTTATTTTAAATGAATAACAACATATTTTTTATTGGTTTAAACTTTGAAACAATAATATAAATATGGAAATGTAAATAATAGTTATGGAAGTTTAAACACAACACGACATGTTGTCGTTTACAAAACACTTACACGACATTTACATAACATATATCAATGTCCTGGAACATAATAATCACTGCAGGTTAGGAACCGTTGCTAAAGCAAAAGAAGCATTAGATTAAAATAAGTGTTTTTGTCTAAACATTTTCTTTGTCTTTATTACGTGTAACAGCTGCACAATTTCAATTAGCCCTTTTCGTGACTGATACGGGCCTGTTAGAAAATTCTAGGTAAATTGGAAAGCTTTGAAATAAGTCGTAAAACGCAAGAGTAACTTCAATTCATGCTTATGACAATATAGAAGTAATGATAACTAACTAATGTCTCTTCAGACCACAACTTCAATATAAAGTATTTTTAGTTTGCGTCTATGTTGTTGAACACAAAGATGTGCAATACGCTATCTGCGTCGTGCTTACAACAGATATCAAAATCCTTTTTTTTTTTGCATTATAAGACTTTTCGCTGAGCGAGTAGTAAAGGGTATAAAACATGAACATTGTCGGCTAGATAAGAGAAAAAGGAGGTGACAATAATTACCGAAATGTTAATTGGTTGTAATTAAGAAAAGAGCTACATAAAGGGATATTTGTGCTTTGCCCACCACAGGTATCGAAACCAGGTTTTTAGCGTTGTAAGTCCGCAGACATATCGTGGTGTCTGGAACACTCTCGTAAAGTTTTTGTTTTGTTTTGAATTTCGCGAAAATCTACACGAGGGCTATCTGCGCTCGCCGTTCCTAATTTAGCAGTTTAAGATCACAAGGAAGGCAGGTAGTCATCACCACCCACCGCCAACTCTTGGGCTACTCTTTTACCAACGAATAATGGGATTGACCGTAACATAATAACTTCCCCACGACTGAAAGGTCGAAAATGTTTGATGTGACGGGGATTCGAACCCGCGACCCTCAGATTACGAGTCTAATACTTTAACCACCTGGGATTGTCGGGCCTGTTCTTGTAAATGTCTCGATAAAACGCTACAAACTTCATGTTGTGAAAAATACTGTTTTCTGAGGAGTCCGGATTGCGTATTGGCTTTTTCATTCGAAATCACTTTACAATATTGTATTGCTTAATCGAACTTTTTACTGGGATGACTAGCGCAGATAGCTTTTGTGTAGCTTTGAGCGAAATTCAAAACAAACTACAATAAACGAAAAAAAATAACAAAATGAAAACATCAACAAAATAACGGTTCAGATACAGCCTTATGAAACCAGAAAAAGCCGAAATAACGGTTCAAATACAGCCTTATGAAACTAGAAAAAGTCGAAATAACGGTTCTGATACAGCCTTATAAAACCATAAAAAGTCGAAATAACGGTTTTGATGTAGCCTTATGAAACCAGAAAAAAAGTCGAAATAACGATTTAGATACAGCCTTACGAAACCAGAAAAAGTCGAAATAACGGTTCAGATACAGCCTTATGAAACTAGAAAAAGTCGAAATAACGGTTAAGTTACAGCCTTATGTTGCTGTTGTTTTGAATTAAGCACAAAGCTACACAATGGGCTATCTGTTCTCTGCCTACCACGGGTATCGACACCCGGATTTTAGCGTGTAAGTCCGCAGACATACCGCTGAGCCACTGGGGGGCACAGCCTTATGTAACCAGATAAAGTCGAAATAACGGTTCTGATACAGCCTTACGAAACCAGAAAAAGTCGAAATAATGGTTCAGATACAGTCTTATGAAACCAGAAATAGTCGAATTGGTGGCAAGGGAAAATATTTATATTTAGTTTGGCATGTTATGAATTTCGTGCGAAGCTACATGGCGGCTACCTGCGCTATCTGTCCCTAATTTAACAGTGAAATACGAGAGGAAACGGTGATAGTCAACATCACCCACTACCAACTCATAGGCTTGGGTTACTCTTTAACTAAATAATAGTGGGATTGGCTGTTACGTTACAACGTCCCCAATGCTAAAGTAGTGAGCCTGGGTTTGAACCAGTGACACACAAATTGGACTCAAGCGTCCTGCCTACTAACGCGTCATTCTAGATCAAATAATTATGTGACGTCGTCTCAGCAAAATTACCTTTATGAGAATATTTTAAGAATTTGTAATTTCAGGTAAGCCGTCATGTCGTTTTGTATCTTATATTTATACACTGCAATGATTTTTGTTCGTTTCCTAAAGAATTAGAAGTAGTTAACTAAAACAAAAATCTTAATAAAGCTTTCTACTAAAACTACGAAACTACTGTGAGGCCACTTATTACAAAAAGATAATTAACATTAAAACGTGTATCGGAAAATCAGTACGAGTTATATAATAGAGCTCAAACACTTGTTGTTGCTTACTGTAAGTATTCAAACCAATCATAACATTTAATTATTCAATGTACTAGTTAAGTATAAATGCAACACAGAACGTGGAGACACTTCCAAACCAATTGAACAAGGTAACCCACCATCCATAGTACCAAGGTAACCTAACATCCATAGTACCAAGGTAACCCACCATCCATAGTACCAGCATACAAGCGCTCTTCGCCTATTGTGACTCGAAACAGTCGTAACGTACCTGCATTGAGACTGAGTCACATGTTCGCAGCCACAACTACTTGCCGTATCGATATGCACATGGTTAGAAACGAAATTCATAAAGCCATTCTGTGGGTCAGATACTCAATGTTATTTATAGTACTGTTGGGGTACTTTAGATGCTGACACTTGAATGTTCGTTATGAATTTCGCGTAAAGCCTTACGAGGGTTTATTTAGCAGTGTAAGACTAGAGAAAAGGTGATCAGTTTTCGAATTTATGTTTTACCAACCAAATGTGGGATTGATGATCACATCTTAATACCCCTTCGGTGACTCGAACCTGCGATTCGCAAATTGGGAGTTGAGCACTCCAGTCATCTGGCCATGAGCTGAAGGTGCATAACATTTAGAAAAGCTAAATATAAAAAAAATCCAGATATCTTGTTTTACGTAGTGTAATATCCTGCTGTATGTATTACAACATTTCTTTGCGCACAGTTCTTGCATATTGATTTATTACATAATTTATTATCAGTTGATTATATGAAATTGACTTCATCAGTGATGTCGAGAAACCCACTTGTTGAGAAGTTTATATGCAAAAACGGCTCGTTTGGGTTGAGAAAATATTTCAAATAGAAGAGCGAACAACCTTTCGACCTTCTTCGATCATCGTCATGTTCACAAAGAAAGAGGTAACTGACCGGAAGCTGACCACATGTTTGGAAGGGGTTGTGTAACTGAGTGTCGTAATGTAGAGGGCGGGATTAGATGTTTGAATATATAATTTTATCTATAATATTAATATAGGTATAATGACGTTCCTTTATATTGGTTTATTTTGGGTTTAAGTTGTTGTATAAGTAAGGCTTCTTTAATTTTGCGTTTGTTTATGTTTGTTTCTTTATTTAGTATTTTAATGTTTTCTATGGTTATGTTTTGTTCATTTGACTTGCAGTGTTCGAAAACGTGTGAAGGTGACTTTTTATGTTCTTTGAATCTGGTTTCCATTTTTCTACTTGTTTCTCCAATATAGAAGTCGTGGCAGTTATCACATTGTATTTTATAAATAATGTTGGTGTGGTGTTTGTCAGTGTAGTTCTTACATAGTATAGACCTCAGTTTTGTACCTGGTTTTTGAATAAATTTAGAATTAACTGGAATGTTATATTTTGTTACCAGTTTTTGCCAAATGTTGGTTATTTGTTTTCTGATGACAGGAATATACGGTATACAACAGAATATGGTTACGTGATTTTTTGATTCGTGAGATATATTTACTTTTGTTGGTTGATTTTGCTTTGTGTCTAGGTGTCTGCATATAATGTTTTCTACGGTTTGTGGAGGAAACTTATTGATGTTGATGAAGTATTGTTTTATTTTGTCTAATTCATCGTTAATTTTATCTGGTGAGCATAGTTTTATGGCCGTGTTTATCTGGTTTCTTAGTATGTTGAGTTTTTGTTTTGTTTCATGTGCTGAGTCCCAAGGAATGTATAGTCCAGTATGGGTGATTTTTCGGTGGATTTCTGTTTTGAATTGTGTGTCGGTTCTTATAATTTTGAGGTTAAGAAATGATATTTGATTGCTTTCTTCCTGTTCACATGTGAAGTTAATGTTGGGATGTTCAGAGTTAATGTGATTGAAAAAATTAAGTATGTGTTTTGTAGATTTGAATCCCGCAACCGTGTCATCTACATATCTGTACCAGTATAGTGATGGATGTAATGCTGTATTAATTGCTTGTGTTTCAATTTGTGTCATAAAAATATTTCCTAGAACTGGTGATACTGGGTTGCCCATGTTTAGGCCATTTGTTTGTATGTAGTTTTGGTTGTTGAACATGAAGTTTGTCTTTATCGTAGTGAATTCTATGAGGGTTGCTAACTGGCTACTGGGAATGTCTATAATTGGGTTAGGGTCTCGGATATAGAGTTCTAAGGCTATCTTGAAGGCTTCTGTTGTTGGAACTTCTGTAAAGAGAGATATAACATCGAAACTGGCCATTAAGGCTTAATGATTAAGTTTATTTAGATTAGACTTGAAATTAAAAGAGTCTTTGATGAATGAGCTGGCTGATGTTACATATTTGGAGAATGCCCATGCAATGTATTCACCAAGATTGTAATTAAACGATTCATATGTGAGCATTATTGGTCGTAATGGACAATTTGGTTTATGAGGTTTCGGGATGCCGTATATTTGCGGTGTGCGTGAGTCGGTTTTACGTAGGTAGGAATAAAGTGTTTGTGAAATTGTGTTGGCTTTTTTCATTTGTAGTAGTAATTTGTTCAGTTGCGTCTCATGTGTCTTTGTTGGATTTGTGTGTATTGGTTTAAATTTGTTCGTGTCTGATAGGATGTTATTCATTTTTTGTATGTATTCATTCGTGTTCATTATTACTATAGCGTTACCTTTATTTCCTTTAAAATTTTTATGTTTCTGTCTTGTTTTAGGTTTTTAATGGAATTAATGTCTCATTTTGTAAGGTTGTTTTTTAGTTTTCTGTTTTGTGAAATTATGTTGATGGTTTTGTAAGAAAATTCTTTGAAAAAATCGTTTAAGATGAAAATTAGAAGAACCAAAACTATTTACAAACAAATGGCCTAAGCATGGGCAACCCAGTATCACCAGTTCTTGCCAATATTTTTATGACACAAATTGAAACACAAGCAATTAATACAGCATTACATCCACCACTATACTGGTACAGATATGTAGATGACACGGTGGCGGGATTCAAATCAACAGAACACATACTTAATTTTTTCAATCACATTAACTCTTTGCATCCCAACATTAACTTCACATGTGAACAGGAAGAAAACAATCAAATATCATTTCTTAACCTCAAAATTACAAGAACCGACACACAATTCAAAACAGAAATCCACCGAAAAAATCACCCATACTGGACTATACATTCCTTGGGACTCAGCACATGAAACAAAACAAAAACTCAACATACTAAGAAACCAGATAAACACAGCCATAAAACTATGCTCACCAGATAAAATTAACGATGAATTAGACAAAATAAAACAATACTTCATCAACATCAATAAGTTTCCTCCACAAACCGTAGAAAACATTATACGCACACACCTAGACAGAAAGCAAAATCAACCGACAAAAGTAAATATATCTCACGAATCAAAAAATCATGAAACCATATACTGTTGTGTTCCACATATTCCTGACATCAGAAAACAAATAACCATCATTTGACAAAAACTGGTAACAAAATATAACATTCCAGTTAATTCTAAATTTATTCAAAAACCAGGCACAAAACTAAGGTCTATACTATGTAAGAACTACACTGACAAACACCACACCAACATTATTTATTAAATACAATGTGATAACTGCCACGAGTTCTATGTTGGAGAAACAAGTAGAAAAATGGAAACCAGATTCAAAGAACATCGAAAGTCACTTTCACATGTTTTCGAACACTGCAAGTCAAATGGACACAACATAACCATAGAAAACACTAAAATACTAAATAAAGAAACAAACATAAACAAACGCAAAATTAAAGAAGCCTTACTTATACAACAACTTAAACCCAAAATAAACCAATATAAAGGAACGCCATTATACCTATATTAATATTATAGATAAAATTATCTATTCAAACATCTAACCCCGCCCTCTACATTACGACACTCAGTTACACAACCCCTTCCAAACATGTGGTCAGCTTCCGGTCAGTTACCTCTTTCTTTGTGAACCTGATGATGATCGAAGAAGGTCGAAAGGTTGTTCGCTCTTCTATTTGAAATATTTTCTCAACCCAAACGAGCCGTTTTTGCATATAAAATTGACTTCATATATTTACCAGTTTATGTTCCGGTTCTGAGTTCTTCAGTTCCTTGAAACGTGTCTCTACATGTAGAATGTTAAGAGAAACTAATTCTATTTAGAATATTTGTTTTTATTTGCTAACGGAGACTGTCATCAGAACTTCTGGTTAACTTTACAAAATAATACTTTTAACAATAGTGTGTATAATACGTTAAATATATTGACGAGTTGAACTGAGGACTCCTTTAGATGTTTGTGATTTGTTGGCGATACAATTAGAAAAATAAACAATCAGCACGCACTCCACTTGTTTTTCAAATAATGTATTCAAAACAGATTAAACGTACGTACAAAATATTCCTTGTACAATGTATATCATCGTTATATCTTAAAAACTATACAGTTCTTTCTTCTTGTCAAAAGCTCACTAAGCCTCTTCAGTTACTTTAGAATTTACTTAACAAGTTGCACTATATTTCTCTATTTTATGTGAAACAATATCAATTTATTCATTTTTTTTCTCTCTCTTCTCTTTTCATCACAAAAATTTATATCTGTAATTCACTTGTGCTGTTTTCTCAGGCTACCGCATTTGCATTCTGAACTTTCAATAATCGTCTGCTTTTAGAATTTAGGCCTACTTGCGATAAATATCTGTCTTTCTTCATGTTGGCCTACTTCTAAATAACCGTCTGCTTGCTGTCACACGAGGAAATTGATTCGAAATAACCTTCGACAAGACAACTTGTTTTGCCTTATTTTTTTTAAAAAACAATGAAACTCGTTTTAGAATGTCACTTGCTTCGGCTAAACTAATTATCGTGCATACTAATTACATTTTTACCAAATTATCTTCATCAAAATTCGTTTCACTTGCAACTCACTTGGTCGTGCCCCCCAGTGGCACAGTGGTATGTCTGCGGATTTACACACTAAAAACGGGGTTTCGATACCGTGGTGGGCAGAGCACAGATAGCCCATTGTGCAGCTTTGTGCTTAATTCTAAACAAACAAACAAAATCACTTGGTCGACGATGTATATGTACATATATATTGCCAAATTGGGAATTACATGCATACAACCAAAATACCTTCGTTAAGAGCATTTATACAACCATAATACTTTCAGTCATCTTCATGTTCTGAAAGAAAGAAAGGGTTACTGGCCGGTAGCTGACCACGTGTTATTGAGTGTAGGAAAAGTAAAGAAGCCTTACTTATACAACTCAAGCTCAAAATAAACCAATACAAAGTAACACCTTTATATCTGTATTAATAAATATAATTAAACATCTAAGCACGCCCTCTACATTCCTACATCCAATTACACAACCACCTTCAAATACGTGGTCAGCTACCGGTCAATAACCCTTTCTTTCTTTGTGAACATGACGATGACCGAAGAAGGCCGAACAGTTGTTCGTTTCTCAACCCAAACCAGTCATTTTTATAGATATAATTTTTTTTACAAGTGGGTTTTCTCGTCATCACGGAAAAAAAATGTTTTGTTACAAATTTGTTAATATATAAAAATCAACATCTTTTCAGCAAACTGTTTATTATGGGCTGTATGCTGTCAACATCTCTTCAGCAAACTGGTTATTATGGGCTATATACTGTCAACATCTTTTCAGCAAACTGGTTATTATGGGCTGTATACTGTCAACATCTCTTCAGCAAACTGGTTATTATGGGCTGTATACTGTCAACATCTCTTCAGCAAACTGGTTATTATGGGCTGTATACTGTCACATCTCTTCAGCAAACTGGTTATTATGGGCTATATACTGTCAACATCTTTTCAGCAAACTGGTTATTATGGGCTGTATACTGTCAACATCTCTTCAGCAAACTGGTTATTATGGGCTATATACTGTCAACATCTCTTCAGCAAACTGGTTATTATGGGCTATATACTGTCAACATCTCTTCAGCAAACTGGTTATTATGGGCTGTATACTGTCAACATCTCTTCAGCAAACTGGTTATTATGGGCTGTATACTGTCACATCTCTTCAGCAAACTGGTTATTATAGGCTATATTCTGAAAAATCAAAATCAAATGGAACTCGCATTTTCTGCCTTATAATAACACAAATATATTTTTTCGTTGTTAAATATAAAGCTACACAATGGTTTATCTGTAATATACTCAACACGGGTATCGAAACTCAGTTTTAGCGATATAAACCTACACGTAACGAATTTTTCACTCAGTATTAAAGTTTGTAATGTAAGACAAACTGACTCAAAATGCTTATCTTTATCTAATTCCATACTTTTGTAATTCCTTTTAACGTCCCAAAATTTTTGACAAATGAATTTTTTTTAGACATCAGATATCAACAAAAATATCTCAATTAGGTGAATATTTTACAACTCTGCCACACTTTATTCAAGCTCTTCAAAACGTTTTTTTTCGAAGCACCATTCAGTTTGTTTGTTTTAAATCGGTATATACATTTAAGAAAAATAAAAACATTCATTTTGTATCCGAAGTGGACACAATTCAAAATTACTATTGGTTTGATCAGTACATCCAAGACACGGTTAGGTCAGAAGTTACATAGGTTTCTGTGTGTCCTGGTTACGGTATTAGTTCGATATATTGTTTGTTTCTACTAAAAACATTTCTTTTGAGATAGAAGTTCCTGCGTCACCAAGCACGTGTGCCAGGATCTGTCTTGTTTTGTTCTAACAATATAAATTTGTTAGTGTCCGAGGTTTGCACTCCGGGGTAGAATAAACTGTTTTTATCTTTGTTATTATTTATGACCCGGCATGGCCAAGCGCGTTAAGGCGTGCGACTCGTAATCCGAGGGTCGCGGGTTCGCATCCCCGTTGCGCCAAACATGCTCGCCCTTTCAGCCGTGGGGGCGTCACAATGTGAAGGTCAGTCCCACTATTCGTTGGTAAAAGAATAGCCCAAGAGTTGGCGGTGTGTGGTAATGACTAGCTTCCCTCTGGTCTTACACTGCTAAATTAGGGACGGCTAGCACAGATAGCGCTCGAGTAGCTTTGTGCGAAATTAGAAAAACAAACAAGGTTGTTATTAAAGAAGGTTTTCTTACACCACACTGCCTCCCCCTAATCAGTGGCTTTACAGTATGTCTGCGGACTTACTTGCCAAAAATGGGGTTTTGATACCCGTGGTGGGCGGAGCACAGGTAACTCATTTTGTAACTTTGTGATACATTTCAATATCACCCGTACAACAAGTTGCTTATAGGTCTATGATGTTCACGTGTTTGTTACAATGTACCTAATTGCACGAGATACGTGTTTGTTACAATGTACCGAATTGCACGAGATACGTGTTTGTTACAATGTACCGAATTGCACGAGATACGTGTTTGTTACAATGTACCGAATTGCACGAGATACGTGTTTGTTACAATGTACCGAATTGCACGAGATACAAACAAAAAAATAAAACTTCCACCAATGCTGGATGTTCCTTCCTGTTTTACTTTAAAAAAAATGAGTGATTTCAACTCGTGACAACCGATACTGTAGCAGTTTCAAACACAACATTGGAACGAGTTCTGTATACCAAGTGCCCCCTAGTGGCACAGCAGAAAGTCTGTGGATTTACAACGTTATAAACCAGATTTCGATAATGTAGTAGGCAGGAGACAGGTAATCCATAGTGTAGCTTTGTACTTAATATAAAAAAAACAAACTACAATAAGTAAGAACATAACATAATTCATTGCAATGCAGTTCTGTACAAATATCCCAACACAAGTAAAAGATGGAAAGGAAGTCGATGATTTCGGAGACGAAGTTTTAAATATCTGAACTAAATCGCTAAATCAGCCATCACCAGTATAACCGTCATTAATCACAATTAGTAACACTAACCACTTGTGTAAAATTATCAGATAAAACACCACTTATAGAGACGGCACGCGACTAATTTTAAAACCTACAAAAGGGCACAGAATTAAAATAAGTCTCGCATTGAAATAAATATATATCATAAAAACAAAGAATCAAGTATCTTACCATTGGTTAGAGAAATAAGCATTTATTTTCTTGAGACAAACAAACGCACAAAAAATACAGTAACAACTAAACGTTATCGAGTTACAGACCGAAACAAATGAGAAAACTAATTTGTAACTTGAATGCCTTAAGATTATGATATGGGTGTCCCTAATTTCCAAGTATTCGTCATAGATAAGGCAGCCCACCATCTGTAGCTGTCACCAAAAAACAGGTAGACCTGACACTTTTACTGGCCTGGCATGGCCGAGCGCGTTAAGGCGTGCGCTCGTAATCATAGGGTCGCGGGTTCGCGCCCGCGTCGCGCTAAACATGCTCGCCCTCCCAGCCGTGGGGGTGTATAATGTTACGGTCAATCCCACTTTTCATTGGTAAAAGAGTAGCCCAAGAGTTGGCGGTGGGTGGTGATGACTAGCTGCCTTCCCTCTAGTCTTACACTGCTAAATTAGGGACGGCTAGCACAGATAGCCCTCGAGTAGCTTTGTGCGAAATTCCAAAACAAACAAACAAAGACACTTTTACAACACGCCGAGAGTTGAAAGCACAGAATGCGCTTAGCAACGTCACTTTTCGAACCTCGAATCCTTCTCACTTCAACCCAACATATATGGGCGTTCACTACCAACTTATCATTAATTAACTTAACCATGACGATAGTTGACCACAGTGAGTATGTTACGCAAGTGAATTTCATTTTCTTTGGAACTGACTCACAGTGGCCCGACGGAAAATTTATGTTGCTAAAATCTGTGTTCAATCCATGCAGTGGCCACAACGTAGTTGTGCGCTTAAAGGAAAATCAAACATTTTGAGAAAAGAAATGTTTTAATCTAAAACATCGCTCACGATAGTAGTTATACAATGAAATTATTTGAATTTAGATTTACAAATAATTTATCCAGCCTATTGTGCAAAATGTGAATTTATTAAGTTGCAATCACGAATTTATCACAAAGTTGTTTGCTCATTGCGTTCAAAAGTAAATTAATGTGTTCGTTTCAATGGGCCCCGGCATGGCCAGGTGGGTTAAGACGCTCGACTCGTAATCCGAGGGTCGCATCAGACATGCTGGCCCTTTCAGCCGTGGGGGCGTCAATGTGATGGTCAATCCCACTATTCGTTGGTAAAAGAACAGCTCAAGAGTTGGCAGTGAGTGGTATGACTGGTAACCTTCCCTCTAGTCTTACACTGCAAAATTAGGGACGACTAGCGCAGATAGCCCTCGAGTAGCTTTGTGCGAAATTCAATAAACAAACAAACAAACAAACCGTTTCAATGGTTACATGCTATTTCAATAATACTGGTTTCAGGAGAACACTTTTTACAGACCTGTTAGTTTTACAAAGACTTTGTTCTATGCTATAACTCTGAATTCTGAGCCACCAATCCAGATTCGAATCCATACGGATTTACAAAATATTATGATTTTTGAAAGCTGTGGATACATTAGAGAAAGTGACAGCCAATCCCTTAGAGCGTAGGTCAGTAGAAGGGTTCTGTTGACTGTAAATTTGGGATCAAATAACACTAAAATTCTGGGTTTAACACCCACAAGGAACGTAACGTTCTGTGCAGCTTTGTGCTATACATCATACACACCAGTATTACAATGTAAATTTTTGCTAACGTCTTTTAACACTGCAATTCATCTAAAATAATTTAAAATATATATTTTTCCTATAATTTGAAACAGCAATAACCTTAATATCCATGACAATCTGTTTCTACACAAATAAGGTTTGTTCTCGTTTTAATAAGAAATATAGGTTCGTGTCCCGTGTTCCATTGAAAATCGTATTCACAAATTTAACCAATCTAAACGAACATACTTACATATTTGTTTAAACCGAATAATATCTGGAACTATTTTGGGATGCTACAGAAGTTGGTGGAAAGTTTTGAGAAGAGCTGAAATATGAGATTTGAAACTAAATTTTAATTAGAACGTACGCTTTCAAAACATTGTCTTTATAAAACGCCCACCTGTAAAGTTAATGGACTTGTTATTCGTGAAAGGTGGAAACCCACGTACGTATCGGATAAAAAACAACAAGAACAACATATGTAATTTCGAGAGTGATTTTCTTCGATCTTAAATGACGAAGTTTTTGAAAATAATGGAAAAATGAAATTGAATTACATGATGAAAGAGGATTGGAGCTAAAAATACTTTTCAAAATTGGTCCACGAAGAAACGCTGCACGTGCAGTGATGTAATTGTCCTTATGGGTTAGCAACTGCTGTTACCTCGCAATTTTCTAATTTTAAATTCATTAAAAAATGTCATTATGTGGACTTTTGAATTCAAGTGGTGATGTAAAACAAACACATCCGCTTTGATGTGCGAAATAAAACAATCAGAATATAAAACGCTTGAGTGAAGAGACACTGAAAATCTTTCGTATGTGATGCGCATGTTTGGTGTTACGCGAATCGGGGATTACGAGTAGAGCACCCTAACCACATGGCCATGCCAGAGCCTTTTTGGTAATAAAATCAGAATATTATTACCTTTACACTTCAGTTAATAACAAATGAAACTTCTATTTCAACCGTTTGAAATTATACGTTAACAACACCTCTCGTACTCCTAACTTTAATTCTCCTTTATTATTATCTGGAGAAGAAAAGTTGTGGTTTTACTAACTTTATTGTCAGAATGTCTAAATCAACACAATGTGAAAAAACCTCAGACTTCATAACTGTATAACGTTAAGATAAGCTACGTGTGAAACAGTGTTAAACTACGTTAAGATAAGCTACGAGTGAAACAGTGTTAAACTACGTTAAGATAAGCTACGAGTGAAACAGTGTTAAACTACGTTAAGATAAGCTACGAGTGAAACAGTGTTAAACTACGTTAAGATAAGCTACGAGTGAAACAGTGTTAAACTACGTTAAGATAAGCTACGAGTGAAACAGTGTTAAGCTACGTTAAGATAAGCTACGAGTGAAACAGTGTTAAGCTACGTTAAGATAAGCTACGAGTGAAACAGTGTTAAGCTACGTTAAGATAAGCTACGAGTGAAACAGTGTTAAGCTACGTTAAGATAAGCTACGAGTGAAACAGTGTTAAACTACGTGTGAAACAGTGTTAAACTACGTGTGAAATAGTGTTAAACTACGTGTGAAACAGTGTTAAACTACGTTAAGATAAGCTACGTGTGAAACAGTGTTAAACTACGTTAAGATAAGCTACGTGTGAAACAGTGTTAAACTACGTTAAGATAAGCTACGTGTGAAACAGTGTTAAACTACGTTAAGATAAGCTACGAGTGAAACAGTGTTAAACTACGTTAAGATAAGCTACGAGTGAAACAGTGTTAAACTACGTTAAGATAAGCTACGAGTGAAACAGTGTTAAACTACGTTAAGATAAGCTACGAGTGAAACAGTGTTAAGCTACGTTAAGATAAGCTACGTGTGAAATAGTGTTAAACTACGTGTGAAACAGTGTTAAGCTACGTTAAGATAAGCTACGTGTGGAACAGTGTTCTAGAATTCAGAATATATAAGCTCTTTCTCTGAATAATAGAAGAGAACTAATCATAAGTATCAGATGAGTCCAGTGTTTGTTCTTTTAAGTACAAATTTAATCACGAAAACAATTATAAATTTTGCCGTAAGGTTTACATTTCAGAGAACGAGAGAGGTGGAAGGAAACTCCTCCAAACTTTTCTTTTTCTGTCTTTGTGCGCCATTTAAACGTTTGTAAGCTGTTTACACCTTCCATGTTCACCTTTACAAGTTGGTAAAATACATTAACTGTTGTACAACAGCACTGAAAACTTCTGATGTTATGTCAAATATTTTGCCCTGAAAACAGTTTTAGCTTCAAAACAAAAAATCTTATTTAACACTCGTTTCACAACTATAATTATCAGCAAGCTTATTAGATGTTAAGTTTCATCACTTCTTATCAGATTACTGCTTTAAAGGTATTATTAGAAACACGATTTTTAAAAGTTTATCTTAGAGCAAAACCACTTTGACTTTCCACCTGGATTCAGCGGGAATTGGATTTTATCGATATAAGCCAGTAAACTTTGCACTGTACCACCAGGTGATAAAGAGATTTTAAAGCGATGTTAATATGTAAATCAGTTGATAAAAAGAGTCGATCTTTGATCTCACGGTTCTTCATATCTTAATACATATATTACCATATTTATGCGTGGCTTCGAGACGATTTTTGTTGCTGTGATGACGGGCAATTTCTAAACTAAAATTTCGATAAAATATCTTTTTTTCATGGACGATGAACATTACTGAATGTCAAGTTCGAGTACGTTGTTGTGGAGCTGCCAGATAATTCCAGAAAAGTCTGCAGGCCTAACGGCCTTCCAAAGCATTATTGTTATTTTTTGAATGTCGAGCAAAGCTACTCAAGAGCTATCTGCACTAGCCGTCCCTAATTTAGTAGTGTAAGATACAGGGAAGGAAGCTAGTCATCACCACTACCCTTCGCCAAATCTTTGGCTACTCTTTTACTAAGAATAGTGGGATTGACCGTCACAGTATAATGCCCCCAAGGCTGAAAGGGTGAGTATGTTTGATGTTATGGGGATTCGAACCCTCGATCCTAGGATTACGAGTTGAGTGTCTTAACCACCTGGCCATGTCAGGGCCTTATTTTTATTACTGAAACATATTGTTAAATATTTACAGAAAACACATTATTCTCGTTATTTACACAAATTGTTGAAAGTTTATCAACAGCTTTATTTTTATTATCAACACATGTTATTGAAATTTACCAAAAATACAATCACAAGTTTAGGATTCATCGACCAGAACAAATCCAACCATTTTGGAAAACTTTTAATTAAAAAAAAAAACGAACGTAAATGTAGGTTCTTATTCAGATGATTTTAGTGCTTTTACTGAATCGTTGTTGTTAATACCATTGGAAAAATTATTTTAAATGATCTAATGAAACACACACAGCTCAACATTTTTTAAACTACACAGACCAGTGATATTAAACACACCAAGAGACAAACAAGCCACATATAAGCACACGCTGAGTTGAGCAGCAGTAGAAAGGTTGAGAAAAATGTTACAAGTCTGTTTCACATAATTATTAGTTACCAATCGATAACACTACGAACGTGATTTTAGGTTCAACAGATTTTTCAAAGCTCCCAAGTTACTCTAATACCACTACACACGTTATATAAAATTTAGGCGATCATCAGAACGACCAGTACTTTCCTCACAAGTGTCAAGTGTCTCTGTCAGCGATCGAGGAATTTGTATTAGTAGAGCTAGAGATAAAAGTTACGTTCAGTGCAACATCGCTGAGTCTAAAAATTTGGTAGCAGCTTCGTTATAATAATAAAAAGAATCAATACAGTGAGCGTCCAAGCCTTATGGCTTCCTAAGGGCAGAGGCCCGGCACGGCCAGGTGGGTTAAGGCGTTCGACTCGTAATCTTAGGATTACGGGTTTGAATCCCGGTCGCGCCAAGCATGCTTGTCCTTTCAGCCGTGGGGACGTTATAAAGTGACGGTCAATCCCACTATTCGTTGGTAAAATAGTAGCGCAAGAGTTGGCGATGGGTGGTGATGACTAGCTGCCTTCCCTTAGTCTTACGCTGCTAAATTAGGGACGGTTAGCGCAGATAGCCCTCGTGTAGCTTTGTGCGAAATTCAAAAAAGCAAACCAATAATCCTGAGGGCTGAAATATTGGAGACAATCTGACTCACCTTCCGGAGTATATTTGCATCAGACTTTGTCCTGATTTAGGATATCACAAAAACGATGATGGAGCATGAAGGTTATGAAGTGGTTCACAAGATGTCTTTATGTGAAACCTACTGACAGCTTCACAAATCCTGTGTATTTTATTAACGTAACCCACATTATGACGTCATACAACTGACAGAGGTATAAAACATAAATCCATTCTTCTACTGATGACAGTTCGCACTGTGTCAGCGTTTGAGGTGCCATCCTCATTATTTGATTTCTCTTATCTTTCAAACCTATTGGTTGGATAACGTAGTGAAAACAAAAGAACTAAATAGTTTAGATGCGAGAGAACTGATCTTTATACAGAATGTAACGAAGAGTTTATTCAACTATATCGGGTTCTCGTTTCCTCAGTTGAAAATCGGCTTAACTTAATCTTCAGCACTAAAATTATTATTACTTAAAACTGGCTTTTTAGTCAAAGATTCAAAGCAACTTATGACTGGTGCTCTATAGTTACAACATTACACTAATGAATATTCATCTTACTTTATAAACATTGTTTTTAAGACATTAAGTGACATTTTTGGAAATAATTTTAAAATATCTACATTATTATTATTATTTTTACATTATTATTATTATTATTTTTACATTATTATTATTATTATTTTTACATTATTATTATTATTATTATTTTTACATTATTATTATTATTATTATTTTTACATTATTATTATTCGTTTCTATCTATGTGTCGTAGGCTTTTATTAACAGATTATAGAATATTTGAGTGCAATAAACAAGGAATATATTATAATATTCAAGAGTGGATTAAGGGTTTCATTTGCCCTAGGCTTTCTGATTTATAGAAGCACCCTCGAGATAAAACATTTATAGCCATAGCATGATGACCCCTAGTTAGTATGAGACCCTGGGTTTCAACCTGGTTTTAATCCGGGATTGGTAATATTTCAGTTGCACTGCACCTGCGATATCCAATACCGAATTTAATTTTGATGTTTAATAATAGAACTCACCAATCCAGATAGGATACATTAAAGACAGTATTGGTTTATGCATCGTTTACAGGGGCGTAGATTTTTTACACCCGATGGGAGGAATGATCTTTGCAATCACTGATGTGGACTGTTCAATTTGCCACGATACTTACATGTATACTTAGGCCTACTGACTGATACTTACGAACTATCGCTTAGATCGAAAAGCTTAGAAGCACGCCTATATTACAGATGTACATTTCGGCAACTGAAAAAGCCTATACCTAGGCCTAATTATGTAATTCGATTAGTAAGAACACGAAATTTACAAGAACAAATACACAATTTGTAGACCTTTGATGCAATAAAACAATTCAACAGACCAAACTGTTTGGGGGATGATTGTATGCACCATATACCCACCTAAAATGAAGGGGATGTATCCCCCATTTCATTTTCATGAACAATGACTCTAATGGTTTGGATCACATTAAGTGTGGTAAACTACTCAAAACCTATTTATTGACTAAGCTGTTATAGTATCATAAGCACATTTATTCTAATACCGGTCTATGAATATTACAAACCAAATATTATTATATGGCGTAAAACAGTGATAAAGCAATGCGAAATAACACCAGCTAAAACAGCGAGATTCACACTTGTCTTTAATCCTTAAGAAACACGAACAGGTGCGTTGTTATAGTAACAGCATAAATGTATTGACTGCACGCACAAGAAAACCTCAATAAGGATACAGAACAATTTTTCAAATAGATTTATAGCACGTGCAAAAACAGCGCTATTTAAACCAAATCTGTTGTGATAACTTTACTGTTGTTTTTCAGTATTTGTAGTGCTTAAGGGAGGGAAATACACATTTTGATAATTAAGTTTAGAAGGAGAAAACAAAACGACCTTTACTCATCAGGTAATTATAAAAGAAATTTTATTTCAACCAACGTTTCGCCTTTGCGGATTCTTAAGGGCTAGTACATAAACCGGTGGTTAAAATGGCCCTTGTATAGGTGAAATGGTTTCGTTTCTTACAGTTAGACGATTTCTCACCAAAGTTTCACATTAATCACGTATGTGAAATTGATATATAAATATATATAATGACGTCATCATTTTTCTAGCAAATGAAAGTACTTGTCTATTTCACACCGCACGTGTACTTCATGCTTTTCAGTAGGCCCCCCAGTGGCTCAGCGGTATGTTTGCGGACTTACACGCTAAAATCCGGGTTTCGATACCCGTGGTGGGCAGAGCACAGATAGCCCATTGTGTAGCTTTGTGCTTAATTCAAAAACAACAAACTTTTCAGTAGAACATATCAGTGTTGAAGTGACTCAGAACAAGAGAACGGTCATAAGTTTTCACTGTTGCTAGCTTGATTTGAAACGAAATCATTTTAGTAACAACTACTATAACTGTTCTGTGTCTTTACATGTTATGATATTCGAAATCAGTGACTCGCCACAACTTGACGGTTAAGGTGTTGCTTTTCTTTTTTTGTACATGTGAGTGTGAAGATCATAATTCATAAAGTTGTGATCTGGTTGTGATAAGACTTAATACAAAGTTTGGGTGTCTTCAACGCCCTGAGTGAAAAAGTTTGGAGAACGCAGGTAGAGGGTCAAACTGAAGGTAACCCCTTAAACTCAACTAGTATTAATCTGTTGTTAGTCAAATTTGATACACAACTTAAGCGTACTTTAAGGAAATTTCAGTTACCTTCTCGTGAGTTCAGCTAAAAGATCAAGTCTGCACTTTAGTTATAATTGTAGCAAACTGAATAACGAAAATATGGCAGAACTAGAAAACAAACTGACTCAGTGGTACCTACATCCACACACTTGAGGTGAGGACGTTTTGGGTTTATATTTTAGGACGGTGTGTTTTGTTTGTTTCTTTGTTTTGGAATTTCGCACAAAGCTACTCGAGGGCTATCTGTGCTAGCCGTCCCTAATTTAGCAGTGTAAGACTAGAGGGAAGGCAGCTAGTCATCACCACCCACCACCAACTCTTGGGCCTACTCTTTTACCAACAAATAGTGGGATTAACCGTCACATTATACACCCCCACGGCTGGGAGGGCGAGCATGTTTAGCGCGACGTGGGCGCGAACCCGCGACCCTCGGATTACGAGTCGCACGCCTCACGCGCTTGGCCATGCCAGGCCGTAGAACGGTGTGAGTTAAGATAAAAAAAAAACATGTTTCGGAGTTGGCTTCACTTTCTCTTCCTATGTTTGACTTCGTGCAAAATTGAAAGTCGCTACTAAACTAAATTTATCTGTATCTGAATCTATTTTCTATAATATAAAATTAAGTTTTAAAATCCGTAATCAGATGAATTTGACTATTTTTATTAATGTTATGTTGATCGGATATCTAGTTTCTTTAAATCTGCTTTTAGTAATAACGATTAATACATCCACTGTTTATACAAAGATGTGTGTTTATAACATATCAATAACACTAATACATCCACTGTTTATACAAAGATGTGTGTTTATAACATATCAATAACACTAATACATCCATTGTTTATACACCTGCATATTTATAACATATCAATAAAGACAAATACATTTCTTGTCATCCACGACACATCATAAAAGGAATAAGACCAGACGTTACATTAAAATTGCAAAAAAAAAAAAAGTCTATAACTTTATCTAGCCATGGAGAAACATATTCTAATATTCAAGACGAAACTGAAAGTGTCCTTTTTTAACTACAGTGTGATTTCAATTCGCGACTCTACGTACGTTAAGGGACATTCTTGTGAGAAGGTAAACAAATTAAAACTTAGACCATTGTTGAAATCACAGGGAACATATTGTCATCTTTTCACAAACACAAAAACAATTGATAGTATTTATTTATGTAACTTACTTTTAATTATTTAAAAATTGCACTTGAAACCTCTGCTGATTGGTTTTGTTTGTTTTGAAGTTAGCTCAAATTTATTCGAGGGCTATCTGCGCTAGCCGTCCCTAATTTAGCAAAGACTAGAGGGAAGGCAACTAGTCATCACCACCCACCGCCAACTCTTGGGTTAGTCTTTTACCAACGAATAGTGGGATTGGCCGTCACATTATAACGCCCCCACGGCTGAAATGGCGAGCATGTTTAGGTGCGACTGGCATTCGAACTCGCGACCCACGGATTACGAGTCGAACGCCTTAACACACTTGGCCATGGCGGGCCCTCTGCTGATTGGTGTTGTGGATATAGAGATCAGAAACCTTCATCATTTATAAACAATCGTTTACTTCTTTCAAGTGAAATTCTGTGAGTTTGTTTTATACTTTTTACAGGATATCTTCGACGATATTTAATTTTAAAGATTGTAACATCTTCGTGAAATATTCAGTGATATTTGTTCTCAGATCTCTTCAGCTTTGCGTCTTTTATTTCCTTGAACTACTCACGATATTACTGAAAGATTCAAGGTTATAGATCTTAAGAAAACAATAAAGTAACAATATGTAACTACATTTTTTTGTACTTTGTTTGTTTGAAAATTGGAGGTGTGTTTCTTTCAGGGTTTACTCAGGTAGAGACGAAGGTCCGGCATGGCCAGCTGGTTAAGGCACTCGCCTCGTGATCCGAGGGTCGCGGTTTCGAATCTCCAAACATGCTTACCCTTTCGGTCGTGGCGGCGTTATAATGTGACGGTCAAACCCACTATTCTTTAGTAAAAGAGTAGCGTAAGAGTTAGCAATGAGTACCTATCGTCTAACACTACAAGATTAGGGACGGCTAGCGCAGATAGTCCAAGTGTAGTTTTGCGCGAAATCCAAACACAAACCAGCTACGAACGAAGAATTACATATACCAGATGATAAGGAAGATTTGTTCGTTTTTATCTATTTTTCATTTCTGAGATCTTTTGAGTCACTGCAGTATGTTCTATGAATCTATAATAGCTAATAACAAGGTTATTAATCTAAATCGTATCCCTACATACCTGTGATTAGTGTAATGTAACAGATTTAGTATATGTATAAATTATGTTACTTTTATTCATATTTTCAGAAATTTAAACCATAACGATTGTATTACACATTATAAATAAATAAATTGTCAAGCTGATATAACCAGTGTAACGAAAAATAGTAACGAGTTCACGTGAGAAACTTTAAAAATATCTTTAGACTATACCCAAATTAAAGTAGGAGTAGGGAGGTAAGACGACGTCATTGTATGCACGAGGGAGGGGTGGTTGTATATTTTGCTATGCACCGTTAATGGGAAAGATATTTGAAAGGTGAATCAGATCCCGATGTGAAACAGCCAATTCTGGGATTTTGTGTTGCGTTACCGTCATCACAGACAGTTTCAATAATACCTAGGTTTGGATAACGTTGTTATATATGATGTCTCTCGTTATATATCACACCATTCGGCTTGAAGGCATTTGGTGGGTATCTTGTATTGTGGAATAGATTTAATATTATTTAACAGATTTAACAATGCTCTGTCGGACGTGTAGTATGCCCTCCTATTTGTTTTGGAATTTCGCACATAGCTACTCGAGGGCTATCTGTGCTAGCCGTCCCTAATTTAGCAGTGCAAGACTAGAGGGAAGGCAGTTAGTTATCTTCCAATCACAGTTTAATAATGTCTTCCAAACACATGCTAATAATATTTTCCAATCACAAACTTACAATGCCTTTTAAACAAGTTAATAATGTCTTCCAAACATAAGTCAGTAATAATTTATAACAGAAGCTGTTTAAGCATGAGCTAATAACGTCTTTCAAACACGAGCTAACAACGTCTTCCAAAACAAACTAATAAGATGTCTCTGCTAAGGCTAATAAGGTTTCACGAATACAACATGCTAATGTATCTCAAAGCGACTGGTAGGGGTATTAACACTTATTGATATGAGGAGAACAACGTTTCGACCTTCCTAGGTCATCTTCATGTTAACCTGTTCTCTCCTCATCAAGAAGTGTTAATACCCATTCCAACCGTTCTGAGATATATAACCATCCGACTAGAAGATAATGGACAGGTATACAATGGTATAATAGAAACAGATGGTAGCTTTTAGAAATTTTCCATAAAAAATGGATGCGAAAACAGGTGCTAGTGACTTGCTCAAAGTTTCTGTTTTACTATCAAGCAAAGTATGGATTGAAGTGATATTTAGTGAAAACAGTTTGTTTGTTGTTTTTAACAGCATTCTTTAACAATAAGTGTAATATACCTGCCGAATACAAGAGTTGTAATTATTTCCAAAGCCCCAAACCTCTTACTGTCTAAATTCCACGTGGTAAATATTTATTCCCAAGTGTCAACCTGTTTCTGATAATAGACGATAGCTTTGCATCAGTCGAGACTGTAGAAACGGTGTAGAAAATAAATGAGCCACGAAATAAACGTATCGTTCTGTCAGTAAATATATAAGGAGTCTTCAGTTCTAAATGAATCACAGACCGAAGAAGCTAGTTTCAGTTTAATCTCAGTATTTTTCATCGAATGATCTAGAACTGAAGTTGTTAAAAGATTGGTTTCGAACTTCATCAATGAGGATAAGTTAAGGCCTATCCAATTACCTATCAGTAAATCGACAAGGATTTATAAACATATATATATTTTTAGGAGGGCATGTGGCCCGGCATGGCCGAGCGCGTTAAGGCACGCGCTGGTAATCTGAGGGACGCGGGTTCGCATCCGAGTCCCGCTAAACATGTGTTCGCCATTCCAGCCGTGGGGGCGTTATAATGTACGGTCAATCCCACTTTTCGTTGGTAAAAGAGTAGCCCAAGAGTTGGCGGTGGGTGGTGATAACTTGTGTTTGGAAGATATTATTAACTTGTATTTAAAAGGCATTGTAAGTTTGTGATTGGAAGAAATTGTTTAGAACCTTTGTTTACTCGAGTTCAGGAATACTCATTAGTTTAAGTTTAACTGAACTACATTATCTGGAGTCGTAATTAGCTTATTAATGACGTAAGAAAACTCGAGCATGGAACAAAATATACAGTAAATATGATACGAAACAAGTCGTATATAAATGGGTGTTTAAAAATATTAAATAAACCACTGACCTGAGAATATAAACCTATAATTTACCATGATTATTTCTTTTCACTAGAAAATACGAAAACTGCAAACCATCTAATTTTGACATCGGGTTATTAGGCCTAATAATTACTTTTCATAATATTTATTTATGATTATATATAATTCCTATTTGGGTTGTTTTTTATTTTGTTTGAAGTTAAGCACAAAGCTACAAAAGAGGTTATATGTACTCCCTGCCCTTTACGGGTATCGAAACTCGGTTCCTAACATTGTAGGTCGGCAATAAGCCACTTGATGATGGATAAAATTCTGTAAAACTAATTATGACATACAAAATATTGATTTGATGTCATTTTTTCGCACTTCTGTGTAAACTAATTAGTGCCTTCCTATTAAATGTATTTAAAATTATAAATTCAAATGTTTTTATGGTTTTGCCAAAATCTGATGTTAATACACTTCATCCGTGTTCCTATTTTCGGCCACGGGAGCGCAATAATGTGACATTCAATCTTACTTTTCTTTGATAATGAATATTACGATAGTGGACAGTGCTCACTAACTCCCTTCCCTCCCTGGTATCTTTATTCAACACTCAACAGCGAACAAATCTAGCCCAAGAAACATGACATGACTGGATTAGGAAAATCCATTGTGCGTTACTGTTTATAAGGGCGATCACAATGTATGAATATCAGGTTTATTTTTACATTATTTTGGATTATATTAAGGTGTTTTAAGCTACCGTTGAAAACAAATAGTTTGGTTTGTTTTAAATTTCGCACAAAGCTACTCGAGGACTATCTATGCTAGCCGTCCCTAATTTAGCAGTGTAAAAATGAAGGGTAGGCAACTAGTTATCACCACCCAACGCCAACTCTTGGGCTACTCTTTTACCGACGAATAGTGGGATTGACCGTCACATTTTAACGCCCTCACAGCTGAAAGGGCGAGCATGTTTGGTGGAACGGGGATTCGAACCCGAGGCCCTCAGATTACGGATTGAACGCCTTAACCCACCTTGCCATGCCTGGCCAAACCAATAGTAAAGATTGACCAAGACAAATGGCCAAACCAACTAATAAAGCAATTATGACATTTTATAATCTGTCGCCCACAAGACAAGTAGATTTGTAACAGCATAACGTAGTTTTCTCCAGTTATTGTAGCTTAAAATGGAGATTGATCCAAATAGTGTTTATTTCTCGCCCTCTGGATTATATTTTATCATACTGTAAACCATGGACTTTATGGGATTCTATGAAGAGCAACGAAAGGTACCTTGATAACTTACAACTTATGACATGCAGTTTAGCCTTCACTGTTTCCTTTACTGGTTCTTTAAAACGTTGTGTTATTTTTAAAGTCCAGTTTATAAAATTTACTGAATATTTGAATTTTGAAGTTGTGTGAACAACATAACACAAATGATGGCTGTAAAAGTGTATGTCGTTTGATCAGCTTCGAACTTGTCACGAGCCGGAGAGAGAGTATTAAAGATTGTATTGCAGTATTATACAGTGTCTAATGAAAGTGAAATTGTTCATATGCTGTTTGAAACATTTATTAATATGATTAAATAATGCTGAAATAAAATTTATAAATCAACAATAAAACCTAATCAAAACTTATCAGAAACAAATTATGTAAAAGTGTTTACGGTTGGGATCTGACAGAGGTGTTAAATACTGAGTCGAAGTGTTTACTATCAGAACTTAACTGAGGTTTTAAGATTGGCAGGATAAAGTGTTTATGACTGAAATCTAACTGAGGTTTTAAGATTGGCAGGATAAAGTGTTTATGACTGAAATCTAACTGAGGTTTTAAGATTGGCAGGATAAAGTGTTTATGACTGAAATCTAACTGAGGTTTTAAGATTGGCAGGATAAAGTGTTTATGACTGAAATCTAACTGAGGTTTTAAGATTGGCAGGATAAAGTGTTTATGACTGGGATCTAACTGAGGTTTTAAGATTGGCAGGATAAAGTGTTTATCACTGGAATCTAACTGAGGTTTTAAGATTGGCAGGTTGAAGTGTTTATGACTGGGATCTAAGTGAGGTTTTAAGATCACTAAGAAAATTTATAGTGTTGATATATAATCCATTTCTTTCTGTTGTATTTAATTATGAGAAGGATCAAAATACCATCTGTAACTAATAGGATGGCTGCTGTCAGAAGTGATAAATACGGTTGATTTAAAAGGAAGATTGATGAATATTTGAATGATAAGGCCTGGCTCTTAGTGTTTTAATTTTTCCTTTTAGAACTATTTACTGTCTTTCACTAGTGGCCCGGCATGGCAAGGTGGGTTAAGGCATTCGACTCGTAAACCGAGGGTCGCGTGTTCGAATCCTCGTCTCACCAATCATTCTCGCCTTGTCAGCTGTGGAGGCGTTATGATGTGACGATCAATCTCACTATTCGTTGGTTAAAGAGTAGCCAAAAAGTTGGCGGTGGGAGGTGATGACTAGCTGCCTTTACTCTAGTCTTACACTGTCCCTTAAGTTAGGGACAGCTAGCACAGATAGCCTTCGTGTAGCTTTGCGCGGAATTCAAAACAAACCAGACCCTCGTTGTTCTGAAGTTTTAGGCGTATATAATGCAACGTTACTTGGTCAACTAATTTTAATATTCTGCCTTTACAACTTTTATGTTCGGCGTTTAATTTATGAGAAATGTACGTGTCTGGTTAGAGACTTGTCCTCGATTTGTTTCCATGATTTAAATACTAATATAAGTGAATCTTTAAGTGTAGACTGAAGTGTGAGACGTGACCTGGATAAATTACATTCTGTAACTGTGCAAATACGTGTTCTCATTTAAGGGGTTAAAAAAATTAGAGACATTTTCTAAAACGGTCAAATTACCAACAGATATCATTATCCCTTCAGGCAATAATATCACAACTAGGAGAACTTTAAATTATTGGTGACCAATAAACTTACGTTTTAATACCACGAACAAATTGCTCTTATTTTAAAACTTGATACTTTAAGTCCGCATGAAAGGTAAGCCAGTGAGAATCGATGTAAAGATACAATAAAAAGTAGCTAACTCGTGTATTGAGGACATCAAAAGGTCTCGTGTTCTCTGAACGTGCGAATCACGCTATTAATTTGCATCGGATGCTGAACTGATCTGACACCGAGTCTCTTTGTTGGAAAGGTTTTTTTTCATAACGTCTTCAATTCGAAGAGCCACAAATTGAGTTGTGATGTTAAATAATACAGTTTAAAGCTTGACTCTGCTGTAGTTAATCGTATAATGGGCTTCATGTGCTCTGATCAGTGCGGTTAACGAAGACTTTATAGTCGTAAAACAATAGAACTGCCGCTTAGAAGAAGGTCGGGGCAATTTAAGCTATTCATTGATTGATTTGAATTAAGCACAAAGCTATACAATGGGCTACATGTGCTCTGCTCACAGTGGGTATCGAAAGTCGAATTTTAGTGATGAGAGACCACAGACTTGCCGCTGTGACACTGCAAAACTTTAAGCCATTAAAGGAGTTTACTAAATTACAATTATTCTGTTCTAAGGTCCATGTTATCGTGAGTTTAGGTGAATTTGTAATTTTGAAAACAATCTCAAAACGATAAAAATAAATATTAAGTGTATAGATTTTCTTTATTTTATCTCAAAAGATTTTCACAAAATGTTTAACTTTTAAATATAACTAAAATAAGGAAAAACAACAGAAGAAAAAAACTGATTAATAATATAGGATTATCTTGACAATAAAAAAGCACATTTTATCTCAATAATTTAAATCCAGAGTTAAAGTGAAACAATGAATAACAGTAATAACATTATTTTAGAGGTAGAATTTCTAATATTAATGTGCCATTTCACTGTCAACTTGTGTGTATGTAGAAGTCCATCATATCCTGTGTGTGTGTGTGTGTGTGTGTGTGTGTGTGTGTGTGTGTGTAGAATTATGCCATACCGTTTTGACTTTAACAACATTTTTACCTGAACTTTAATAAGATTGAACAGATGAAGAATTAATGCTTATATATACAAAAATGTTTTAAAGTTCACGATACAAACTGTAACTTTACTTTTCTGATAAAATTTCAAGATCAAACAAAATTATTATTTACAAGAAATAAATTTTTGTGCAAGAAAAGTTTGGTATAAGAATTATTACCTGTTAAAACAATGGACACTGTTAAACTTTGTTAAACTGCTTTTGTACTTGACTGAACAGAAAACAATTGCAATGATACTTAATAAATACGTAGAAATTTGAATAATAAAACTCTAACTTACAAATTGATATCAAGTATTTGACATGTACTGTGGCTGTTCAAAAAATACGCGGACTGACGTCATAAAACAAAATGTACTTTATTTAGAAGTTACAGGTCTGAGACCCCTTCAGAGTACTCTCCTCCCCAACGCACACACTTATCCCAACGGTGTTTCCTCTTGTTGAAACATTCCTGGTACGCTTCTTTTGTAATGTCCTCCAGCTCCTTCGTCGCATTTGCCTTAATCTCGGGAATCGTCTCAAATCTTCTTCCTTTCAAGGGTCTTTTGAGTTTGGGGAACAAGAAAAAAATCGCAAGGAGGAAGGTCAGGTGAGTAGGGGGTGGGGAAGAACAGTGATCGAGTGTTTGGCCAAAAACTCACGAGTTCTGAGGCACAAATTTTGCAGCAACGTGGTGCATATTCAATTTTTCGGTCAAAATCTCGTAACAAGATCCAACTGATATCCCACACTCTTCAGCAAGCTCCCTGACAGTCAGACGACGATTTGCCCACACCAGGGTGTTGATTTTGTTGACGTGTGGGTCGTCAGTTGACGTGGAAGGACGTCCAGGACGCTCATCATCTTCAGTGGACTGTCGACCATCCTTAAAACGTTCATGCCTATTGAAACATGCCGTACGCTTCATAGCAACATCACCGTAAGCCGTGTTAAGCATAGCAAAGGTTTCAGTCGCAGATTTTCCAAGTTTAACACATTCAGGTCATTCATTCTGAAATCCGCCAAACGAAAAAATTGCACTTCACATAAAATCGCGTATCTAATACACAAATGAAGATATCTGCAATCGGGAAATGGCGTCATAATCAGATGATCTGTGCCAACCTAGCGACACCAAGCGGATTTCCCTGGAATCAACTGGAGCCGCGCAATTCAAACAGTCCGCGTATTTTTTGAACAGACCTCGTATACATTGTTAAAGAGGAGAATCCTTGTGCAAACACGACAAAGCATACGAAACTCTGAAGTGTATATAGAGTAGTTAGTTTTAAAACATACGAAGTGGTACGACTCACAACTACGTATTTTGGTTTTAAAGCATATATTGAAGGTCCACAAGTCCAGACAAAACATTTCAGTTTCTTGCATCTTTATACGTTAATAGATAAATGAATCATATTTAGGTATGGAATATACTGAATGGTTTAATAGACAAACCACATGTAATTCTCCATATATAGACCTTACAATTAAAGCGTTAGAGCACAGAACACCCTGATACAGTGTTGTTGGAATGGTTTAAGTTAAACATCAACTGTATATATCAGACGTAATAGTCAAGTTATTTCTTGAATGTTATCAGATTTATGAGCGTAATTGCGTACGATATTTTAGTTCGTTAGAGAGAGAAAACAGTTGAATATGATGACGAAAATCCATATATCGGCTATGTAATATTTAAAGTATAAATAAAACCGACATTACATAATAGGGTGATAACTGACCCTCTAACTAATAAAGTTCTAAACTGCTATAACTAATGCTAAAGTGACCCCCAAATCTTATTTATGAGTGTTACGTTTTTTATGTGGACTGAACGCAACAGAGACACAGATAGCAGCTGTATAATTTATTATAATTATCTACTTATGTGATAGACACAAAATATATTATCTAATGGCAATAACAGATATCCAGTTTCAACCATCAAAACAACTTACAATACAAAAAAGTACTGGCCTGTGCTTAATAATATGATCCAGGATAAGTGTCCAAATCCGAAATCCAAAGTTCTAATCTAGGCGTTGAATTCAGTCCCACGGAGAAATTTTTGAAGTTTGAATGGGTAATTTCAAACAAAAGTTCACAGTCAAATTCCTATTGACTTTCGATATAATCCGTAATCCGACTGAATTGTAAAGGTTGACGGAATAAAATTTTTCACCGCTTTAGTCGATCTAGCTCTATTCACAAATTCAGTTTAAACGTTCTCAAACAAGACAAAGTTCTTGATCCGAATAAAATGGATGACTTACTTCTTGACCCGAGTAAAAGTGGATGATCTTCTCTCGCATCGCCATCTGTTTATATACTATATCGCGTAACCTCCCAGAATTCCACAGTACAAACACCAGGCCAATACAAGTGATCAATCTATTTAGTTTTAAAAATTTCTAAATGAATTTTAATTAATTCTAAAATGTTATTTTAAATTTCACCGATTTAAACCTCGAAACAATAATATAAATATAGAATTATAAATAATAAATCTGGGAATTCAAATACGACATTACATTATATTTACCTGACATTTACATAACACTCGACATGGTTGTCGTTTACATAACATTTGCATAACACTCTCGACAACATTTACATGATATTTACATAACACTCTCCCCCTTAAAGGCAAAAAAAATTTTTAACTCAAAATTTTTTTTTTTACTTATTGTACATAACATTGAACTAAGAAACAGATTTTAGTCAACCGATAATTATAACAAAACACTAAACAACTTAATTACCGTGACAACGCATCCCCGATGACATTGTCCGAACCACGGATATGATTAATGTACACATTGTATTGCTGCAGAATAATACTTCACCTGAGTAACCTTTGATTTTTGTTTTTCATTTTGTTCACGAACACGAGTGGGTTGTGGTCGGTGTAAACATTAACAATCCATGGTGAAGAACACAAATAAACATCAAAATGTTGTAAAGCTAACAACAATCCAAGTGCTTCTTTCTCAATTGTTGAATAGTTTCTTTGGTCCTTATCAAGTTTTCTTGAAAAGTAACACACAGGGTGGTCAACACCATTTTGCTCTTGCAGCAACACAGCACCAACACCAATGTCACTCGCATCTACAGCAAGCTTAAATGGTTTGTCAAAATCGGGAGCTTTGAGGATTGGAGCATTCATGAGCATGACCTTGATCCTTTCAAAGGCAGTCTGGCAATTTTGATTCCAGGAAAATTTTACATCCTTTTTTAGTAAGGCTGTTAAAGGTGCAGCCACATCAGAAAAATTTGGACAAAATTTCCTATAATACCTTGCCATGCCCAAGAATCTCATAACACCTCTTTTATTCGTCGGATCTGGATACTCCGCTATTGCCTGTACCTTAGCTTGGATAGGCTTCACTTTACCCTGCCCAATTTCATGGCCTAAGTACACAATTGTTGCTTTACAGAAGTCGCTTTTTAAGAGGTTGATAGTCAACTGAACCTCGGAACACCTCTCAAAGAATGCACGAATGTGACTCAAATGCTCAGACCAGTCACTGCTTACTACCAGTATATCATCAATGTAAGCATACACATTTTCCAGCCCTGCAATGACATGATTCATCAACCTTTGAAATGTTGCACCAGAGTTTTTCATGCCAAATGGCATAACTTTGTATTGGTACAAACCATCGGGTGTTGCGAAAGCTGAAATTTCTCTTGCTTGAGAAGTTAAAGGTACTTGACAATAACCTATGAGTAGTTCAAATTTGGTAAGGTACTTTGAGTTACCTACACGGTCAATACAATCATCCATCCTAGGAATAGGATATGAATCAGTCTGGTCACATCATTAACCCTTCTGAAATCTGTACAGAACCTAAATGAACCATCAGACTTTGGTACCAAGATACAGGGTGAACTCCAATTTCTTTTTGACAATTCAATGAAACCATTTTCAAGCATATATTGTACTTCTGATCTGATTTGTGACAATTTTATAGGATTGGCCCGATATGGATGTTGTTTTATTGGTCGAGTGTTCTCAATAACAACATCATGTTCTATGACATTGGTTCTACCAGGAACATCAGGGAACAAATGAGCAAACTCTAAAATCAAACCTTTCAACTCTTGACTTTGTTGTTGGGTCAAATGATTTAGTTTCTCATCTAAGTTTGCTAATACTTGTGAGTTTTGGAGTTTAACGTGAGTGTCTGGAATGCTATTTTCTATAATTCCAGGAGGAGAAAGAGGAGGATCATGATCTTCATTCACACTGCTGATATTTACATAACAATGAGTCATAATCAATACTGTTATACATGCTTAAGTTATAAAAAGTCATTGCTAGGTAAAAATAAACTAAATTCGAGTTTCCAACGAAGTGCCGTTACAATATGTACATATATGACATACAAATGAAATTACGATATAAGTATTTGTAATGAGAATTGTAAGCTTCGAAAACATTAAATTTTTGTAATTTTATGGTAAAACAGTTATTACTAAAATAATTAATACCACGATTTTTACAGTAAAACAGTTATCACTAAAATTAATACCACGATTTTTATAGTAAAACAGTTATCACTAAAATAATAAATACCACGATTTTCGTCGAGCACAGTAACGTATATTTTTTTGCCAAATAATTTATCTTTATATCGTTCTAGAAGTTTCGACGTGCATTGCGTTTGGTAGAGATGTCTGAAGTTACTATTGAAAACATTTGTCACACCCCCTCAAAGGAGTAGCTTAATGGTACCTCTGAGGGTTTGTAATACCCTTAGTGGGCAGAGCAAAAACAGTCCGTTTGTAGCTTGCTCCAAGCAATAAATAAATAAATGATCATTTAAAAGTTCTATCAGATTAATCTGTAATTTAGCTGAAGTTTCGAGATTCCAAAACTTAGGCCCGATATGGCGAAGTGGTTAGGGCGCTTAACTCATAATCCGAGGGTCGCAGATTCGAGTCCCCCTCACATTTCACCCTTTTAGCTGTGGGGACGTTATAATGTGCGGTCATTCCCATTATTCATTGGTAAACGAGTAGCCCAAGAGTTAGCGGCGGGTGGTGATGACTAGCTGTGTTCCTTCTAGTATTACACTGCTAAATTAGGAACGGCTAGCGCAAATAGTCCTCGTGTAGCTTTGCGCGAAACTCAAAAATAAACAAACAATTCGAAACGTTATTCATTCATCTGGTGTTCAAACTCCATTTTGGATCTTATTAAAGGTTTAACTGCACGTGAACTAAAAATGAGAACATTTCGAGCAAGTTATTTAAATTGCATTCTATAGATTTGACTTTATTATCGTTTTCTAACCGTCGGAAGTTGAGATTCTGGTTTTCGACCGGGTTCCCTTGACAACTGTCTGAATTAAACTTCTGCTTATCTGGGAAAGCTGTTAAATCCCACCCGATTGGCGAGACAGTTTCAGAAGGTGACAATTTATAAAGAGTAAAAGTAAGTAGTTTAACAAGCTGTTTATTATCAGTCTGTTAAATGAATGAAGTTGTCATCTAACCAGTAGACGCCAAGGAGTCACACCCTTTCAATATTTAAAATGGATAACACATTCCATATAGGTAGGGTTTGCACAGTCAGAATTCCTACAGTCATAGACGTAGATACAGAAAATATCCCGATTTGAAAATATTTGAATTTTGTTGTCAAGTGAGAACAGAGTAGTTAGTTCTCATCACAACTATTACCTATTTACTTCCAAAGATAAGACCCATGGTTTAAATATATCTGGTGTTAGAGTCCAGCATAATCAGGTCATTACAGCGATCAACTCGTAATCTGAGGGTCGCGGGCTCGACTCCCCGTCACACCAAATATGTTCGCCCTTTCAGCCCTGGGGACGCATTATTATGTGATGGTCAGTTTCACTATTCGCTGGTAAAAGAGCAGCCCAAGAGTTAGCGGTGGGTGGTGATGACTAGCTGCCTTCCGTCTAGTTTTACACTACTAAATCAGGGACGGCTAGCGCAGATAGCCCTCGAGTAGCTTTGTGCGAAATTCAAAACAAAACTCATAAAATAACATTCAACTGGTTGTCATTATAAACTTTATACATTATTGCAAAACGAGGACTTTAAGTTTGAAACGTCAAAGTATTTCATTGGTCACTTAATATTTTTTGAAAGTTTCGACCACTTCCGGTGATTCAGGGATTACTCTGAAGGCTTTTCACGCTGAAAATATGGTTTCGATATCTTAGTGTATAGAGAACCAGCAAGAGTATTTCGCACCTCTGCGTTCGACGACTACAGATAATAATATTAAATTGAAAGTACTGACAGATTTTGTGATAATTAATAGCATAGTTCATTGTTACCTATTACGTAATGTTCTACATTTTTACCATTGGCCCTCTGTATTAATTCTTGTTATTGAGGACTCAGACAGGAAACATATTTGGTCCCAGACCAAACGGTAACACGACCCAGTATGATTAACCAGACGGTTATTCCCGACAACATAACTTATAGATACAAATAAAGTCGCTTTTTATACATTTTATCAGCACTTTCTCACAGTGACAACACAATGTATTCGTTCTACAAATGATACTATAGTACCAATGAGTCCAGTTCAGCCATCTAGATTTTGGATGTAAACTTTAAATACATCTTATATTTTATAGCATCTTTATTATACACGTGTAACAAACACAGGGAGAGAGAGAGAAAAGAAATGTCCTAATAACTATACACAAAATACAGGTATTAAAATATTATTTTATAACTGACTTTAGGGTACAATGTATTTTCGTTTTTAATATTAAAACGGTCATTTGAGATAAACAGATTTTATTCTAAATAAAATTAACATTAAATTGTGAATGGCTGCTTAATTCTTGTAGATAAACAGACAATAAACAGAAAAAATGTTTCTCACAGCTTATGTAGACCTTACTGCTAAGATTTAGGAGCAGAAATAAGGGGGCCCAGCATGGTTAAGTGGGTTAAGGCGCTCGACTCGTAATCCGAGGGTTGCAGGTTCGAATTTCGGTCGCGCCAAACTTGCTCGCCCTTTCAGCCGTGGGGGCGTTATAATGTGACTGTCAATACCACTATTCGTTGGTAAAAGAGTAGCCCAAGATTGACCAGTGTGAATGACCATCTGCCTTTCCTCTAGTCTTACACTGCTAAATTAGGGAGGGCTAGCGCAGAGAACCCTCGTTTAGCTTGCGCGAAATTCAACAACAATAAGCAATAAGAGCAGAAATAAACCCAATAAATGAGTGAAATTTAACGCTGACCCAACGGACAGTTAATTTTACGACCGGGAAGGTCACAGAGGACTGTACTGCCTGAAACGTAATGTGTAAATTGATAAGTGTGTGTGTTTTCTTATAGTAAAGACACACTGGGCTATCTGCTATATCCACCGTAAGGAATCGAACCCCTGATTTAACGTTGTAAATCCGAAGTCCTTCCGCTGTCCCAGCGGGGTACAAATTGATAAGACAGACTGTGTTTTAAGCGACTTTTAAAGAAATGATAGTTGAATATTAAATACATTAATTTTAGAAGGGAAAAATTACTAACAAGCTGTAAGTGTGAGAATTAGTGTGTGTGAACCTGTTACTAGTGTCAATGTTGGAAAGGGGAATAGTGTGACCGACCGGTGTTACCTCTCCTCAGTAATGTAAAAAAACAAAAATGCTAAATAGTGTGAATGGGATGTTTACTAGTTCAGTTGAACCGTAATGATAGTGTGGTGAAAACCATGCTGTGGTACTACTAGTTCATGTTAAATAGTGTGAACCTGTTACTAGTAGTTCAGGTGAGTTAAATAGTGTGAAATTGTTAGTTATAGTGTGACGAGTAATAGTGTGTTAATTATAGTTAAGTGAACCTGTTACTAGTTCATGTTAAATAGTGTGAACCTGTTACTAGTTCATGTCAAATAGTGTGAACCTGCTGCTAGCTCATGTTAAATAGTGTGAAACTGCTGCTAGCTCGTACATTAAAAATTCAAAACTTGGAAGATTGTTTAGTTTTATTTTCTAATTATAAGGAAAACGATAGAAAATTTGAATATTAATTATTTGTATTAATAACATTATAAAGACCCCCCGTGAGAGACCACTAAGTTTTACAATACTAAAATCTGCAGATCGATTTTCCGCAGTGGATGTAAAATGTAATTCAATGTGGTTTTTGTTCTAAAAAGAGTCCACCATGGTCCGGTGGTTAGAGCCCTGAACTCTAATCTGCGGGTCTCGGATTCGAATCCTCATCATCGAATAAACTTGCTCCTTTCAGTCGTGGGTCGGTAATATATAAAGGTCAATCCCACTAATTGATGATAAAAGAATATCCCAAGAGTTGACGGCAGGTAATGTTGACTAGCTGCTTAATTTTTAGTCTACTACAACTCCTAAATTATGGACCCAGTAGTGTGAAGCTTTGAACGAAATTCAAAAGAACCCAAACCAAAACATTTTGAGTCACAAAAATTCCCCCCAGTGCCAAAGAGTGTATATGCGGACTTACAACGCTAGAATTTGGGTTTCGATACACTTAATGGGCAAAACACAGATAGCCCATTTTATTTTTTCTTGCTTAATTTCACAAAAACAAAATAAACACAAAAAACTAGCAAAGATTTTCAGTTATTACATTTTTGATTAGTTAGTTTTTGACCAACTGTTTTCTCTGCCTGTCAAGTTTGTAAATGAAAGATGGTTTTGGGGCAGACAGCCGCGTGAAAATTCTAAAACAAACAAATATTTTTTTATTGGAGATTTACAGAAGACAAAGTTACATTTTTCACAGTGATAACATTCAGTTAAGTTTTGAAAGCTATGTTATGACGTAAAAGCAGGATCTCAGCATCTCTGTGTAACGTGAATTTTTATTAAACTTTCTCAATAATGTCTTTGACTTTAGTTTTCTGTATAGTTTGTCACAACGAACACACGTTCTTTAAATGCATGTTCGAAGTTGGTGATTTCATTTTTTTTTCTGTTCAGCGCTGAAAAGCTTTTAAAACAACTTTCAACAAGTTTTAAACTTATTTGAGAGAAAATAATTTTCTCTAACACTAAGCTCTAAATTGAATTTTGAAAACAGTTTTTAAATCTAATTATATGGAACGAGATTCGTCAGCAAAAGACTTTACTCAGATTGCTTCATTGTGTAAGTAAATCGAAAATAGTAGAAGATTATGTTTTGTGTTGCTTTGTTTTTGGATTTTAGTCTGTTTTATTTCTATTATACCAGATCGTTGCCAGATCTTTGACCACTTAGTTTTTGATCAAATTAATCTTTTTCTTTATATCAAGAACATCCCACAATATCCTTATAGAATTTTTCCTTTGTCACTCTGCTCAGAACGCTTTCACACTTCTTTTATTTGGTAATACTCAACTACTGTCTTTCTGTAAAAAAAACTAACAGTTGATTGTCCTTCTGCCAAGTACAGTATTCAGGCTGAATGGTCAATATTCATGTTGATTTGTGAGAAAAATTTGTTTTTGTTATTCTTTATTTTTCATAACTTTAGTGATTTAACACTAAAATAAGTTCAATTCAGAAGTTTTATGACACTGAATTGTAGCCAAAAGCAAAATAAAACTTACCAAATAGTATTTTAGCTAAGCCTTACGTTACAAATGTGTGTTAAACCTAACGCTTAAATTAGATTCTTAAATTAGATTACAAATAGGCTTACTATTACTAATGTTAATGTTTAAAATTTTTATTGTGAATAAATATTATTTTGGCATTTTAACACATACCTTAATTACTTGGCTTGAAACATAAATAAAATTTAGATAATTAAGAGAAGTTATTAAAAAAAATTATTGGACCTCAATGGATAGGAGAAACATTGTGATAACGAGAAATGTGTTCGTTATCGATGTATTCTAATAAAAATATTTGTTTTTTGTTATGGTAATTTATTTCATGCAAATACGTTTAAAACAAAAATGGTGTTAATTATTGTAACCTGAGTTCATAAAGAATATAAATAGTATTTTGAGCATGTTTTTAAATTTTAATAATAGTGTTGTATTAAGACGGTATTTTTGGCTGTATGCTTAGGACGCTCGATTCGCATTCTGTGGGTCGTGGGGGTCGAATTCCTGTCGTATTAAACATTATTACCCTTTCAGCCGTGCAGCCGTAATAATTCCACTGTCAATCCCGCTATTTGTGGGTATAAAATAGCCCAAGAGTTAGCGGTGGGTGGTGTTGATTAGCTGCTTTACCACTGGTCTTATACAGCTAAATTATGAGCAGCTACGCTCTAGTGTAGCTTTGTGAGAAATTAAACACATAAACAAATAATTAAAATTATAACTTTGTATATGTTTTTTTTAATTTTTTGATAACCTCTGGCTCAGAATTATCAATTTAGGTTTAACCGTTCTGTAAGCAGAACCAGTCAGATAATAAATGAACATAGTTGCATCACGTATAGAAATGGACATTCAGAGCTCAGCTTTGGAAAGTGTTTTTTTTTTAGTATGTAAGCTACTTTACGCAACATTCTTCTCGTGAACAGTGTTTAGTTTGCACGTGGTCATTCAAACCAGACGCTGTTTGCTTCTGTAAGTGACATGTACAAATTTCGCTGCATTTTTCAAAATATGTTTTGTTGAAACCAGAAGAAAGCGTTACGTGTTTGGAATTATTTAGAGTAAGTGAGTTACGTTGTGATCTCAGTTTCTTTCGCGCCTTTTATTTACGGTATATTTTACCTTGAAAAAGTAGCCATACAGCATGATGTTAAGAAACAGAAAGATAAAATAAAGAAAAACTCTCCTCAAAACTAGTACTGATAATCAGCACAGTTTCGATCTTTTGTTATCTTATAATAAATAAAGACTTGAATAAAGTGCTTTTTTTTGCTAAGACTACAACTACAGTACATTATCAAATGTTTGGGGCCATTTTCAATTTTACGATGCTGTTTAAAGATATTACATTTTACAAATATAAATGAAATTCTAGATGTTACCTTTGAGACAAACTGTTTTCATTTCTAACAAATATAAAAAAATATATTTAAAATTTTATAAAGATAAGTAGGAATTGATACTTCTGTAATCTATCATACTATAGTCATAAAGAAAGGTTTGCTTGCTTGTTCGCGTTTTTTATAGCAAAGCCACATAGGGCTATCTGCTCAGCCCACCGAGGGGAATCGAACCCCTGATTTTAGCGTTGTAAATCCGCTGTATTAGCGGGGGGCAAAGAAAGGTTTAATGCTGCTAAAATGATTGAAACAAGAGAATCAAAACAACGAAAACTGAATTATTGAAATTAAAAAAATATATTATGCCTACTTAAGCGAATTGCTGTAATTATTTTAGTGTGAGCCAAAGTAAGGATAAAATGTTCAAACTTTGAAGTAACTCAGTTTTTGTATTTTTTTACATATAGCTTAAAACTCTCTCTGTTACTTATATATCATTTCACATTTGACTGTATAAAATTAAAAATATTGTTATCATACACGCTTATTTCCTTTTTCATTAACTATATTTTGGTGCGCTAGCAACACCACACTTGGGGCGCACGTATACCTTATTCGATTTTATTACTCATCACGAATGTTGTCTACCTACTCTCAAATCTACTTATATGCACAAAATAACGCATTGTATGATACGTATATCTGAACACAAACACACCAGTATCCTTTTCGGTCCAAAAAAGGAATCATGCTTTAGAGTGATAAGATTCGCCATTTTTTTTCTGTACGCTTGTCTGGAAAAATCGCTTACTTACTTACTTACTTACTTAGATTAAAAATTCGTTGAAGTAGTGAAAGGTTGATTCGATCCATAAACACTTATATAACGACTTAAGCTGCTTGATAAGTACAATATGCTTTAGTTTTGCACAGCCAATACTGTGAAATAATCGTTGTCGATATTCAGACATTTTAGAGGTGATTTTAAGGGTGCAAGTTTTATGGTCGTCAGTTTGTTTCATCATGATTTTAATGTTAAACTATTTTGTATTATTTTATTGTAGATAAATTTGCTTTTCTTCTTCCTTTTATTTAACGTTTATGAAATCATTGTTTAAACATAATAGAAAAACTAGCCTTTTAGATTGTCACACGAAATCCCAATTTTAAGCAAGGAATACGTTTTACATTACCGACGAAAACCACTTCATTGAAAATTTAGTTCCCAGTAGCCAGTAATAAAAACCGCCATTTTTATTAAATCTTTAACTCCAAGTAGCCAATCACAGTAAATGCATGAACCGAAGAAAAGACAGTAGAATATTTTCGTGAAATGCAAATAAATGAGATAGTAAAAACAAAATCATTTCTACCATGACATGTGGTGAATACGTTTCGTATAATTTTGAAGTTTCAAAAACACGAAATGTATCAAATGCGTAGGGAGTGTTTGGAAATAATTTCCCCATAAATTCATTTAATTTTCAATGAATTCAGGCGATGATTGATATGTGATATATGTGAATTTTTATAGCATATTTATCTAATATTTACATATCTTTATGCATTTTAAGCACGTATATATATGTATATAATGTGTTCTTAGGGCACTATTTTTTTTCCAGCTATTCGTGACAACTTTCGGTGGATAGAGTCGCCCTCTATCGGTGAGCATCGGTTCTAATCGTAATGCTGCTACCTCATCCAGTAGGACAATTCTCTCACTTACAGCGATTGGAGGACAGAAAGTACAGGTTTAGCACACGCCGTTCTCAGTGTGCACATCAGTTTGAGGAATCGACAGCGTTTTCATCGGCTTAAAATGTAAATGTTAAAGGAACTTTTATTTATGAAACGAAATATGATTCGATCTCGTTAGAAATAGAAAACACAAAGTAGTGATAAAAATACTGAAAGAAAAAAGGGAGCAAAACAAATACTGGAAAGGAATTTAGCTTAAGAAAAGTGTGAGACAACCAGGATTTGATTTAAGATGATAATGTTCTATCAAGACGCTCTTGTCTAAGTGACGGGTCACACCTGTTGTCACGAATCATGCAAGACCTAGTGAACACGTCCGTAGTGGTAAAAATGGAAGAAATGAATGTCACGACCGAATTCACTCAGAACGAAACGTTGAACAAAACGAACGAAACTCTTGGTTTGCCAGAACATTTGCTGTTCAATGGAGAAATCGCCGGCGAAATCGTAGCTTACAGCTTGTTGCTGGTTGTGGCCGCAGTTGGGAACGTTTCGGTTTTCGTCACTCTGCTCCGTACTCGACAGAGAAAGTCCAGGATCAAGCTGATGGTCCTCCATCTGGCTATTGCGGATCTCATCGTGACTTTCATCATGATCCCCCTGGAGATCGGATGGAGGATCACCATGAAATGGGTGGCCGGAGACGCAGCGTGTAAAATCATGCAGCTCCTCAGAGCTTTCGGTCCTTACCTTTCGTCAATGGTTCTGGTCTGCATCAGTCTGGACAGATATTTTGCTATTTTGCATCCATTGAAAGTGAACGACGCCCACAGACGAAGTAAAATCATGTTAACGTTCGCATGGCTGATAAGTATCATGTGCAGTATTCCACAGGTAAGGTCTAGAAAAAAAATTTGTCGTAAAATCATGTTAACGTTTGCATGGCTGATAAGTATCATGTGAAGTATTCCACATGTTGGTTCACCTCTAAATACACTAAACCTACAACTACCTTCAATTTTCGGTTAGTTTAAATTAAGTGTAGCATGTATCCTAATTCTAGTTGGCGTTTCTTTGATTTAACTCTCACTAAACTGTTGAAAAACGTAAAGAAGACATTTTTTTATTTTTTTAGTTTCAGTTGGAAGAAATAGCTCACCTGTACCGAATAGGTTTTTAATTTCCTTTAAAACGGTGTATAAAATAAAATATTAGTTTTTCCATGATATAATGGTTAGTTATGGAATGAAAACTGTGTCATGAAAAGGTTATATTGCTTGTAGTTTTATGTAGTTAAGCACAAAGCTACACAATCTGTGCTCTGCTCACCAGGGGTATCGAAACCCAGATTTTAGCGTTGTAAGCCTACAGAGATTTCGCTGTGCCACTGGAGGGAGGGTAAGTGTTATCAGATGTGTTTTGAGAAGCGTGATATGGTGTCATAACGACTTTTTAACGCAATCTTGTGTTAGTATATTCAGATGTTAACGTCACATCTCATACGCGTGAGAATATGCGAATAAATAGAGATGTTACACGTACACGTATAACACACTTTTGTGTTACTGTATAGCTTATATATTCCATACATTTTGGTCGCTATGGTGATGTAATACGTCATTTTTAACTTTAAATATTCTTTTTAGATCCGTATTTCCAATAATATTAATATTAGAAACCACAAAGCTTCACTTACTGTTAAGTCATCGAGGTGCAAACAGTAATGTTAACATTAAAAATAAGTTAAGTATATTTTAAAGCTTAGTGTTTGTTTGTTTTTTAATTACACCCAAAGCTACACGAGAGCTATCCGCGCTAGCCGTCCCTAATTTAGCAGTGTAAGACGAGAGGGAAGGCAGCTAGTCATCGCCACCCACCGCCAAATCTTGGACTACTCTTTTACCAACGAATAGTGGGATTGATCGTGTAATTATGACGCTCCCACGACTGAAAGAGCGACCATGTTTGGTGTGACGGGAGATTGAATGTTCAGACAACCTTTGTCAAATAACAATGAACATGTGATCAAGGTTCGCTCAATAAAACCGATTATTCAAACAAGGTTTTTCTTTTACGAATAAAACCGAATATTTAAGCAGGATATTTAAAATAAAACATAATATTTAAATAAGGTTCTTCAAATAAAATTGAACGTTTAAACATTCGAAGAACCAGTAAAATGCTATTGTCGCCCAAGGAAGCTTCATAAACAACGTTTCTACACAAGTCTTTCACATTTATAGGTTTTACAGCCATAATGAATGTTAACCGTATTCGCAGCTTGAAGTTGTCTCAAACATCACGTCAAGCTAAAGAGTCAAAACTATTAAGATGTGGCAAAAGTTCTTTATCTCAAACTGACACTGTAGATGATGTAATTATTTGTACAACTTTCTTCCCCAGGGAAGTTTACATCGTCATCATCCATAACATCACACCAGGAAGCTCCCAAATTGACTGATGTGTGTTGTTTCTTAATTACACAGTTTGGAACCCCTCATATGACAACAACCTCAACTATATTATTCTCCTGATGTCTACTACACTTTTCTAAACAGTAAACTATCTCCAAACATAGGGCTTATCTCTTCAGGCCTGACTTCTGAACTTTTCATCGTCATTGTTTCTAATTAGATGAAGTAATTTATCTAATACAGTATCTATCCCTCAACTGTGAGTTTAATACACTGATACACTCTACCCATATCCAGTATCTATCCCTCAACTGTGAGTTTAATACACTGATACACTCTACCCATATCCAGTATCAATCCCTCAACTGTGAGTTTAATACACTGATACACTCTACCCATATCCAGTATCTATCCCTCAACTGAGAATTTAATCTACTGATACACTCTACCCATATCCAGTATCTATCCCTCAACTGTGAGTTTAATTTAATGATACACTCTACCCATATCCAGTATCTATCCCTCAACTGTGAGTTTAATACACTGATGCATTCTACTCATATCCAGTACCTATCCCTCAACTGTGAGTTTAATACACTGATACATTCTACCCATATCCATTATCTATCCCTCAACTGTGAGTTTAATCTACTGATACACTCTACCCATATTCAGCATCTATCCCTCAACTGAGAATTTAATCTACTGATACACTCTACCCATATCCAGTATCTATCCCTCAACTGTGAGTTTAATCTACTGATACACTCTACTCATATCCAGTATCTATCCCTCAACTGTGAGTTTAATACACTGATACACTCTACCCATATCCAGTATCTATCCCTCAACTGTGAGTTTAATACACTGATACACTCTACCCATATCCAGTATCTATCCCTCAACTGAGAATTTAATCTACTGATACACTCTACCCATATCCAGTATCTATCCCTCAACTGTGAGTTTAATACACTGATACACTCTACCCATATCCAGTATCTATCCCTCAACTGTGAGTTTAATACACTGATACATTCTACCCATATCCATTATCTATCCCTCAACTGTGAGTTTAATCTACTGATACACTCTACCCATATTCAGTATCTATCCCTCAACTGTGAGTTTAATACACTGATACACTCTACCCATATCCAGTATCTATCCCTCAACTGAGAATTTAATCTACTGATACACTCTACCCATATCCAGTACCTATCCCTCAACTGTGAGTTTAATACACTGATACACTCTACCCATATCCAGTATCTATCTCTCAACTGTGAGTTTAATACACTGATACACTCTACCCATATCCAGTATCTATCCCTCAACTGAGAATTTAATCTACTGATACACTCTACCCATATTCAGCATCTATCCCTCAACTGTGAGTTTAATCTACTGATACACTCTACCCATATCCAGTACCTATCCCTCAACTGTGAGTTTAATACACTGATACACTCTACCCATATCCAGTATCTATCCCTCAACTGAGAATTTAATCTACTGATACACTCTACCCATATCCAGTACCTATCCCTCAACTGTGAGTTTAATACACTGATACACTCTACCCATATCCAGTATCTATCCCTCAACTGAGAATTTAATCTACTGATACACTCTACCCATATCCAGTACCTATCCCTCAACTGTGAGTTTAATACACTGATACACTCTACCCATATCCAGTATCTATCCCTCAACTGTGAGTTTAATACACTGATACACTCTACCCATATCCAGTATCTATCCCTCAACTGTGAGTTTAATACACTGATACACTCTACCCATATCCAGTACCTATCCCTCAACTGTGAGTTTAATACACTGATACATTCTACCCATATCCATTATCTATCCCTCAACTGTGAGTTTAATCTACTGATACACTCTACCCATATTCAGCATCTATCCCTCAACTGAGAATTTAATCTACTGATACACTCTACCCATATCCAGTATCTATCCCTCAACTGTGAGTTTAATCTACTGATACACTCTACCTATATCCATTATCTATCCCTCAACTGTGAGTTTAATCTACTGATACACTCTACCCATATCCAGTATCTATCCCTCAACTGTGAGTTTAATTTAATGATACACTCTACCCATATCCAGTATCAATCCCTCAACTGTGAGTTTAGTCTCTGATGCACTCTACCCATATCCAGTATCTATCCCTCAACTGTGAGTTTAGTCTCTGTTGCACTCTACCCATATCCAGTATCTATCCCTCAACTGTGAGTTTAGTCTCTGATGCACTCTACCCATATCCAGTATCTATCCCTCAACTGTGAGTTTAATACACTGATACATTCTACTCATATTCCAGTATCCTGCCCTCAACTGTGAGTTAGTCTCTGTTGCACTCTACCCATATTCAGCATCTATCCCTCACTGTGAGTTAATACACTGAGGCAATTCTACTCATTCCAGCTATCTATCCCCTCAACTGTGAGTTAGTCTCTGTTGCACTCTACCCATATCCAGTATCTATCCCTCAACTGTGAGTTTAATTTAATGATACACTCTACTCATATCCAGTATCTATCCCTCAACTGAGAATTTAATCTACTGATACACTCTACCCATATCCAGTATCAATCCCTCAACTGTGAGTTTAGTCTCTGATACACTCTACCCATATCCAGTATCTATCCCTCAACTGTGAGTTTAATACACTGATGCATTCTACTCATATCCAGTATCTATCCCTCAACTGTGAGTTTAGTCTCTGTTGCACTCTTCCCATATTCAGCATCTATCCCTCAACTGTGAGTTTAGTCTCTGATGCACTCTACCCATATCCAGTATCTATCCCTCAACTGTGAGTTTAATACACTGATACATTCTACTCATATCCAGTATCCATCCCTCAACTGTGAGTTTAGTCTCTGTTGCACTCTACCCATATTCAGCATCTATCCCTCAACTGTGAGTTTAATACACTGATGCATTCTACTCATATCCAGTATCTATCCCTCAATTGTGAGTTTAGTCTCTGTTGCACTCTTCCCATATTCAGCATCTATCCCTCAACTGTGAGTTTAATTTAATGATACACTCTACCCATATCCAGTATCTATCCCTCAACTGTGAGTTTAATTTAATGATACACTCTACCCATATCCAGTATCAATCCCTCAACTGTGAGTTTAATCTACTGATACACTCTACCCATATCCAGTACCTATCCCTCAACTGTAAGTTTAATACACTGAAATTATCCATTTTAACTGTGACATTCCATCCATTTGAGTCTCGGTTTTTAAAGGTATTCAGGAAGAGTTTTCACTGTTTACCTACTTGTTGAATCTTATCCACCAACTCCTAGAGTTAATAGTTCATTTGTTTGACCTTGTCCATCAGCTCTTAGAGACAGTATTCTGATATTACTCAACTTATTTTCCAGTTCCACAACCTACTTCAAATCAATCATTAACTTGTCTTCCTTCAGTTAATGAACCTCTGTCTCTCACCCTTCCCAATACTGTACTATTCTGGGAACCTTTATTGATTATCCATGGTTATGATGATAATTCGTAGGGATGTAATTTGAAAATTTCTTGCCATCCAAAATGTTCCAGAAGAATTCATGGTCTATTAAGTTAAACATCCTCCCGTTGTCAATGGAGTATATATTGTCGAATCTTCTCCATGAGGTTAAATTGGTTGGTATGGTGTTTTATGGTACCAAGAAGCTTGACTGTTTGCGCCTCATGAGGCTAGAAACATCTTGCTCGAGTCCCTTTTTGAAAACCACTCAACTCTGTTGCAAAAATCTCTTTCTGTTGGTCCTCTTATGTTCTTCTCATAATGGGTTCTGGTAGGATCATACTGAAGGAAGAAATGGATGATATGGTTCTATAGGTACTGTACATTCCTATGTTTATTTCTTAGAAACATGAACAAAAATGGGTTTTTGCTCTTCTTTGGTCATCGTTTAGAGATCCAAATTCTATCATTCAGCATTTGTACGATAGCGACCACTTTTGTATCTGCTTTGTTGATCACCTTAGCCATACCAGGTGACATGTTTTTTGATCTTGTGATCAGTTCTTCTGATTTCGATTCTAGGCCTGATGATGTCTTCCTGTCTGGTTTCATTTGCTGTTCCCTTTTCATTGCAGTAAACAACAATAAAATAATTTCTGTACAAATTTACTTCCACTATTTACCTCGGATCTGTTTGTTTTCATATAGATAGTTTTCAGTATCTTCTTTAATGCACTGAGCCAACGGTTTCCATTTGGTGGTCAAGCCTTTTACATGCTCGAAAAGAAACTCTCGAATTCCCAATGTTTTGTGCTTTGTGTACTTTTTCACGTTGGTTATGTGGAAACTCTTTCTTAAAAAGCCAACGCTTAATAGTTAGTAGATATGCTATTGTTAATTTGACTTGTAGTCGATATGCTATTGTTAATTTGACTTGTAGTCGATATGCTATTGTTAATTTGACTTTTAATCGATTGTTATTGTTATTGTTCATGGTAATGTTTAGTAGTCTCATGTTCTGAGTAATGTAATGTCTAGTAGTGTCCTGTTCTGATTAGTGTCATGTATAGCAGTATCATGTCCTGAATATTGTAATAACTATCAGTATCATGTCCTGAGTTGTGTAATGTTTAGTAGTCTCATGTTCTGAGTAATGTAATGTCTAGTAGTGTCCTGTTCTGATTAGTGTCATGTATAGCAGTATCATGTCCTGAATATTGTAATAACTAGCAGTATCATGTCCTGAGTTGTGTAATGTTTAGTAGTCTCATGTTCTGAGTAATGTAATGTCTAGTAGTGTCCTGTTCTGATTAGTGTCATGTATAGCAGTATCATGTCCTGAATATTGTAATAACTAGCAGTATCATGTCCTGAGTTGTGTAATGTTTAGTAGTCTCATGTTCTGAGTAATGTAATGTCTAGTAGTGTCCTGTTCTGATTAGTGTCATGTATAGCAGTATCATGTCCTGAATATTGTAATAACTAGCAGTATCATGTCCTGAGTTGTGTAATGTTTAGTAGTCTCATGTTCTGAGTAATGTAATGTCTAGTAGTGTCCTGTTCTGATTAGTGTCATGTATAGCAGTATCATGTCCTGAATATTGTAATAACTAGCAGTATCATGTCCTGAGTTGTGTAATGTCTAGTAGTCTCATGTTCTGAGTATTGTAATGTCTAGTAGTATCATGACCTGTGTATCGTCATGTTCTGAGTAGTGCCATGTTTAGTAATATAATGTCGTAAGTAGTATCATGTCCCGAGCATTGTCATGTTTAGTAGTATGCCTTGGGTAGATGATCAAATTATTGTATTAATGATAAAACATCCTTATCCATCCATCTGTGTCAGCCATGTGAGTGTTTTTGTGTCAGTTAGAGAAAGTGACACCAGGTCAGAGTATTCAAATACATGTATTTTTCTAAGTGCACCCTTCCTTCATCGACTGCACACATTCTGTTGCCAACACCAGAGAGCTCTTTTCCAATTCCAGCCTTATGCTCTGACTACATCTAATACGTACTTGTTCGCTCATAGATGTGCCGTAGACACTGTGTCTCTAATAACTCCTATCTCTGAAGTGAACACACTCGTTGACCTTGACGGATGGATCACTTGCTTACACGCTAGCCTTCAAGTCGGTATTGAAATTTATTCTACACCTATTATATTTCATCTAATATCTATCATATTCAAGAAGTTAAAATAGTTTTGTAACTACAGTCTCAAATGATACTTCAGTTATCGAAACCCGGTGTGCAGCGTTATAATTCCTTAAGAAACTGGTATCTCTTTAGTTTGGTTTGTTTTGAATTTCACGAAAAGTTACACGAGGGCTATATGCACTAGCCGTCCCTAATTTAGCAGTGTAAGAATAGAGTGTAGGCAGCTAGTCATCACCACCTACCGCCAGCTCTTTGGCTACTCTTTTACCAACGAATAGTGGGATTGACCGTCACATTATACACCCTCACAGCTGAAAGGACAAGTATGTTTGGTGTGACGGGGATTCGAACCTGTGATCCATAGATTACTAGACGAGCGCCTTAACCATCTGGCCATGTCTATTTAACTGAGAGAAATAGCGTGAACACCATGGTAGTTTAGTTGTTGTTTTTAAGAAACATTTTCTCCGTCTGAGATATTTGTTCCCTTTTTAATGTTTAACGTTCATGATTATTTAGATGCTTTGGCACAAACTGAAACATTTATAATGAGAACGAAATAATTAAGCTAACATATCTAGGTAATCATTTCTTGAAGCGAAATAATTGAAAAAAAACAAACAAACTTGTCTTTTGCTGTGTGAAACGTAATGTTAAACCAGTCAGACCACTTATATTAACCCATTTTTTGTGTGAAAGTGAGTATCAAAAGATAGATTTAACGACGATATCCGATTTTCTCAGTTAAATTATGGTTTATCATTTGTGTTAAATGTACTTGAATCTTTACAAGAATGTTAAAAACTGTTTTGGAACGTTAAAAGACATTGAATGAAAGTTGAAATAAATGTGGCCAATCGTACTAGAACCAAAAACATAATTAAATAGTGGGAAAAAGATATCTCTTATCTCTGGTAAATGCTTAAAATACTATATTATTTCTGTACACAGAAGTTTTACCAGCTTATCACAGAGGAAGACAGAAACTTTTCAGTAATGGAATGAAAACATAATTTCGTGCCGTTGTTGTATAGAAAGCTTTCACTGTTGTTTCAGCCCGAAATACATGCTAATATATTTTAATTAACGTAGTACTACCTACCACGATTCATATTGCAATAATTTAAAGCTTTTAGGAAAACTTCGACAAACGTATTCTTCAAATCAATCTAGAGCACAACTCTGAACAAACGATTTGTGCTTCGTTTTACTTATTTATTTAATAACCCCATTTCAAGAGAAATACTATAGGATTTCCTTTAACAGTAGAAACATTCGTCATTTATAGGTTCCGCGAGCAAATTTAGAACACCTCAGAGGAAGCCTAGACGGTTTGTCAGCAGGGTTTTAGATAGAGTAGATGAAGTTAGGTTCAGAAATAAAAATAAAATCATTTTGAAAATAAAAATAACCCAGTCGTACACGTGTTACTGTTCAAATTCTAGTATTTTCAGATTTTGGATTTTATACTTAAAATACATATTTTTTAAATTATTTGTCAAGTATGATACATCGCACAGTAGACGAGTGAAATAGATGAGATTTGTCTGTTACACTTAAGCGGTTTGATTTGTTTTGAATTTCGCGCAATGCTACTCGAGGGTTATCTGCGTTTGCCGTCTCTATTTTTGCAGTGTAAGACTAGAGGGAAGGCAGCTGGTCATCACCACCCACCGCCAACTCTTGGGCTACTCTTTTACTAACGAATAGTGGGATTGACTGTAACTTTATAACGCCCCCACGACTAAAAGGGGGAGCATGTTTGGTGTGAGGGGGATTTGAACCCGCGAACCTCAGATTACCAGTCGAGTGCCTTATCCATCTGGCCAAGCAAAAGCGGAACTCCAAATAAACTTAAACTGGAAACGAGTACTGGATCAATCAAAGTTAAGACTTCATTTTACAGTTTTAGTGGGCACCTTAATAGAACACCCGTAAAAGCTGGAAAACAACAACAAAAAACAAATAGTTTCTATATTAAACAGAATAACATGAGTCTAGGAAATTTTAATGGAAACTTTATTTTCACTGTTTTCTCTTTTTGTTTTCCGAAAATAAGTATGATATTGTAATCCTTATTTCTATTATTAACTCGCACAGAACACTTATCTTCTGGTCGCCAGATCTTGGATATTTTGCAATTTCTAAACTAATATTTCATAATATCTTTTATCTCTTCACCTGTACGTATATCCAGGGGCGTCGAGAGGAAGGTCGGGCCCTGGGGACAGTTATGTTGTCACCAGCCTCTTTTTGAAGTCTTTATACACCCATGCTACAGTCATGGGTGTATGAAGAAATTTTCTGATGGGAGGTAGTGTTGAGAATTAACTTTTTTGGATGAAAAAGGTATATTAGGAGACAAAGCGATTCCCCCCAGTACTGCGATTGTTCCTTAAGTATATTATGCAAATGAGAATACATTATTCTTCATCCCATATTTCCCCGGGATTGTAGCCCCCCTGACCCCCCTCTCGCCAGGCTTGCGTATTTCACATGAACTGAAAACAAATATACACCTTCGTTTAGGCGAAGAAGTTAACATATTGTTTACACAGATACAAGCCCTTCAGTGACACAGCGGCATGTCTGTGGACTCATACCACTAGAAGTAGGGTTTCGACATCCTTGGTGGGCAGAACACAGATAGCCCATTGGTGTAGCTTTGTGTTAATTCTGAATAACGAACCAATCATAATGAAAGATACAAGATACAATAATTGTTTGATATACGTTCATCCTTTTGATGAACGCTCATCTCTGTATTTTTCTTATTAAAGAAACACAATAAAGTTTGTAACTTGAAATCAAACCAAAAGATAACACTGCACAACAATTTTTGAAATGTTTTACTTCCTGGAAAGTGTTTGCTGATTGTGACAGGTACCTGGTGGGTATGCACAAACATGGTTTTGGTTTTGCTTCATCACGTAGGAACTCTGAGAAATAGACAATTAACTGTTTACCGGCAATAACGTATTTAATTGTGTTTATGTTTCTAATACGCTGTTAAGTTCAACATAACTAAAAGTGTTTTGCTCCTGATTTTCGTTTGTATTCAATGTCCGGTGCATCACGTTGCAATGTCCAACAGTAGTCAGTAAACATTGACGGATTTCTGTTGCCCTGATATCGTTTTCCCATTGTAGCAATGTCCTGGTGAAAATTGTAGATTTCAATGTCATTTTATTGATGGGCAAATTTGGATGTGATTTTCGTGATCAGCAGCCAAAAGTCTATAAGAAACACCCATCAGTGTTCAAGAAGCAAAATCTTTGTTGTGCAGTGTAATTTTAATGCCTACAGTTTCTTATCATAACCGACATCTTTGTCCACTCGCCATTTTTATACGTTGTTAATTATATGGAGTATTGCTCATATAGTTACTTACTGTTTTTAACATTTCATAATTTTATGATTTTTTTTTCAGTTATAAATTTAGTAAGATATTTACAAACTACTAAATGATTTCGACGAATATTTTTATCGTATTTAAACGATCTTTTTTAAATTCTTTTTTTTGCAAACGAACGTACGATTATTAGCATTAAAGTTTATCATATCCACTGTTTATAAAAAAAACAAGGTAAGTTAAAAAACAAGTTTCACTCTAGTTGGATGGGTAAGCTTTCTCGAAACTTACCTTGACCTGATTCGAAGCAAAGTCAGACGGTAAAAGAGAAACGACATATGTATTTAATAACTTGCAGCCTAAAACTCAAAATAGTTTCAAGTAGAAAACAACTGAAACCTTAGAAAGGCACGAGCAGACTAGATTGAGATCAGGCAACCAATAACTAATGTGTTTGACACGGCCTACTTGTTTGTGTACTAAGACTGTGACACTGAAGGTTTGTGGTTTCGTTTGAGGACATAAGTGCGCTGTAAGAGCATTTATTAAAACTACTCCAAGAGTTGGCGGATGGTGCTGTTGTGGTTTTCAGTTTGAAGACGGATTGAACGGGCTAATAAATAAACATTTATTATAAGTTTAACACAAAACGTACAACTTTTCAACAAGGTTTTTGCCATTAATAGTTAATAACAAATATACAACGTTTTCGCAAAGTTTTGTTCTCACGAGAAGGAAATAAACGTAGAATGTTTCAAAATAGTGCTCTCATCATCAGATAGAAAGAAATGTACAACGTTTTAACATGGTTTTTGTCATCATCAGATAACAAATGTACAACGTTTTAACATGGTTTTGTGATCATCAGATAGAAACAAATGTACAACGTTTTAACATGGTTTTGTGATCATCAGATAGAAAGAAATGTACAACGTTTTAACATGGTTTTGTGATCATCAGATAGAAAGAAATGTACAACGTTTTAACATGGTTTTGTGATCATCAGATAGAAACAAATGTACAACGTTTTAACATGGTTTTGTGATCATCAGATAGAAACAAATGTACAACGTTTTAACATGGTTTTGTGATCATCAGATAGAAACAAATGTACAACGTTTTAACATGGTTTTGTGATCATCAGATAGAAACAAATGTACAACGTTTTAACATGGTTTTGTGATCATCATATAGAAACAAATGTACAACGTTTTAACATGGTTTTGTGATCATCAGATAGAAACAAATGTACAACGTTTTAACATGGTTTTGTGATCATCAGATAGAAACAAATGTACAACGTTTTAACATGGTTTTGTGATCATCAGATAGAAACAAATGTACAACGTTTTAACATGGTTTTGTGATCATCAGATAGAAACAAATGTACAACGTTTTAACATGGTTTTGTGATCATCAGATAGAAACAAATGTACAACGTTTTAACATGGTTTTGTGATCATCAGATAGAAACAAATGTACAACGTTTTAACATGGTTTTGTGATCATCAGATAGAAACAAATGTACAACGTTTTAACATGGTTTTGTGATCATCGAAACTTTCTACACACGTTATTACGTTAAACTTGTAATAAATTGTACAAGCCATTCAAGATACCATCAGATTTTACAGTCTCAGAGTCTTCGCCGTTAAATATTTCTTTATTAGTTAAAAATCAAAGAAGGTTTCTTGTGTAGCTCCGCGATAAAATTCTCAACAAGCTAATAGGAACTAATAATTCCTACGCAAATAAAATATAGTACTTACTTAGATTAAGTAAAGCAATAGTATATACTGGTCCAGTATCTAATTTACGTTAATTAACCACACAAATAAATGAGTTTGTCTAAGTTATTTCAACGAATACGAGCAGGGTCACCAAACTGTTTTCACAGGGGGCCAGATTACTTGGGGAATGAGAAGAACGGGCCACATGATCATTATGTTCAATATTCATAAGCTAGAACAGGGTCACCAAACTGTTTTCACAGGGGGCCAGCTTACTTGGGGAATGAGAAGAACGGGCCACATGATCATTACGTTCAATACTAGAACGAAAGTTTTCTGAAAAAGGCTTAACACTAAGTTTAGCATGCCACATTAGCCATGTGGGAGTAGCGTGCAATACACACATAATTAAATACAACCAACATTTTTATTTACCAAAAGGTTATCAAAGAAGGTGACATTAGCAAAAAACAGTTATGAAATCACACATAGTGAGAACATATCTGAATTTCACTAAGCCGCGAAAAAATTAGTGAGATTTATGAAATTGGCATTTGGCTTTCAAAATATCTTCAATGTTTAGTTTTGATTTGTTGCATTCAATCATCAGAATTGCTTTCAACTGTTCATCAGTCAACTTTGATCGATGTACTGATTTCACATTCTTCATTTTGGAAAATGCTTATTTACAGTCTTAAGTTGTTCAGAACACTGATGTCACACCAGATACAAACTGCTTCAGCTTTGGAAAATTATCTTCAGGTGTGCAGCTGTAAAATTCAATAAGCTGCCCCTCTCTGTGTTTTACTGTCAACAAGTCATTTCCTTGATGACCTCCAGCTGAAGTTCCACTGACACGTCATCAATGACACAATCAAAAGGATTCAGAAAAAGAAGAATGTCACTTTGTATTCTGTTGAGAATCGAAAATCTCTCTAAAAATGCTTATTTAAATCACCAATAATCTTTTTCTGAAATTTCAGGTTGACATCTTCTGTGATTCCAGCATGAAACTCATTGAAACACTGAAAATGAGAGAGGTTTTCTCCTTCCAAATGTGTTTCAAACAATGACAGCTTTCTCCGAAATCCTTTAAGGACTATATAGAGATCACAGACAAGGTTATTCTTCCCCTGAAGTTTCAAGTTTAATTCATTCATGTTGGATGTGATGTCAACCAAAATTGACAACTTTGACAACCAGGTTGGACCCGACAGAAGTGGACCGGCTCTATATTGATAATAAATATATCTATTTCTCTTATCAGCTTATAAAAAAGAGACAAGACTTTACTGCAGCTGAGCCATCTCACCGCCATGTGATAAGGCAAGTCACAGAAATCTGAATCAGGTTCTTCAAGAAACGCCTAACTGACGATGATTAAGTGCATGACCCCAAATGAAGTTCACTGCAGAAATGACTGGTTTCAGTATGCAAGTAATATCTAAGTCTTTTCCACAGAGTGCTTGCTGATGTATGATGCAGTGTATGAACAAAGCACTTAGGAGTTGAAGATCTTCCAACTGTTTCCTGATCAGCCCCACCAGACCCGTCTTCACTCCAACCATGTTTCTTCCTCCATCAACTGTTAACCTCTAAGCTGATTCCACTGAAGGTTTTAGTCCTGCAAAGTTTTGTGCACTTCATGAAAATGTCTTCTCCAGTTGTTCTTCATGCTGCAAACTGATGCAAACCCTTGTGTGATCTGAAAGTCCAAATTAACTCCACGAATGAACACGAGAAGTTGTGACGTACTCGAGAGATCAGTAGATTCACCCAGTGCTAGAGAATACCATAGGAAGTTTCTAGCTTTATGACGTATCTGTAATGCGACGTTCTATCCAAGTTCTTCTTTTCTCCGTACAAATGAAGTTTCTGAAAGGCTGATACTTTCAAACAAATCGACTTTTTTCAGGACAGCTCACTTGCTGCTTCCATCCTACACTCTTTGATGAAGTTGCTGTCAGTAAAAGGTTTTCCTCGCTCTGCCATCCTGTGCACAATTTTGTAACTTGTACGAGTGACAGATTCACTTTCAGCGAACCTTCTCGTGAAGAGATTCTTCCGAGATTCAAAAACACGTTTCGTGGATTCAGATTTCTCAGAACGGGACTTTCCTGAATATGTTGATAGATGTTTTGTTTCATAGTGACTCTGAAGATTGTACTGTTTCAAAACGGCAACACTTTGTTGCATATCACACAAGTGACTTTCTGGTTTTTTGTTCTACAAAGAAGTGCTTTTCTCCCCATTCTTCATTGAAAGCACGACACTCAGAGTTCACTTTTATTCTTTTAAAATCAGCCATAAAGATGGTTGAAAAAAAACAGGATCTGAAAATGAAAAACACAGAACGCTATGAGAAAAGTTTTGTACTGGTCCAAGAACACTCAAACAAAATATATTGAGACGTACGTTTGTCATGACACTTACCTAAGAACGAGTTACGAAGAGTGCATAACCCGACTACTAAGAGAAATGAACTTGCTGAAGTGGTAACCCTAGGCCGCTGAATTTACAAGACCAGTCGATAGGACAAGGGTTAAGTCTGTACTTGTTTTCGAAATCCTAATGCTCTCATAGATTCGTGCTTTGGTATGAATAAACGGGCAGCAAGGACGAAAGAAGAATTTTCCTATTGGTAAAAAATGCGCGTGACAGCCTTGTTTCTTTTTATCATAATGTTTTGTGTTTGCCAGCTTAAAGCGACCATCGGTGTGATTTATTTTGTTCTGACAGTCAGACATTTGATGAAATGTCACTTTTTATTTCCAAGCGGCTAGTTGCTGGCGGGCCGGACAAAATGGCCTCGAGGATCGTAGTTTGGTGACCCCTGAATAAGTGGGTAGTTACAAATCTGGTCAAACGAATTACTTCAAGAGTTGCACAGATGTGGGTGATTTTTTCAAGACATTTTAGAACCCTTGTCTAACCATTGTCTGCTTGACACAAAACCTAGTTACTTTTGTTTGTTTAAATAATTATTTGAAATAATTCGATATAATTGATTGGAAATAAGCACAAAGCATTACGAAAGTTATCTGCGCTATCCGTCCCTAATTTAGTAGTGTAAGACTAGAGGGAAGGCAGCTAGTCATCACCACCCACCGCCAACTCTTGGGCTACTCTTTTACCAACGAATAGTGGGATTCACTGTCACATTATAATGTCCATACAGCTGAAAGGACGAGCATGTTTGATGCGACGGAGATTCGAACCCGCGACTTTCAACTCGTAACAAGTGTTAGAAATCTTTTCATGTAGAAATACTATATCATTATATATACACATATGTATAATCACGTAAAACAAAATTATTTATACGAATAGTACTTTTGTGAAAACAAACATGCGAATGTATGCTTAATTTGTTAAATGTTATAGCTAGACAGTTCAGCTTAGTTCAAAATAAAAGAAATATATTCAGAAAGAATTTTTATCAACAAAACTATTCAACTCAACTTTTCTTCAGTAGGTTTGCCGAATTACAGTAAATATCTTGGTTTATGGCTAACGCATTTCATCGTCACAGTATACGTCACGATCTCACGTGATCGTAAAATAGTCTATTTCAGACACCTTTCTGAAATGCCGTTTCATTCTTGTCTTTGCTAGTTAGTTAGCTTATTTTAGATCAAGGGAACATTGGATTATTAACTGTGAAATCGAACCCCGGATTTTACCGTTGTGACTCTGTAGATTTATTACGGTCTCACAAAGAGGCATTCTTGTTAGAATGAGGATAGTTTAGTGTGTTAAGTGGAGATTATGTGAAATCTACAAATCAGCAAACCATGTTGAAACTAAACACAACCTATATAAGGCTTCCATAAGTGGCACATGTCAGAACTATACTCTAACATGTTGTAGTGGTGTTGTAAGTTGTACGATGCTTCAGAAAATTTACCACTTATCATTTATATTTTTTTTTAAATCAAAATATTCAGGCAGCCAGATCGTAAAGATATTAGCGTATTAGAAATTTAGAATTTTCAAGATATCACTTGTACCTAAAAGCACAGGTAAACAGAGGAATGTGAATCAACTCGGAGTTCTAGGACTTTCGGAAAAAGAGGCCTGTAACAAGTCATACTATGGTAAGAAGACAGGTGTCTTATATCGTCGTCCATTGTAGATTATGGAAAGACTTGTGACGGAGCCGTTTGCAAATTTAGAATTTTGCAATAGAAACTACTTTGTAGAACTATTAGTATCAAAATAGATGATGTCTCCGCTGGTACAGGGTAAGTCTACGGATTTACAACACTAAAATCAGAGTTAGCTTCCCATCAGCAAAGAGCTCACAAGATACATGACTGTCAAATGGGGAATGAGCGGATGTGACAACATTGACCGAAACCACGTGGTGCGACACAAGAATCAGATTAGTATAACGAGCTAAGGGTACTTGTTAAGAAAGAGTATAACGAGCTAAGGGTACTTGTTAAGAAAGCCCGGCGGTTAAGGTACTCGACTCGTAATCTGAGAGTCGCGGGTTCGAATCCCCGTCGTACCAAACATGCTCGCCTTTTCAGCCGTGGGTGCGTTATAATGTAACGGTCAATCCAACTATTCGTTGGTAAAATGTAGCCCAAGAGTTGGCGGTGGGTGGTGATGACTAGTTGCCTACCCTCTAGTCTTACACTGCTAAATTGTGGACGGCTAGCGCAGATAGCTATCATGTAGCTTTGTGCGAAACCAAACCAAACTTGCTAAGAAATAAATAAATTGTCTAAACGACAATGTTATTCAATATTCTTTGTCCCTTGTTATTAGCTCCCTAATGACTTTGGTGCTAATTTGTGGAAGTTATAATTATCTTACTTAACTGATTAAGTACTTGTATTGAGAGACTAAGATATATGATATATTATATATATGATAAAGCGGAAACATGTCTATCTCACTTTATGGAAAGTAATCTATTTAAAAAAAAATAGTGGTCAATATACACTGTCAAACAGTTTTCAGTTACCGTACAAAAACTCGCAGTTTTCGAATCACTTCTGGGTGGTGGACGCTAACACTCAAACACGCATAATGGATCTTTCTGTTTTCGCAGTAAGATATAACTACACTCGCGCGCGTGCAATAGCCTGGATAAAGACCGGCGCATAAATTCACACCTTTTCCTCGAAGATTACAATAGCTACAAAATGACAGGTTTGTAAGTGAATAAAATTCGTTATCAGATTTCCAAGAATGCAGGATACGAGACCGTCAAGATGTAACTGATATTAATTAATCTGTTATTTTATTGTGCGTGAAATTGTTTCGGAAACAAGTGTTCATGTTTGTTCTATATCTACAAACATACTTAGGTCATCTGGAGATTGTGTTTTATGTTCATAATATTAAATCCAGTTTTCCAGGATTTTTCTTCAATGTTCGATAAATACAATTCTAAAGATATGGAACATAATATATTTAGGCTTAAAATATTTAATGGTCTCGAGGTATTTGTGAATGTCTTGTAACTGTAAAGCTAAATGTGGCCTTGTGGAAACGTGCCAGAGTATAAATCCGAGTGTCTAGGATTCGCGTGTTTAATTACACATCGGACTTTAAAATATTTTTAACTTAAACGAATGCTAAAGTTAATGTGGACTGTTGTTTTTGACCTGATAGGATATCGCTTAGATTTGTCTATTTGTAGTCAAGCGCAAAGCTACACAACCTGCTGTCTGTGTTCTATCTTGCATGGGTATCGAAACTCGGTTCTATAGCGTTGTAGGTCCACAGACATGATGCTGTGTCAGCGGAGTGCTGTATCTTAGAACCACGAGAAATACGTTGTTATATCCCTAAAATGTTTAAGTCTTACTTTATTACATCATTGAATATCATAAACTATTGATATCAGCGTGTGATACGAGAAAACTAACTTTTCTCGATCGTCAGCTCTTTTGGTAGAATGTATTACATACCAGAGGTAATCAACATAGGTATTCACTTACTTATAATGAGTAGAATAGATTATTTCAGCAGTTTAATACCTCATGATCAGCGACATATTCGACTGAAAGAGCGAGCATGTTAGGTGCGACCAGGATTCGAACCCGCGACCCTCGGATTATGACTCGAGCACCTTAACCCACCTGGTCACGCCGGGCTTAAGTGTTTTGCAAATTACCTCTCATTTGTAAGACTGTTCCCTCTTTCAAGAAATTAATTATATCATATCATGGTAACGTTTATAATTTATTAATATATATTTCTGTAAAAAAAGTTATATATATAAGTTAATAAGTATTTTTTTATATGCAGTAGAAGTTATTTTTCATATGAAATCAAGAGTACCATGTTTTGTTTTTATACCTCACTCTTAAGAAATCTGTGTTAGCAACAATGAAACAAAAAAAGTCAGTAAGTTGATTAATTTAAAATCCGGTGCATACTGAGGAAGTCCAGCGAGACGTTTACAGTTTTATAACACTAAAAGTCCTGGTTCGATAACTGACATGGGCAGAACACAGATCGCCCAATGTTTATCTTTATACAGAACAACAACGAACCAGTCAGTTCTTACCTAATAAAATACACTCATCTACCAATGTAATAAAGTAGGCCACATAAATACTCAGTTACTGCATCGTTTATATTTTTAGGAAAGAAAATGTCTAAGAACAGAAGTTGTGAAAAATCGAAATATTGATATGAAGCTATTTATGTGCAGTAATCGACTTTAATACAAAGCCAACTGTTATGCGTTATCAGTAAAAGAAGACAAGACCGTCTTTCGTTGACGGCTGAAGTCTTGCGTATTAAAGTGACCGACATTGAAGGACGACGCCCAAAGTAAAAGCTTACTTACCAGTGTAAGACACGTTGATCGATAAGAGAGTTTGATTTAATAACTAGATCCACTAAAACTTATTTAAACTTCAGTGTACCTACCTTTTATATTCAACTTAGATCCAAAAATTAAGTTATCTAGCTGTTTATCTGCCTTTTTATTTCTTTACATGTCTATCCGTCTCTAATTTTCCTGTCTTCCTAGTTTTTTACCTATCATTTTTTTTGCCTGCATGTCTATCTGTGCCTATCTAATTTTTCTCCCTCTCTGTTTAGGTCCGACGTGACCAGATGGTTAGGGCGATCAACTCGTAATCTGAGAATCACAGATTCGAATCTATGTCACATCAAACATGCTCGCTCTTTCAGTCGTGAGGGCGCTATTTGCAATGGTCAATCCCTCTATTCGTTGGCGGTTGGTGGTGATGACTAGCTGCCTCCCCTCCAGCCTTACACTGCTAAATTAGGGATGGCTAACGCAGATTGTCTTCGTGTGAAATTTAAAAAAAAAATCAAAATACAAGTTGCTCACCTTCGAAGTACTCACTTCTTCACTACAGGGGTGGTGATCCGACTTATTCTGTGCTCAGAAACGTAGTCGATGTGATGTGAGTTTTACTAAGGATATCTCCATGTAGATAGGATATAAATGGCATTAAAAACAATTTAAAACAACTTCAAGAAATATAATGCAAACTACATTTTAAGTTGTAATGAATGAACTCGACTACAGAGCCCTTCACTAATTCGTGTTGGGTTACCTTCAATATTAATCATAAAACATTCATTCATAAATAACTTATTCTATCAGTGTTAAAGCTACCTAGAAATGAACTGTTTAAGTTAATTTGTTTGGAATGTCTTACAGTGTTTAATAAGCTGGCGTATTAGGTTGAGTGTATCAAAACTTCTTACTTATATAATACAAAAAGAAATGTTTAAAAACTATTCAAAAATGACAGGTCAAATTAACTTTTTGTTTTTCTTAAGCCCGAGTTCCTTTATCCAAGGCTATCACAGTTTGTATCCGAGTATTAATCTGTCCTGAAGGTATTTTCACAAACAAGATTTAGAACTTCATTCCAGGTACAAACAAGTATAGAAAGTTATTAACCTAAAAATTGAACACCGTACACGCTTTCCTCGGGAAGTTTTTAACCTACGAAATGAATAGCGAAAACGCTTCCCTCAAAAAGTGTTGAACTTATAAATTAAATACAAAATACACACGCCTTTCAAAAATTCATTAACATACAATATATATATATTATCACACTTGCCCCAGAAAGCAGTTAACTTACAAAATAAACATCGCGTACACTTCCCTCAGAAGTTGAATAACCAACAAAATAAATCACGTTCATGCTTTCTTCAGGTCACTAACCTACAAATCAAATATCATACACGCTTCCCTTTACTCGAGAAAAAATATAAGAATTAAACACACGAGTCGCTGTGAACTACCCTGTTACTGAATTAAACACACGAGTCGCTGTGAACTACCCTGTTACTGAATTAAACACACGAGTCGCTGTGAACTACCCTGTTATTGAATTAAACACACGAGTCACTGTGAACTACCCTGTTACTGAATTAAACACACGAGTCGCTGTGAACTACCCTGTTATTGAATTAAACACACGAGTCACTGTGAACTACCCTGTTACTGAATTAAACACACGAGTCGCTGTGAACTACCCTGTTACTGAATTAAACACACGAGTCCCTGTGAACTACCCTGTTACTGAATTAAACACACGAGTCATTGTGAACTACCCTGTTACTGAATTAAACGCACGAGTCACTGTGAACTACCCTGTTACTGAATTAAACGCACGGGTCACTGTGAACTACCCTGTTACTGAATTAAACGCACGGGTCACTGTGAACTACCCTGTTACTGAAAATTAATTTATGGGCATACTGCTTTGGCTAAGAAGAGAAGTTTAACTGCTTTGAACTTGATGTAAAAAACTTGTTTTACCGTGTGTTATTTTTATACTGCAAGCGAAGGACTCTTGGTAGTTTTACAGTAGAAGCCAAAGACGAGCAACTAACTGCTCGTTAGGTTAAAGATACATAACGTATCAATAACTCAGTGCATGTTGAAATTTACTATGATGTTACTAATATTTTAAATATATACGAATTACTTAAGTATAAGTTATATTGGTATTTATTCAGAATTCTGGACGAAAAATATATTAACTGATTGAAAAATAAAATGAATATGCACTAACGAAGTTGATCTCATCAGTTAGGATTGTCAGATGTCGTATATAAGATCACAATAAATAAAATATGTAATAGTCAAAACGTATAGAAGTACTAGTTGGGTGCTCTCGCTTTCAAGGATACTTTCGGCCATAATCCCACCGATGTCATACGAACCTCGTAATTGTAAACATTACATACACACACAGATATATATAAGAAATGCTGACGAAATATGACTTTTATATTCTCGTTAATATTACTTTAAAATATTGAGAGTTATCATGAATATTACAATGAATAATGGCATAGAAACCAACTTTCTCAGTCACTTGCTAGTATGACCCACAAAGCTAAACAATACGCGAATCATAAGTTTTTAAGTATTTGGATTACTGGTCAATCAACAATAGAAAATCAGAGAAAAGGAGAAACAAAACAATACAATATAAAACACACACACACACACATATATAATCTATACAATATATATATGTTATTGTTTATCTAGGATATACAATATATACATGCTTGTTATTGTTTATCTAGGGTATACAATATGTATATATGTATATATATATGTATGTTATTGTTTATCCAGGATACCTATATATACTGTATATCCTAGAGAAACAATAACATATGTATATTGTTGTTTTCTCAGTACATAGCTACATAATAAGGTATTTAAGCTCTGTCCACCACGGTGGCATTCTTGGTTTCATTGAAAACGGTATTTTTTGATTGGAGTGCAATCTAAGGTTATGAAGTAACCATACAGGGTTATGTATGGAAATCTTGTGTTTTAATTTTGTTTTGTTATACAATGAAAACTACATCATTAAGATGAGTTAGGTGTCTCATTTTTTTGATAATTTTTTTTTTACATTTCTTTAGTTATCGAAATGAATCCAGATTACATACTAATGTAACACTTAAATATGACAATCTTGATGACGTACTAGTGTGACACTCGAATATGACAATCTTGATGACATACTAGTGTGATATTCAAATGTGACAATCCAGATTACATACTAATGTAACACTCAAATATGACAATCTTGATGACATACTAGTGTGATATTCAAATGTGACAATCTAGATTACATACTAATGTAACACTCAAATATGACAACCTTGATGACATACTAGTGTGATATTCAAATGTGACAATCTAGATTACATACTAGTGTGACACTCGAATATGACAATCCAAATAACAGACTAGTGTGACACTTGAATATGACAATCCGGATAACAGACTTGTGTGACACTTGAATATGACAGATTATAATTCAAACTGAGCGTTATATATTAGTTAGTTTTTAATCTTTAGTTAATTATTGAAACAAAAGTTCTAAATATCAGTTTTTCTGCGTCACACGGTATGTTAAATGTATCTTTGATTAAGATTTAATGTTTGTGATGTCCAAATACAATGTCTGTAGTTAATAAGAATAATACCGATATTGGCATATTAGTATATCAAATAAGAACCTTGTGTCTTTTCTAGTTGCTGAGGTGTTGCTACATATGGTGAATCAAACACACTTCTCCGCCCACCTTTTTCCATTTTTAGAATTCCTTCCCTTCGTTGACGCGTGAATAACTAATTAAAGCTGAGAAAGTCCCCATGACGTTTCAGTCTGTAGAAGTTGGAACGTTCCTTTGACTCTACTGTAAGTTGCTGAGAGAAGGCCAAAACCATTTTCAGACGTAACAAAATTACAATAAAAATATACATTTTTATGCTGATGGAAACTGTAGATAACTGTTATTAATTTGAAATTTATACTAATTTAAAGTATAATAATTGCAAAATATGCCGGGTATGTCGCCACTGTATGAAGAACTTCCGACAAGAATATTTGTTTTGAATTTCGTGCAAAGCTACACGAGGGCTATCTGCGCTAGCCGTCCCTATTTTAGCAGTTTAAGACGAGAAAGAAAGCAGTTAGTAATTACTACTGACCTCCAAATCTTGGGCTACTCTTTTTACCAACGACTAATGGGATTGACCGTCACATTATATCGTTCCCACTTCTGAAAGGGCGAGCATGTTTGGTGGGATGGGGATTCGAACCCGCGACCTTCGGATTACTTACTAGTTGAATACCTTAACCACTTGACTATACCGGGTCCCGCTGAACGATCAGTGAAAAAATATATAATTGGATAGATCTCTAATTTATGAGATAATTTATTTAAACAAAGTATTTTTTTTATATAATTTGTAGTTACTCTGAAACGAAATAAATGTAATTTATATCTGCTTCCTTATATTTTATGTTGGTTACCCGTTCGGTCAAATCGACCAAGATCGCACAGAGATACAATAGTAAAAATAACAGACAAAAATATAATGTTTCAAAAAAAGTTTTATAATTGTATAGAGGTTATTAGGAATTTGTAGAGATTTCGCATGTGAAATCTGACAATTTTTTGATGCATAAAAGTATTGTTAATCTTAAAATCAAAATTACTATACGTTGGATAGTCAACATAATGAATGAGAAAATAATTACTTAAAAATACTAAAACTTAAAAAAATCCTGCTATTTTGTATATTAAAGTCTTGTAATGTTAAAACACAAATGCTGTGTTAAAAGTTATAGATGAAAACTATAACAAGCACAAAACGACAACGAGGTCGGTCACTCGTAATGCCTACATCTTCCTGGTTTATCATTCATACCTATCCTTCACTACATCTTCCTGGTTTATCATTCATACCTATCCTTTACTACATCTTCCTGGTTTATCATTTATACCTATCCTTCACTACATCTTCCTGGTTTATCATTCATACCTATCCTTCACTACATCTTCCTGGTTTATCATTCATACCTATCCTTTACTACATCTTCCTGGTTTATCATTCATACCTATCCTTCACTACATCTTCCTGGTTTATCATTCATACCTATCCTTCACTACATCTTCCTGGTTTATCATTCATACCTATCCTTCACTACATCTTCCTGGTTTATCATTCATACCTATCCTTCACTACATCTTCCTGGTTTATCATTCATACCTATCCTTCAAAACCACGCTGAACAAGATGATTTTTTCCGCCTTTGTGGAACGTGTTTTGATTAAAACGTGTGATAGCCATAGGAAGTACTGCTGTCTTCATTCCACTGTAAAAGAAAGATGGCTGCTCCTTCCTATGACTCTCTAACAAGTTATAGAACTGTGATCCCTTATTCCTGTAGGTATTAACCAAACGCCGTCTGCAATCCCACAATTTTATTCAAACATTTAATTGGACTTCGGATACTGTACGGTAAGTTGAAAAGTACTATAAAAACCTCCTTTATTAACGTATTCATATCATCTTCGTAGGAGACCTAACTTTGATGTATTCAACTTTTTAACGTCCAGAGATGTTTCGGAAATAAAAACATCATCTTTGCTGAGTCTCTCAGTCATCCCGTAGGCCAGCTTCCCCAACTTACACTTGTTGTTCTAATTAATGAAACCAAAATCAAAAGCTGTCACTTACAAAACAGAAATGAGAACAACGTGCACCATGTAGATCTAGAAATGCCATATTCATCATGTCACGGACTTCCTTGTTTCGGCCACTTGGTTTTCTTGTACTCAACCATAATTTCTAACTTTCTAGTTTTTCTCTTCAGATCTCTCAGCTGAAGAGAGAACATTACCTTATAACGGTCCATCAGCGTGTGGTGATAACGGAATGAATAACTTACATATGTAAATGTACTTTGGTTTCTTGACGAACACTGCGTTGATGACTCTTGAAGAGGCGAAATTGAATTCTACAGTAGAGAGTGTGAAGAGTCAAAGCACGTGGTAGTTCGCTGGGTCAGAGGTTTATTTCCGTTTTTACCTTTGTTTGTTTGTTTGTTTCTTTAATTTCGCACAAAGCTACTCGAGGGCTGTGCTAGCCGTCCCTAATTTAGCAGTGTAAGACTAGAGGGAAGGCAGCTAGTCATCACTACACACCACCAACTATTGGGCTACTCTTTTACCGACGAATAGTGGGATTAACTGTCACATAGTAACGCCCCTACGGCTGAAAGAGCGAGCATGTTTGGCGCGATGGGGATGCGAACCCGCAACCCTCAGATTACGAGTCGCACGTCTTAACCACCTAGCCATGCCGGGCCCGTTTTTACCTTTAGTGAGGTGAAGAAAGGATCTGTAATATAATAATCGAACCGTTGGTTCACTATATTACACAGAATGATGAATTAGGCTACTATATGACTAGTTAAGAATAAACACAAAAATTTCATAAACATTGTGTGTTAACGTTTTCGTATTATAACAAGGCACTAATTTCTTGTCTCTGAATTCGGTGTTTTTAATTGTTTTTCACTAACCCCATTAAAACTACGTCCACAGGTAAAATTACGGACTGGAGTGAACGTCTATTCCGACTTCTCTGTAAAGTCGACAAAAACTGTCGTTTTCAGTTTCCATTCTGATGCCTCGTGTGCCTCACGGTACAGCTAGCCCTTCCTACATTTGTATAAGACTTGAGACACTGGTAATTTATTCAACATACCAGTTGTTCTAACAACGAATGTGAAGGGCAAAAGTCAATCTACATTTACAATATAATATTTACAAACACAACTTGTGTAACTGGTTATATTAGAGTAATAACAGTTTTACTCTGATAAGTAAAATCAGGGTTTTCCTACAACGTGCGACCATTAATTCTACTATTGTTTGTGTAACCTACGATCTGTATCTATCACCTACCCTGAACATTTTCCTTCCTAATATATTTCAGCTTATTTTGCTGATTTTGTATCTTTAATTCCGTCTGTTCATTCTCTAAACTGGCCAGTGCGGGTTACATGATGCTATCTTGTGTAAGTTTCTCACTGAATTACTTTGTATATGTAAAATACACAATAAATTAAATATAGGATTAGATATTAGAATTCATTAAATGAAGTTTGTTTTATTTTCTGTGTTAACTGACTGTTCTATTTCCAGGTATGTATCTAAACAGTAACACTAAACTAAGTTTGTGTTATTTTATAATTGTGTTTACTGACTATTCTGTTTCCAGGATATATATAATAATAGTAAAACTAACCTAAGTTTGTTTTATTTCTTAATTGTATTTACTGACTATTCTGTTTCCAGGATGTATATACAATAACAGTAAAACTAAACTAAGTTTGTTTTATTTTATAATTGTATTTACTGACCATTCTGTTTCCAATATGTACAATAACAGTAAAACTAAACTAAGTTTGTTTTATTTTATAATTGTATTTACTGACCATTCTGTTTCCAATATGTACAATAACAGTAAAACTAAACTAAGTTTGTTTTATTTTATAATTGTATTTACTGACCATTCTGTTTCCAATATATACAATAACAGTAAAAGTAATCTAAATTTGTTTTATTTTATAATTGTATTTACTGACTATTCTGTTTCCAGGATATATATAATAGCAGTAAAACTAAACTAAGTGTGTTTTATTTCTAATCGTATTTACTGACTATTCTGTTTCCAGGATATATATAATAGCAGTAAAACTAAACTAATTGTGTTTTATCTCTAATTGTATTTACTGACTATTCTGTTTCCAGGATGAATATACAATAACAGTAAAACTAAGTGTGTTTTATTTCTAATTGTATTTACTGACTATTCTGTTTCCAGGATGTATATACAGTAACAGTGAAACTAAACTAAGTGTGTTTTATTTCTAATTGTATTTACTGACTATTCTGTTTCCAGGATGTATATACAATAACAGTAAAACTAAACTAAGTTTGTTTTATTTCTAATTGTATTTACTGACTATTCTGTTTCCAGTGAAAGTAACACTTGCTGTAGTCGTTTACCTCTGATGTTATGCTGACCTAAAGTTACACGGTCTGAGCTGATTACTTCGTGTTGTCGTTGATTGAATGAAATTCTGACCATAACTAGAGAAGATAGATTTTTGACCATTAGTTAGAGAAGACAGAATTCTGATCATAAGTTAATAAAAACAGAAATCTAACCACAATTAGGTAAATACAGAATTCTGACCATAAGTTAATAAAAACAGAAATCTAACCATAATAAGGTAAATACAGAATTCTGACCATAAATTTGTGAATTCTTCAGGTTAACCTGAAGATGACCTAAGAAGGTAAACGTGTTGTTCGGTGTCTTATTTGAATAAAATTTTATTACCCATACCAGCCATCTTGAGAGTACAATTTTACTTCAAGTGGGTTTCTCGTCATCACGAGTTTCCAAGAATGTCACCAGAAGACGGAGGGATATGCTGTATATTCTATGTTTAGGGTATAGGGTATCGTGATCATTGTAACCAATGGTGCAGACAGGTGTATGCTAAATGGTTCACAATTCAAAAACAAAAAACAATCGACACCCATGGTGTGTGTGTTTGTTTGTATTTTAAATTTCGTACAAAGCTACTTCAGGGCTATCTGCTCTAGCCGTTCCTAATTAAGCGGAGGGAAGGCAGGTAGTCATCACCAACCACCCCCAACTCTTGGGCTACTCTTTTACCAACGGATAATGGGATTGACCCTCACACTGTAATGCTCCCAGAGCTGAAAGGGTGAGTATGTTTGGTGTGACTGGGATTCTAATCCCCGACCCTCAGATTGCGAATCAAGCGTCTTAAACACCTGGCCATGCTGAGCCTCCTGGTGTGAAAATCAGGAATAACTCATTGTGTAGCTTTGAGCTTAAAAAATCTGTATAACATAGTATAACTCGGTAACAACACCCTCTGGTGGTTTGTTAGGAAACACAGAACAAAATGTCAGTTTACATAATTTGCTGAACCGGTGATGAAATTTACACTTTGCAACTTTGCACAGAGAGCTTCATTACACCCCCAAGCCACAAACTTTGGAACTATGGTGCCAGAGGTTGCGTGACTCTTTTTGCACACTACAAAAACTGCTTAACCAATTATTGACTCTCCATGAGCTAAAATTACTTAAATAATTTTATAAGTTATTTTCTAGATCTGATCTATTGGTAAGCTTATTTTAATCAGAAGTTATCGGTATTTAATAAATACAGGCATTCCTTTGGTAAGTTAATATTGTTCTTTTAAATACAGGAATACCTTTGGTAGGGTAACATTGTTGATTTTAATACAGGCATTCCTTCGGTAAGTTAATATTGTTGTTTCGAATACAGGAATACCTTTGGTAAGGTAACATTGTTGATTTAAATACAGGCATTCCTTCGGTAAGTTAATATTGTTGTTTTAAATACAGGCATTCCTTCGGTAAGTTAATATTGTTGTCTCAAATACAGGAATACCTTTGGTAAGGTAACATTGTTGATTTAAATACAGGCATTCCTTCGGTAAGTTAATATTGTTGTCTCAAATACAGGAATACCTTTGGTAAGGTAACATTGTTGATTTAAATACAGGCATTCCTTCGGTAAGTTAATATTGTTGTTTTAAATACAGGCATTCCTTCGGTAAGTTGATATTGTTGACTCAAATACAGGAATACCTTTGGTAAGGTAACATTATTGATTTAAAATACATGCATTCCTTCGGTGAGTTAATATTGTTGTTTTAAATACAGGCATTCCTTCGGTAAGTCAATATTGTTGTTTTAAATACAGGAATACCTTTGATGTATATAGCAGTAATGGTGTTAGAAGTTTCAGAGTTTCCATTTTTACTACGCCTGGCATGGCCGAGCGCGTTAAGGCGTGCGCTCGTAATCTGAGGGTCGCGGGTTCGCGCCCGCGTCGCGCTAAACATGCTCGCTCTCCCAGCCGTGGGGGTGTATAATGTGACGGTCAATCCCACTATTCGTTGGTAAAAGAGTAGCCCAAGAGTTGGCGGTGGGTGGTGATGACTAGCTGCCTTCCCTCTAGTCTTACACTGCTAAATTAGGGACAGCTAGCACAGATAGCCCTCGAGTAGCTTTGTGCGAAATTCCAAAACAAAACCATTTTTACCAGAATTATACACGTTGCTTTCTTTTAATATAATTATATATTCTGATAATCCGGTCTAGCAAGATGGTTAAGGCTCTCGACTCGTTCGAATCTCTGTCAAACCAAACATGCTGGCCATTCCAGCCGTGGGAGCGATATAATGTCGCAATAAATCGCACTATTCGTTCGTAAAAGAGCATATCAAGAGTAGCGGTGGGTGGTGATCACTAGCAGCCTTCCCTCTGGTCTTAAACTGCTGAGTTAGCGACGGCTCGCGCATATAGCCCACGTGCAGCTTTGCGCAAACAAACAAGTAATTAGTTTGATCTCTCACGGTATTTGTCCGTTCTCATTACTCTGTTTCCACTTTAAGCGTCATTCCTTTGCTTCCAGTTAATACGACTTGCTTTAATTCAAACACGAATCTAAAGCTAACTGTCCATATAAATGTCACAGGCAAACCAGCCACCTTAATTTCTATGTTTATTTTCCTGGCAAGGCATTTTACACGCTTCACTTATAAGTGTATATTTTTCAATCAGAAGGAAAACGTTTTAAGATTGTATTATTGGGTTATGGTAACGTGGTCTGGCGTCTCCAATCTGTTTCTGGGTGTGAAATTTTTTACCCCCCAATAAATTTGGGTAGGTTTTTTGCCACCAGGGGTCTTAAAAATGCGACGCAAAAATTGTGTTATTAACAAGATTTTCAGCTCGTGTGACTAATATAATGATATATGACTACAAGATGATAAATGTCTTCTGAATGTAGCTATAAATTTTTGAAAATATGCACCTGGAAAGTTTAAAAACAGCAAGGTTTGACACATTTATTTCCTAAAATCGCGAGTGTTATCAATAGGTGAATGAAGCTAAACCAATATATTGTACTGCTTTATACCCAGTATAACTACTTACCGGGCTTAAGGAGCTTCAGGGAATATTGGTGTAGATAACGTCACGCTCAGACAAGAATATATGTGACAGAGTATTTTTAAAGATCTCATTGTGAAAAGACAGTAAACTTTATTACCACTCGTACAGATTTTTGAATGACTGAGGGAAGACAAATGTTTATTACACTATTTACTTCCTCGGTGGGGGCGGCCCGGCATGACCAGATGGGGTTAATACTCATTACTGGTAATCTGAGGGTCATGGGTTCGAATCCCCGTCTCACCAAACATTCTCGCCCCTTCATTCGTGGGAACGTTATGATGCGACGAGCAATTGGTAAAAGAATAGTCCAAGAGTTGGCGGTGGGTGGTGATGACTAGCTGCTTTTCTTCCAATCTTACACTGTTAAATTACAAACGGCTAGCATAGACAACACTCGTGTAGCTTTGCGCGATATTCAAACAAACCAAACCGATCCTCGATGGGTAAGTGGTAATTTTAGGAGTCTATAACTCTAAAATTAGAGGTTAGATTATCCGCTGCAAACGTATCGCAGATAACTCACTGGGTAGCTTTGATCTACACAAAAACATCTGTGACTTAACTTATATCACAAGGCAATAAGGGAAACATATCGCCTAATTTAAAGAATAAGTCATTCATTCTGTCTTTTGTACGTAATTTTATCAAACTATTTTTACTATTTTCAGTTTCTATCATTTTATATATCTTTACTACAGTAAATATATCGCATTGTTAGTTTAGTACATTGACTTGGTATTATCTCATTTCCAGTAAGATGGCCGAATATCGTGAATATTACTAGGATTATGGCCGAAAATGTTATTACCAGAGATGATACACAAGTTATAGAATAATGCATTCAAATGATCGTATGGATTATAACGTTCGAACTATGTTAACATAGCTATGTTCATTATATGATCGAATTTTAGTTGTGATTGTTGTAGGTTATTTAACTTGATCAGGTGTAAACTTACGTTAATTCTCAATAAAGATATAATAGATTCATCTATATGGCGCCAGAACAAACAAACAAACAAACAACATTCTATGACAGCGTGAAACATTCCTTGGCCAAACTTCAAAAATCGAAACGTCTCTGCTTTACATGGTAACAAGAAAGTAAGTAAAGCAAAACTTAGTAGATTTTTATCTATAACCATTTTCAGAAAGTGATACTGCTTTATTATTGCTATGTTTTGAAAGTCCATCGTAAAACGTGATATTCCCACGACTTCACCGAGATCCAATCACGAAATACCATATTACCAAGCTCCACACACAGCCAATCAAAGAAAATGGCATAAGGTTGGGAGTACAGCAGAAACATATAAATTCTAAAAATGGCTGGTGTGGGTATTAAAACGTTTATCAAAATAAAGTACAGAACAACCTTTCTACCTTCTTGAGTCACATGCACATTTACAAAAAAAAGTCAGCAAAATGAAAGCATTTCTTAGAGACGACAGTGTAAAAAAGGTACCAGGCTGTTAATTACTAGACGTAATGATGTGTTCCTTTATATTGGTTTAATTTTGGTTTCAGTTCTTGTATAATTAGGGCTTCCTTGATTGTGTGTTTGTGTATATTTATTTCCATACTCAGTATGTTGATGTTGTATGCAGTTATGTTGTGAGTATTTGATTTGACGAGTTCCAAAATGTGCAGTGTTGCTTTTTGAGTGTGTGTTCTTTCAGTTCGCTTCCCAATTGTTTGATTGTTTATCCGATATAGAAGTCATGACAGTTGTTACATTTTATTTTAAAAGTAATGTTAGAGTTGTTAAACCATTTTAAGTGTGTTTTCTCGTCATTATGATAGAAACATATCTTCTAAATCTACCGACTGGATAAGCAAGTTACAGAAAATTATAAAACATGTTAATTCACCTTCTGAGTACACTAGTTACAGAAAACTATAAAATATGTTAATTCACCTACTAAGTACACTAGTTACAGAAAACTATAAAACATGTTAATTCACCTACTGAGTACACTAGTTACAGAAAAATAAGGTCTGGCATGGCCAAGCGCGTAAGGCGTGCGACTTGTAATCCGAGGGTCGCGGGTTCGTGCCCGAGTCGCGCTAAACATTCTCGCTTTCCCAGCCGTGTGGGCGTTATAATGTTACGGTCAATCCCACTATTCGTTGGTAAAAGAGTAGCCCAAGAGTTGGCGGTGGGGGGTAATGACTAGCTGCCTTCCCTCTCGTCTTACGCTGGTAAATTAGGGACGGGTTGCATAGATAGCCCTCGAGTAGCTTTGTGCGGAATTCCAAAAAACAAAGATACAGAAGACTAGATTTTAATGATGAATTTTCGTGATTGGTTGCAACAAATTATTTGTAATTAAAATATTTCGTTTTTACGATGGTTTTCAACTATCATCTTTTGAAGATACTGTAATTATTTGTTACTTTAAGAGCAAAAAACAATCGTGTGTAGATTATAATCTGTCACTATTTGCAGCTTTGCAAACAAGTTCTGGTGTTTTGCGAAAAGCCATTTAGGCGGTAACTAGTAATAAAAAAAGGTCTCACTTTTATTAATTCGTGAATTTATATCTGCAACTGGCAACTGAATAGAAATATAAAAACGAAACTTCGTGGTAATTTTACCATGAATGTTAAGCTCATTTGTTATTTCACGGAGGTCAGTCCATAAATATTTAAATAAACCTCTTTATTGTCTAACTATGTAATTAAAGACAGATCTACAAAATGGGCTATCTGTGTACAACGGGTATCGAAACTCGGATACTAGCAGGTATTTCTCTGTGGCCTTATAAGGTAACGTGATGGCAGACTTGTGCTGGTGAAATATCGATGTACTAGTTTCACAGGAATGCGTTATTTAGTTTCAAAAGTCAATTGCTAATACACTATTGATATCACTATTCGCAGCTTTAAAGTTATCGACTGAAGAAATATCGTAGATGATCGTAATATATACAACCGCATACGATATTCCTTATCTTTATAACCATACGTACGTAATGCTCTTTATTATGTACGACCCGGCACGGCCAGGTGAATTAAGGCGTTTGAATCGTTATCTAAGGGTAGGGGGTTCGAATCCCCGTCGCAAAAAACATGCCCGCTCTTTCAGCCAGGGGCGTTATACATAAATGTGGCTGTCATTCTTACATTCAAGAGTTGGTGGTGAATGGTGGTGACTAGCTGCCTTTCCTCTAGTCTCATAATATTAAAAATTAGGAACTGCTAGCGGAGATAGCCCTTGTGTAGCTTTGCGCCAATTTCAAAAACAGACAAACATACACAACGTAAGTAAATAGTTTAATGAACGTTTTACATTTGTGTAGTGAACTCGAACTAAACTGACAGACATCGTCTACTAGGAACTAATATATATTGTACCTACTCCATGAACATGACAACAGATTAATTGTTCTGTCAAAAAAAATAAATTATAGAGTTATAATTATGTAAAATTCACACTCTGTTTACGGTACCCTTTACTATTATTTTATCGTATGATAATACCCGTCGAAGATAGTTTTTTTACGAAAACTATTTAAATTATTTTGTTGGAAATCAATTCTTGTACAAATAAAGATTGGTTTGTTTTGTTTTGGAATTTCGCGCAAAGCTACGCAAGGGCTATCTGCGTTAGTCGTCCCTAATATAGCAGTGTAAGACTTGAGGGAAGACAGCTAGTCATCACCACCCATCGCCAACTCTTGGGCTACTCTTTTACCAACGAATAGTGGGATTGATTGTCGCATTACAAGCCCTCGAGGCTGAAACATGTTTGGTGTAACGGAGATTGGAACCCGTGACTCTCGGATGACGAGTCGAATGCCTTGGCCGTGCTGGACCGCCACTAGAGGGCTATCTGCGCTGATCGTCCCTAATTTAACAGTGTGAAACTAGAGGGACGTCAGCTAATCATCACCACCCACCGTCAACTCTTTCATAAAAGAGAGAGCATGTTTTGTTTTGTGTTTGTGACGGGGATTCGAACCTGTGATCCTCGGATTAATAATCGAGTGCCTGAACCACCTGGCCCATGCTGTCTAGAATGGTGTATTTTGAACCCTGTTGGAAGTATCAGACCATAAATAAAGAATAAAAGTCATGTTATATAACTAATTGGATTCTAATTTTGATCTGGTTTATTACACAGTATATGGGGGAGCAGTGTTTTCCAAAGAGTTTACTAACTAATTAGATAATTTTAAAAAGAGATCACACAACTTATTTTAACTAACAGTTTTATGTGAAGGTGAGTCGGTATTATGAAGCGAAACGTTGCAATTTTGTAAAATGAAAATTTCACAACTGCTAATGTGCTCTTAGTTTATGTTTTAATTATATCGTGTATTTTTCTTCATTATTAACATTTTAATAGCAGCTTCTAATATTCGTTAATGTTTAAGCTCGTTTGGAGGTCTCGTGCATGCTTCATGTATCCAGAACATAACGTTATGAACTCAATCTTCGATATTACAGTTTCGTTCGAAACTATCTATATACTGACCTTCCAGACTGTAATGTTATTAACTCAATATTTCGCTGTTACAGCTTTATAATATTGGTAGCTCATAACGAAAGTATAATAGCAAAATTCTAAGATAATAACGTTATATTTTGAAGATACAGTTCGTAATTTTAGTTTCCTTTACTCATAATAAACTCTACGTTAAACAGAGTTAACAATATTAACCTGAAGATGACGTAAGCAAACCGAAACGTTGTTTTGTACTTTATTGCAGCCCACCACCAATACAGCGGTACGTTTACGGATTTACAACCCTAAAATTAGAGGTTCGATTCCCCTCGGTGGGCTCAGCAAATAGCCCGACGTAGCTTTGCTGTAAGAAAAAAACACTTATATAAGTCCCAAACTGTGTCAGATATGAAGTCGACGTTTACGAATGCTTGCCAAACCTGGGTTTCAATTCTCTTTACTCACCGACCCACAACACTCAGATGTTTATGTGTAACTTAGTTATGCACATCAGCATAAAATCCCAAAATCCCAAGCCTGTCTGTATCTTTATAGGATCAGTTCTGAGGCCTATTTAAACAGGTCCTTCAAGGTTGTTGTCGGCACACATTTCCACTTGTTACTATAGCTACTCCAAATTACATCTGCACGTTTAGTTATAAACCAAGGTTTTTCTTCAAAGATTTGACCACTTATGTAGCGATTTTTGTGTAGTTTCCCTCAATCATCTTTAGCCCCGCCTTGGCCAGGTTGGTTAAGGCGTTTAATTCGTAATCTGAGGGTCGAGGGTTCGAATCCCGGTCGCACCAAACATGCCCTTTCCGCCGTGTTGGCATTATAATGTCACGGTGAATCCCACTATTGTTGGTAAAAGAGTAGCACAAAGGTTGGCGGTGGGGGGTGATGACTAGCTGCTTTCCCTCTAGTCTTTCATTGCTGAATTAGGGACGGTTAGAGCAGATAGCCCTCGTGTAGCCTTACGTTTTACAAAATCATCTTTATTTTTAACAACATTTTTTGCCTCACGCTAGTACAGCGGTAAGTCTACGGATTTACAACACTAAAGTCAAGGGTTCGATTCCATCGATGGGCTCAGCAGAAAGCTCGATGTGGCCTAGCTATAAGAAAACACACACTTTATTTTAATTAAAGTTTTAATACTCATACCATCTGTCCTTAGAATACAGAATTAAAAATAGAGCTGGTTTGTGTTTTGTTTTTGAATTTCGCACAGCCCTACTCGAGGGCTGTCTGTGCTAGCCGTCCCTAATTTAGCAGTGTAAGACTAGAGGGAAGGCAGCTAGTCATCACCACCCACCGCCAACTCTTGGGCTACTTTTTACCAATGAATAGTGGGATTGACTGTAACATTATAACGCCCCCACGGCTGAAAGGGCGAGCATGTATGGCATGAAGGGGATGCGAAGCCGCGACCCTCAGATTACGAGTCGCACGCCTTAACACGCTTGGCCATGCCGGGCCCAAAAATAGAGTTTTGCATGCTTTCTTGTTATTGGTCTTGGAGAAGTTTTAGTGTAACCAATGATATTTATGTATTACGAATAACGTATACCTAGTGTGGATTGGACAGTGTGTTGTTGTTTCCACAAACTGATTAACATGTCTTAAAATCTACTTTAACGAATTTTTTTGCTAATTGAGTGAAAATTAAATTTTATAATTTTATAGATTATTATTTATTAATTTATTATCAACAAGAAGAAACACTAAGAGTCGTTTCGTATAATCTGTTAGTAACCATAAATGTTTTAAAACACCGTGCACTCTCCTCTGTCGAGGGTTTATAACACTAAAAATTGGGTTTCTATACCTACTGCAGGCTCCAATACGTCTTGATAGCCTAGATATTGAACTCACATGAAGTATGATTAGATTGAGACCATAAAATCTTTCTGACCATTATGTAACCTTTTCAGTTAAAAACGTCCAAATATCTGAAACTTCACGTCCCCATCAGTGGTTCTTTGCACGCTGTACCATACTTTACTTGAATCAGTTAAGCTAAACGTGAGAGAAGCCAAATTCGTTTTGACATCTCATTTCTTGATATCCACTTCAACAATTTTCTAATTTATTTTTTTCGTTTGGATGTCTGAACATTGAAAATTCAAAGTCGTTCTGTCCAAAAGTGAAGTTAATTTTTATGTGTACTGACAATTGAATATTAATAGACAGACAGAGAAAAACAGCCATTAGTTTGTAAGTATGGAAACTTCAATAAATGTACTTCCATTAAGATGTACATGTTTTTAAGGAGGTTGCTTTACTGTTAACACACAGAAAATGTTCTCCTGACCATAGTTTGACTTTATGTGTTTAGTTTGTTTAAATCTACAATGTTGTGCGTGGATTTGTATTCAGAGAAGTTAATATATTTTGTGTGAACCGGAACCTATGTGTACATGAATATATAGAGATGTGTGCGCCGTAGGAGACGTATTTGGACCTCTACTTGTGGTTTACTGTGGCTTTCTGATCCTTTCTTTTTATTGTGACTTCCTTACTTCTACAAACGAGAGTTAAATATAATGCTTGCTCGTTTCAGATATTATCTAATAGCTTAACTCGGCTTTGTTCTAATACAAAGCTATACTAGCGCTACAAGAAATAACCGTCTACAATTTTTAGTTTTGTTTGTTTTTCGAACTTCGCGCAAAAGTACACGAGGGCTATCTGCGCTCGCCGTCTCTAATTTAGCAGAGTAAGACTAGAGGGAAGGCCGTTTGTCATCACCACCCTTCGCCAACTCCTTGACTACTCTTTTACCAACAGATAATGGGATTGACCGTCACATTATAACGCTCCCACGACTGAAAAAGCATTCATGTATGGGTAACGGGTTTCGAACCCGTGATCTTCGGATGACGAGTCGAGAGCCTCAACCACCTGGCTCTACCGGGCCTTTTCGGAGTAATAGAAGCTACAAACATGTTAGTTTTGTTTCTTAGTAGTTAAATACAAAGCTACAAAATGAGCTCTCTATGCTGTGCTGAAAACGAATATCAAAAACCGATTGTTAAAGTCATAATTTATCGCTGGGACCCAGCTTGGCCAGGTGGTTAATGCACTCGACTCGTAATCCGAGGGTCGCGGGTTTTAATCCCCGTCACACCAAATATGTTCGCCCTTTTAGCCGTGGGGGCTTTATAATGTTACAGTCAATCCCACTATTTGTTGGTAAAGGAATATCCCCCGAGTTGGCTGTGGGTGGTAATGATTAGTTGCCTTCTCTCTCATCTTTCACTGCTAGCTTAGGGACGGCTGGCGCAGATAGCCCTCGTAGCTTTGCGCGAAATTAAAAAAACAAACAATTTATTACTCAACCCAAATAATTAGGTAGTATAATTCATTTTTGTCTTATTTGTAATTGTTATTGTTATTGCATTGAAGATTTAAAATTTGCTTTCTAACCTAATTGCAGTAATACAACATGGCGATACAAATAAAATCCGGTCACATTATTATTTTAAATAGGAAGATTCTATGTTCGAGAAAATAAAATTTTGAGACAATTCAGATAATAGCAGAAAATATTAATTTTATAAAGATGATTAAAAGTATGTTTGTTCCTCGAGCTTTGATCAGTTCTCAAGTTGGAAACTTGATATAAGAAACTGTAGAGTTAGTAGTTAGAAACTTGATATAAGAAACTGTAGAGTTAGTAGTTGGAAACTTGATATAAGAAACTGTAGAGTTAGTAGTTAGAAACTTGATATAAGAAACTGTAGAGTTACCAGTTGGAAACTTGATATAAGAAACTGTAGAGTTACCAGTTGGAAACTTGATATAAGAAACTGTAGAGTTACCAGTTGGAAACTTGATATAAGAAACTGTAGAGTTAGTAGTTGGAAACTTGATATAAGAAACTGTAGAGTTACCAGTTGGAAACTTGATATAAGAAACTGTAGAGTTACCAGTTGGAAACTTGATATAAGAAACTGTAGAGTTACCAGTTGGAAACTTGATATAAGAAACTGTAGAGTTAGTAGTTAGAAACTTGATATAAGAAACTGTAGAGTTAGTAGTTGGAAACTTGATATAAGAAACTGTAGAGTTAGTAGTTGGAAACTTGATATAAGAAACTGTAGAGTTACCAGTTGGAAACTTGATATAAGAAACTGTAGAGTTACCAGTTGGAAACTTGATATAAGAAACTGTAGAGTTAGTAGTTGGAAACTTGATATAAGAAACTGTAGAGTTAGTAGTTAGAAACTTGATATAAGAAACTGTAGAGTTAGTAGTTGGAAACTTGATATAAGAAACTGTAGAGTTAGTAGTTGGAAACTTGATATAAGAAACAGTAGAGTTACCAGATGGTAACTTGATATAAGAAACTGTAGAGTTACCAGATGGTAACTTGATATAAGAAACTGTACAGTTAGTAGTTGGAAACTTGATATAAGAAACTGAAGAGTTAGTAGTTAGAAACTTGATATAAGTAACTGAAGAGTTAGTCGTTACAAACGTACTTTAAGAAACTGTAGAGTTAGTAGTTGGAAACTTGATATAAGAAACTGAAGAGTTAGTAGTTAGAAACTTGATATAAGTAACTGAAGAGTTAGTCGTTACAAACGTACTTTAAGAAACTGTAGAGTTACCAGTTAGAAACTTGATATAAGAAACTGTAGAGTTAGTAGTTAGAAACTTGATATAAGAAACTGTAGAGTTAGTAGTTAGAAACTTGATATAAGAAACTGTAGAGTTAGTCGTTACAAACGTACTTTAAGAAACTGTAGAGTTACCAGTTAGAAACTTGATATAAGAAACTGTAGAGTTAGTAGTTAGAAACTTGATATAAGAAACTGTAGAGTTATCAGCCGGCCGGGAATGGTAACTAGAATAAAGACTAGTTGTGTTAAACTAAACTTACTTTCGTCCAGCGATAATGTTAGATGTAGTTCTGATTTAATGCTATCTTATATCTTGGCCAGATAATCATTTTATATATTCAATTACAATAAAGTAAATTTCAGAAACATCGTGTGGTCGATTTCTGAGTCTTAGTCGAAAAATTAGTGGAAACGAAACATGAAATACTGTTGTTATTAAAATTGTTAATAATAATATAATCAGAGAAAGAACTTTTGTTAATAATAATATAATCAGAGAATGAACTTTTGTTAATAATAATATAATCAGAGAATGAACTTTTGTTAATAATAATATAATCAGAGAATGAACTTTTGTTAATAATAATATAATCAGAGAAAGAACTTTTGTTAATAATAATATAATCAGAGAATGAACTTTTGTTAATAATAATATAATCAGAGAATGAACTTTTGTTAATAATAATATAATCAGAGAAAGAACTTTTGTTAATAATAATGTAATCAGAGAATGAACTTTTGTTAATAATAATATAATCAGAGAATGAACTTGGTATAGATCGCAAATATTTGGCACCAGTTTAAGTTGTAAGTTGCTGTCATCCAATCAGTCAGATAATTTAATATCTGTAAGAGTAGGGGCTGTTATATTGTTCTCACTAGCAGTTTGATAAATGTTCATTTTGTTCACAGGACGCAACATCTAATGCTTCATCACAAATCGTATGTAATACTATAAAGAGGATACATGAATCTAGTGCGAGTAATTGTGACAACTTTGATGGCATTTTAAAATAGATGTATATAAATGTTTTTTATATACTGATCAACATGAAGTGGTCTCATATAAGTTTAGTTACACAAAACTTACTGCTTAGAATAGATAACTACACTCAAAACATGAAAGAATGAGACTTCAAACAGTGACTCGAGCAAAACTGGACAAAAGTGATTTTTGCAATTGAGTTCAAATTTAAAATGTTTGTGAACGATCAAAGAGATAATTTGTTTACTGGAAAAGAGGAAAGCGGCGTTACGTTTACAGTATCTACAGTAGTGGACCAACATTAGTATAAGCTGCGTCTCATTTAGTGGTGTTGGATGTCTTATCAAAATTGATGGCACCTTGATTGGTGACAGGTACAAGCTCATCTTCCAAGTAACAAGACCTGTTACAGCAAGAGATCAGTTGAAACGTGCAGTAAATGTGGTCAAACGATACTGAAAGGGGAAAGAGAATGAAGATTTAATTACAGTAAAAGCTTAGGCTGCACAGAATTCCTATATGGATACTGTTAAAGACATATATGGAAAATTAATAAAGTCAAACAGCGACACAAGAACGTGACTAAATGCGAGGAGAAGTATAGGTCAAATAAAACAATAATTCGCAATCGTACATTGATAAGTTAATGATAACATAAAAACAAGTTCAGGTTACACCAACCGCAGTATACTAATGTATTATACAACGTGTTCGTATTTTGTAATAATCTACTGTTATAATAATAAATTTATCACGTATTTACAATAATACAGTATTTGTGTGTTTGTGCCTTTCCATAAAAACGTACTATATAGCTGTTCCACATTTAAAAACACCAGTATTTAACCATAGTATGTAAATATCCACAATATTATAGTGTAGCAATTTGTACAGCAAGTTGGTCTCATGTTCTGTGTGTCTGTTAAATGTATCTTGTTCGGTCTCTTAAAACAAAACAAACAATTTGCTGTCGGTCTACTATTCAGATCGTCTGAAGAAATTTTTATAGTGTGGCTTTAATAATATTAAGAGTGTATTATTTTATTATTATCTTAATATTTATGTTTTACTTTAATATTACCGCATTATTATTTCTATTGATTAATATTACTTCAACGTAACAGGTTCTGCTTAAGTGTTATGTGATTATAACTTTAACAACATTCTTTTTGTATTACTTCACTAGTATCAGTGCTACTTCACTACTATTTAATTATCACTTGAATAGTAAATTAAAATTACAAGTTAATATACGATATATTAACTGTATAATCTGACGGACAGCATTAATGGGAAACTTCATTAAAAAAAACATGAATAAAAGCTTGGCGGTTGTTTAATCTGTTTTTTAAATTTAATATTTTCGTCAATTACGTCGTTTTAAAAATCTTTGTCCAAGTTTTGTATTACACTGGAGAATGGGAGTTAAGACTGATAGACAGTGTATCCCCACCGCAATGTTCATCCTACTTTAAGGTCACCTCCAACACCTAGGGTTCATTCTATAATATCATATTGTAGCTCGTATCATGGGATCTTTTCAGCTGATGCAGCGTTTCTTGTTTAATTTATTATTGTTTCGCCTTGTTTTTCAGTTAGTATAACAAACTATACATATATATACACGAATATAAGAGGCCCGGCATGGCCAGGTAGTTAAGGCACTCGACTCGTTATCCGAGGGTTGCGGGTTCGCATCCCAGTCGCACCAAACATGCTCGCCCTTTCAGCTGTGGGGTCGTTATACCATTATTCATTGGTAAAATAGTAGATATCAAGATTTGGCGGTGGGTGGTGATGGCTAACTGCCTCTCACTGCTAAATTAGGAACGGCTAGCGAAGATAGCTCTCGTGTAGCTTTGTGCGAAATTCGAAAACAAACCATAGAAGGTGTGTAGAAGAAACATAACTCTTAGTAATAATGTATTCTCATAACTCATAAATGTGAATCAAAATAATATGTTAATATGGAATATGTCAGAATAAAGCACCTTCAATATCCTTGTGATACAAAGAAAAATGTAAGCATGAATTATATTTATGATCTGTTAGGGTTAGGCTACGTTTGGGTCACCTTGCATTACTAAACTGGTTCTGTACCGTACGATCTCCAAATACGATACTTTGGTGACAAACGTTTTAGTCTACATGGTAGATCGCTTGACGTCTAAATCGATATTCAGGGTGGTCGCTAGAAAAGCGGAAAATTTGAGGGTCAGATGAGATCATGAATAAAATGCGTGCTTACTCATTTCTATTTTGATTATAGTTAGCTAAGAATACAAAGTAACTTTTATAACTGAAGTATAATTTTAAATATTTATATATATATATGGGTTCGGTCCCCATACAGGCCATTTAAAAGTGACAGGCCTGGCATGGCCTAGCGCGTTAAGGCGTGCGCTTCAGAATCTAAGGGTCGCGCCAAACATGTTCGCCTTCCCAGCCGTGGGGACGTTATAATGTGACGTCAATCCCACTATTCGTTGGTAAAAGAGTAGCCCAAGAGTTGACGGTGGGTGGTGATGACTAGCTGCCTTCCCTCTAGTCTTACACTGCTAAATTAGGGACGGTTAGTACAGATAGCCCTTGCGTAGCTTTGTGCGAAATTCACAAACAAACATGTATCAAAAGGTTTAACGAATGCAAGCAAACGTAAAGATTTATTGTTTTTTTTTTCCATTCGATAATATCGGGAAAAGCTGGAGGCGATGCGGTATTCTCTTTACAATATGCATTATCTTTTGAAAGATAAGTAGCTGATTACTCTAAGAAATGTTCTTTATCGTACGCTAAACATTTCGTTCTTGAATTTCACGGTGGACAGAAACGAATCCTCTTATGGTTATGCACGTGTTATTCCACGACGAATCCTCTTACGGTTATGCACGTGTTATTCCACGACGAATCCTCTTACGGTTATGCACGTGTTATTCCACGACGAATCCTCTTATGGTTATGCACGTGTTATTCCACGACGAATCCTCTTATGGTTATGCACGTGTTATTCCACGAGGAATCCTCTTATGGTTATGCACGTGTTATTCCACGAGGAATCCTCTTATGGTTATGCACGTGTTATTCCACGAAGGAAAGGATTAAAAGCTGAGTTTATCTTCCTTGTAAGATGTTTGTTTGAATTTCGCGCAAAGCTACTCGTAACTTGAGGATCGCTGGTTTGAATCCCTGTCATACCAAACATGCTCGCTCTCTCAGCCGTCGGAGGGTTATAACGTGACAGTCAATCCACTAATTTTAGTAGAAGAGTAGCCCAAGAGTAGATGGTAGGTAGTGATGACTACTTGCCTTCCCTCTAGTGTTTTTCTCCTATATTAGGGATGGTCAGCGAAGATAGCCTTCGTCTAGCTTTGCGCGAAATTCAAAACAAACAAACAAACAAGATCATGCGTAGATGTCTGAGACTCACAATATTGTTTAGTGAAAGGAACAAACACTTGGTTGTTTTTATTGTGTCGACTTTACAATGTCCTTTTACACTAAATGTCGCATTAAACATTGTTAAACTTTTTTATAGTTTAAATTTAAATTTCTCCTTTTTAAAAATTAAACAGTTATCTTATGTTTGATTTGTTCGTTTTGAACTTTTGTGTGGTATACACAAGGACTCTCTCTCATATCTAATTTTAAGCTGAAGGTAAGACAACTGTCACCAACGTGAACTCGTCGGTAGATCTCATCTGTTCAAATCACGCCTATGTGCCCTGGGTACGGAGAATGTTTATGCGGAATTCGGACGCAAATCATAAAACCTCTGATTTATATCTCTGGCAATCTAACCGTAAGACTATGCGCCAAATTAAAAAAAAGAACAAATGTAGTCATGTGATTGAGCGCGTGTCATTGTAAACTGTTTTCTGGTTAGTTTGTGTTTTCACTCGATATTGTATTTACTTGTAAAATAAAAACAACACGAAAATACCATTTTAAACTAAATCTTCTCCACTCAGTGTCTGTGATATTTATAAAAACGTAAACGGTACAAAAGAGGACAGTTTATCTAAATATGGTGATATCGACTGTTCTTTAGAAAGACCAGTAGGCGTTTCGGTAGGAATTGGTAAAAGACAGTGTTGTAAGACATGTTGTTATGTATGATCTGTTTTGTAACGTTTTTGTTTCAACACTCTTGTTTTATGTTGTTGTTGTTTTTTTTCGCACAAAGCTACTCGAGGGCTATCTGCTCTAGCCGTCCCTAATTTAGCAGTATAAGACTAGAGGGAAGGCAGCTAGTCATTACCACCCACCGCCAACTCTTGAGCTACTCTTTTACAAACGAATAGTGGGATTGACCGTAACATTATAACGCCCCCACGTCTGAAAGGACTAGCATGTTTAGTGTGACGGGGATTCGAACACGCTACCCTAAGATTACGAGTCGAACGCTTTAACCCACCTGACCATGCCGGGCCTGTTTTTTTTTCTGTGTGTATTGAATATTTCAAACTAATTTGTATAGATAGGGTTAAATACATTGATTAAAAGCTTGTATGTTTTTGTCACGTAAGGTTTTATAAATGACACACGTTTTGAAGTTTTATAATCTTTAATATTTGTTGTTGCAAGTTAAAGACACATCATTTTTGTTGCATGATGGACTCCGATGGTATACGATATTTGTTTCATAGAACTTTTGAAACGCACGGACCATCAAAACCTGTCGTCTGTAAAATGAAAATAAAGGATAGAAGAGAAAGCTCTAAAACAGGTGAAATATATTTACTGTGTCGACCGTAAGAACGAATTGCGTGAAGTTATTTTCCGGTTGTATCAAACAAACTGATTCTTGTATGTTTCACGTTATGTTTTTTTTTTATATTTCGAGTTATTTTAAAACCGTTTTCATTGTTCGCTGATTGGAAGTTTTGTCTAAACTTTTAAAATTACTAGTGGCGCTTGACGAAAACTTGAAGACTGGTTAAAACATAAACATCTTGGATGATCCTTCGTCGTTTCATGACTGTTCTTTACAAATTTTATTCGCCCCCCAGTGGCTCAGCAGTATGTCTGCGGACTTCGAACGCTAAAAACCGGGTTTCGATACTCCTGGTGGGCAGACCACAGATCGCCCATTGTGTAGCTTTGTGCTTAATTAAAAACAATATTTTTGCCCCCCAGTGGCTCAGCGCTATGTCTGCGGACTTTGAACGCTAAAAACCGGGTTTCGATACTCGTGGTGGGCAGAGCACAGATAGCCCATTGTGTAGCTTTGTGCTTCATTCGAAACAACAACAACAAATTGTATTTACTTCAAATCTTCAAGGAGAACAGCCAACTACGATCACTCTGTATGCTTTTAAGCTACTATTTACAAACGAAAGGTGAGATTGGCTAGCGCTCTGGAAGGGAGAACAAATCGGTTACTGATTTTGATGTTGCAACAGCAAACAGCGCGTAGAATGCCACAACCACCAGCCCATACCAGGTTTTTTGTGTGAGGATTAAACTATGTTATTATATTTCTCCTCAAATGTTTTCTACGCCGAGTCGAGTACAACAGCGTATGTCGAGTTGCTCTTTATTACTTCAATACATATTCATGGTTTCTTTTTCAGTCTCCTAATTATGTCAAATGATTGTTACTTGGTGATATTTCATAACTGTTTGTTTGTAGTTAAGCACGAAGCTACACTAAGGGCTATCCGCGCTCTGCCCGCCATGGATATCAAAACCCTGTTTCCAGCGATATAAGATATCCCACTGTGGCACAGGGGGGAGGACATTTCATAATTACAGAATTGAAGAAAAACAACAAAGACAATTGTACCGTATCTGATGAGGTTTTTAATGGCGAAACGGTGACAGTTAATAAATGAGGTATTTGTTAAACTTACAATTGTCTTTGTTTTCCCTCAATTATATAAAAGTCTTCAAGGCTATTAAAAACCCAAGTTCAAAAACTTGTTCCTTAGTAGACTGTCATTATGTTTTAAACATTTTTTCTCGGGCTATCAACATAATAAATGATTGTTTCTTATTATACTTTCCGGGTTTGGCACTCAATGTCTTATCATAAAATAATTTTAAAGAATATATTACAAACTTTGAAGGAGTGCGAACCTGTTAGAAAACTTTTAAACACAACTAGGTTGAAGAAATGCAATAGAATAATGGTAACTATGGATACTTCATGATGGTCTAAGACGTGAATCACTGATCGAAATTACGCTTTCTCTGAGTAGTTATCTAACACAGTCCGCCAGTAGGCGACGCTCGACTCATGTTTGGTTTGGTCTTATGAATTTTGCGCGAACGTACGAGGGTTATCTGCGCTAACCGTCCCTAATTTAGCATTGTAAGACAAGAGGGAAGGTAGCTAGTCATCACCACCCACCGCCAACTTTTGGGCTACTTTTTTACCAATGAATAGGGGGATTGTCCGTCACATTATAACATCCCCGCGGCTAAAAGAGTGAGCATGTTTGGTGCGACGGGGATTCGAACCCGTGATCCTCAGATTACGAGTCGAGTGCCTTAACCACGTGGCCAATGCTGAGCCTGTTGATAAAACTAAAACAACTTGTTGTGTAATTCAACATTTAGGTTCATAGGTTTTAAGACGGTCTCGAAGCTCGCATAGCAACATCATGGTGGTAACTTATTCAGGAAGTACTTGCCGATACCTGAAATCACGTCTATTCAAGGTTTTAATAGTTTATCTCCATACATGTTGGAATTATTGGTTGATGTTCTAACAGTTGCTGAAATGCGTGAACGTGAATTGGTTTTTGTTGTCAATTATTATTTTCTGTTTTGTAAGATATCAGTTGAATGGGTCAAAGTTACTTGTTTTTCCTGCCTTTCAATTTGCAAGTTTATGACACGAGACATCAGATAAATCAGACTTCTTGAAAATGGCTTCACTTTATATTTTTTCAACAACTTCCTCCATCTTTGATCAGACCCTCATTCTGATGGCTTCACTTTCTATTTTTTCAACAACTTCCTCCATCTTTGATCAGACCCTCATTCTGATGGCTATGATCAAAAGGCTTTGCCTTACAATGGTAAAAAGAAGGTCGGCTGCAGATTAACGTGCTTTACTTGAACCTGAGGATTCTTGGTTTGCGCCCCGTTGTCCGAAAATTACCAATACGGATAGGAGATAGGACAAAAAAACTGTTATTGTTTGGATGATCCAGGAAAATCGTATAATATCCAATAAGTGTTGGTATAAATAACTTTGATACGTTTAACTTGGCCGTCATCAAACTTCCCAGTGACAGTTTACAGAAGATATGATTTTATACCATGAGAAATTGGGTAAACAAACGTTCTTTCAAGGAGTTCTTTATTTTGTTACAGTAACAGATGTTACTATACGTCATTCTACGAACTAGGATAAACAATACAATAAACGTTCTTTCAAATTCTTTATTTTGTTAGAGTAACAAATATAAGTGAATAAAATATAATTTTTCACCAACAGTGTGAATGCTATTTTAAGACACAGATGTAATTAGGAAGATGTCTGTCATAATTAAAACATGAATCCTGTCCAAAATAACGTTTATCAAATGAATTCAAAAATGATTACTATGAAGTACACCGTAAATTGATTCAGAAATTGACTCCTTAGTATTGGTGTTACTCCCACTTGGTTGTGACTCACACTCCTTAGTATTGGTGTTACTCCCACTTGGTTGTGACTCACACTCCTTAGTATTGGTGTTACTACCACTTGGTTGTGACACACACTTTTTAGTATTGGTGTTACTCCCACTTGGTTGTGACTCACACTCCTTAGTATTGGTGTTACTACCACTTGGTTGTGACACACACTTTTTAGTATTGGTGTTACTACCACTTGGTTGTGACTCACACTCCTTAGTATTGGTGTTACTACCACTTGGTTGTTTACCAGAAGCATAACGGAAGATTCTAGAAACTGATAATGTATACAAGTCTATCAGCATCATATTCATTTGTGACGGACACGTCAGAACGTTAAGATTGGGTGTAACTTTATACAGGTCCAGTATCAAATAACGACATTAGAAGATGGTGACTCTTTAGTAGCTATAGGGAGATGGAACGAGAACGTGGACATGTGGAGTTTCGAGTATATATTAGTTTGTTTTGTTGAATTTCGCGTATCGTTACTTGAAGGCTATCCGCGATATTCCTAATTTAGCAGTGGTAGACCAGAGGGAAGACATTGAGTCAATATCAGCCACCACCAGGTCTTTATCAGCCACCACCAGGTCTTTATCACCCACCACCAGGTCAATATCACCCACCACCAGGTCTCGCTACTTTATACCAACAAATAGAGTGATAAACCATTAAACATTTTACTTCTTTCCCCAGGGCTGAATATGGGAGTAGTCCTGACCCCGGGATTTGATAGCACAACCACAGATTGCTAGTAAAGCGCCCTAACCACCAGGTCATGCTAGGTCAAATGTCAGAGACACAAATGCAATGAAGTAGGTTACTTATTTGAGTATGAACTTTGAATATTTCTTATGAAACATGTTTACACGACAGAAATAGTTACAACATCCCAGTCTGAGACGTTCTCTTATGAACACAGTTATCTAGTGACGGATTACACGTTCTCTTACGCGACAAGAAATAAACTTTATTAGGTCAGATGCAATGCTATATAAGATTGGAACGAGTCTTATGATACAACTATGAAAACTCACTAGTTGATAGGTAATTGCATTCCAAACATTTCTTATTAAGTCTGCAGTTAAATTAACTTGACCTTTCAGCTAAATTTTTATTATATTTTCCATTCTATTCTTTAAGCTCCTTATGGTCATAATTTAAAAGGCTCCACATGTTGTTACTCAAGTGATTCTTGCGGTGCTGCAAGGCTAGGTGGGTTAAGGCGTTCGACTTCTAATCTGAGCGTCGCAGGTTCGAATCCCCCTCGCACCAAACATACCCTTTCAGCCGTGACGGTCAGTCCCACAATTCGTTGGTAAAAGAGCAGTCCGAGCGTTGGTGATGGGTGGTGATGACTAGCTACCTTCCCTCAAGTCTTATTCTACTAAATTAGGGACGGTTAGAGCAGATAGCCCTCGTCTAGCCTTGCACGAAATTAAGAAAGAAAAATCTTTTGATTATTTTAAAAATGGTCACATTTTCTACAATATTTAGAGTTTAGTTTATAACAATATTGTGAAGATGGCGATATAGTTCATGGCATAATAATGTTTTAAAGGTGGAAATATCCCTCAGGACAGAGCAATAATAAAGGTATCTTTCACACTATAAGAATACTGGTGAAATCGAGAAGCTTATGGTTTTAAACAGTTGTTACCACTATGTGTAGTATAATTATAATATACTTGTTCAAACACTATGATGATCTAATAATGTTTTTTGTAATTGTTTATATTTCTATTTTGTGAATACAAACTATTGGTATTAAAAGGAAGAATGGTACAAGTTCTAAGAAGTAAAAGCTGTTAGAATATTGGAAGCCACATGAGATCATCAGAAAGAGGTAATTGATTTCAGAGTTTCCATACCTGTACTTTAAGAACACTAAATAAATTGTCCTCCAGTGGTTTAGTGATATGTCTGCGGCTTTCGATACTCGTGGCGGGCAGAGTACAGAGAGCCCATTGTGTAGCTTTGTGCTTAATCCAAAACAACAATTATCAGTAAATGGACCGGTACAAGAAGGTTTTATAAGACAAGTAAAGAAGAAACGATTTACTTAGCACGTGATGCCATTGATTCTTTTATCTTTGGTTAACATCCCTAACTCATCTCCCAACGGATTTACCAATTACGCAATCTCTAGACCTCTTTGAACAATTTGTAGTTCAACGGATTTACCAATTACGCAAACTCTAGACCTCTTTGGACATTTTGTAAGTCAACGCATTTACCAATAACGCAACCTCTAGACCTCTTTGGACATTTTGTTAGTCAAAGCATTTATTTATTATGTAACTTCTAGGACTTCTTTAGACATTTTGTCGGTCAATGCATTTACAAGTAACGCAAATTCTAGAATAAATGAAAAGCTTTTTTTCACACGTTTTTATTAGTGATAGCTGTCTGACTTGTTACCATTCCTCTGAATTTACACATTCTTAAAAACAAGCACAAAGACAACTAGAACAGGTGCTACTGTGTTTCTTTCACTGATGGGGTTTGGAGAGGAATGACTTTAGGAACAAGCTACCAGTCACAGAGAAGACGTCCAATCATTGCGTTATGCTCAATGTAAATATCACTAAACATCACCAATGTCCAATCATTGCAAAAAAACAACTTTTGTTTTATGACGTCAGATAATCCTAGGTACACAGATATCTTAAATTAGGAACACGATTCACTGAGTTTAATTTCAGTCTTGACTTATTTAACTTGCTTGCCAGGTACAATATGTTATCCTGTACTCCTTGTTGACAGGTGCAATATGTTATCCTATACTCCTTGTTGCCAGGTACAATATATAATCCTATAATCCTTGTTGCCAGGTGCAATATGTTATCCTATACTCCTTGTTGCCAGGTGCAATATGTTATCCTATACTCCTTCTTGCCAAGTGGAGTATGTTATCCTATACTCCTTCTTGCCAGATACAATATGTTATCATATACTCCTTGTTGCCAGGTACAATATGTTATCCTATACTCCTTATTGCTTGGTACGATATGTTATCTTATACTCCTTGTTGCCAGGTGCAATATGTTATCCTATACTCCTTGTTGCCAGGTACAATATGTTATCCTATACTCCTTGTTGCCAGGTTGAAATACATACGCAAGCAACTGGTAGAAAACTCTGTATCGGCATGTCGTATGATGGGAGTGTGCTTGTCTTATATTATAAAGAATAAATGTCTCAGTCTTTTATTTATATCTTGCAGCAACGTCAACGTTTATGCGAGGCAACTAAAAAGTAACATGGTGATAAAAAACCTTTTCGAAAGATAGACAAATCAGTGTAGATGTTGGAATTCAATTTATTTTGCAGAGCGAAAAAGTCCTTTAAAGTTATCTAAGAATTATAAAGACAATTTTCTCTTGTATAATCACCCATAGACGTTTGAATGTTGTATGTTTGATAACATTTAGCTACCATTATCCTCTCATTAGTCTGAAAAATAACACAAAAATGCCGTCTTGTATTAATGATAAATGTGTAATCTGTTGTCTTATCTTCGAGCCGCACATTCCTAAAAACAATAGCGACATGTCTACGTTTCTTATGATTGTTTTTAGAAACTTGAAAAATACCAATAGGGCATAGCATTAGCCAGCTTTATTATTTATTTTTGATAAACTAAGTACGTGGCAGTTAATTGACTATGCATCACGATGTCTTGGCGAGTTGTTTATTCTCTGATGGTTGTTACGTGCCTATAAACACGAAAATATCTTCTTAACGAATTGTGTAATATTTATAAAACGAAAGTGTGGGAATCGGTGAACCAAAAAGTGAGAAAACATGGTAGGAATGGGCGTGTTGTGATAAAACTTTTTTTTACGACCTCACAAGGGGGCGCGTCCAACTTCTAGCTTATGCCTACTTTGTTTAATTTTTCTGTTCTGTATACAATAAAGCCAACTGGACTAAACTTATCCAACTTAGTTATGGTTATCGTAAAACCACTAAAGGTTTTAAAGACATTACATTTATTGTAAAGTTTGTTTGTAGGGCAACAGGAGAACCAGATGTTCGTATGGACCCATAACTTGCATTTTTTTTTCTTTACATCTTGTTTCTCCTTTTGTAATTGCATGAGAATGCAACAGTTTTCGTACATTAGCTGTATAGATGGATTGAAATACAAAGATGCAAGAAACCCTATGAAAGTTTCCGTGTATAAACGTCATAGGTTCATTAGTTTTGTACAAAAGCAGAAGAATTGTAGATATATTTTTATTTGCGGCACAGAACGGCTCTTAGTTTCTCAAATATAAATATTTGGCTCGTAAAGCCATCATCTCTTGATCGATTTGAGATTTAATTACAGTTTTAGATTCAAAATGTCAAATCGTTTTGATTGATATATTTGATTATATCCAAGGTCTCACAGATTAATTTTCTCTAATTCTGCTTAAAAGAATTTCAATTTTAGGGTAGGCTGGTATAAATCCTAGTAAGCACTGAAACTGAATGAGGTATTCGCGTGTAAACATTTAATATTGTTAGAGCACAAAATATAGCTAATAAAAAGTGGTAAAAGGTCTCTTAGATTAATTTGGTCTAGTCCTGTCTAAAAATACATTAAAATGCCACGGCTATCGAGGATTTTTTCTTGTTCTTAGTGACCACAAATTATATATGTATGATGACCACAGAAAAACGAAATAGGCATGGAACAGATGTTGGTCACGCCCCCTTGTGAAGTCGTACAGAGGAAGTTTTATTACTTCACGCCCATTGCCATCTTGTTTCCTTGCTTTTCGGTTTACCCATTCTAACAAAAATCCCGTCTTGTATTAATGATAAACGTGTAATCTGTTGTTTTATCTTCGAGCTGCACATTCCTAAAAACAATAGCGACATGTCTACGTTTCTTATGCTTGTTTTTAGAAACTTGAAAAATACCAATAGGGCATGGCATTAGCCAGCTTTATTATTTATTTTTGATAAACTAAGTACGTGGCAGTTAATTGACTATGCATCACGATGTCTTGGCGAGTTGTTTATTCTCTGATGGTTGTTACGTGCCTATAAACACGAAAATATCTTCTTAACGAATTGTGTAATATTTATAAAACGAAAGTGTGGGAATCGGTGAACCAAAAAGTGAGAAAACATGGTAGGAATGGGCGTGTTGTAATAAAAAAAATTTTTTACGACCTCACAAGGGGGCGCGTCCAACATCTAGCTTATGCCTACTTTGTTTAATTTTTCTGTTCTGTATACAATAAAGCCAACTGAACTAAACTTATCCAACTTAGTTATGGTTATCGTAAAACCACTAAAGGTTTTAAAGACATTACATTTATTGTAAAGTTTGTTTGTAGGGCAACAGGAGAACCAGATGTTCGTATGGACCCATAACTTGCATTTTTTTTTCTTTACATCTTGTTTCTCCTTTTGTAATTGCATGAGAATACAACAGCTTTCGTACATTAGCTGTATAGATGGATTGAAATACAAAGATGCAAGAAACCCTATGAAAGTTTCCGTGTATAAACGTCATAGGTTCATTAGTTTTGTACAAAAGCAGAAGAATTGTAGATATATTTTTATTTGCGGCACAGAACGGCTCTTAGTTTCTCAAATATAAATATTTGGCTCGTAAAGCCATCATCTCTTGATCGATTTGAGATTTAATTACAGTTTTAGATTCAAAATGTCAAATCGTTTTGATTGATATATTTGATTATATCCAAGGTCTCACAGGTTAATTTTCTCTAATTCTGCTTAAAAGAATTTCAATTTTAGGGTAGGCTGGTATAAATCCTAGTAAGCACTGAAACTGAATGAGGTATTCGCGTGTAAACATTTAATATTGTTAGAGCACAAAATATAGCTAATAAAAAGTGGTAAAAGGTCTCTTAGATTAATTTGGTCTAGTCCTGTCTAAAAATACATTAAAATGCCACGGCTATCGAGGATTTTTTCTTGTTCTTAGTGACCACAAATTATATATGTATGATGACCACAGAAAAACGAAATAGGCATGGAACAGATGTTGGACACGCCCCCTTGTTGAAGTCGTACAGAGGAAGATTTATTACTTCACGCCCATTCCGACCTTGTTTCCTTGCTTTTCGGTTTACCCATTCTAACACATTTAATTTTTCCTTTGGCTCGTGTAATATTTACATCCAAGTGACATGATCTTATACACCAATCTTTCGTGTTAATATCCTGAACGTGCACCATCAGTGTTGGTGTGCACCATAGTATGTGCAAGTACTGATGTATGCACGTATGTATCTTTACTCATAGTGTGCGTACACATTGTGAGTGTGCAAATGTGTTGTATGTATGATGTCACACAAATGATTGATGTTGTGGGAATTGTGGTTGTACTAAAGATTGATAACAATGAATCAGTGCTTACATTATGACTGATGTCATGACATAGGAGAACAGTTGTAACTACTCTCTATTGGCAAATAGATTCTGATATTTTTACGCTATTGTCATACAGCCTCTGATATGCAGTTTGCAACATAGCACCCTCTAGTGAGAGGTATTTCTTTACAAAGTATCGTCTTTTTCAATTCCTTATATTAACGTGATGTTCACTTTTCGAGTAAATAAGCCAATTAGGTTTGTAATAATTCTGTTCACTACACAGTTCATTCACGTGCTAGTCACAAATATCGAGTTGACCTCTCCCGGTGTGTGTTTTTCGTACAGCAAAGCCACAAAGGGCTATCTGCTCAGCCCACCTCTTCAGGAGCTGTGGACAGACCTCAGATAATCAGTGGGGGCGGGGCTTTACGTTAAACCAAACACAAGAACAGTAATTCGTCCCTAGAAAACCTTTATGAACAATAAATCTTTTAAAATAATATTTATCTTTCCTTGTTCTTGCCCGTGTTTTCCTAACTATGTTATGGAAACTCTGTATATACCTGTTAATTTGTTCTGTGCAAGGAAATTTGTTTGTTGAAGGGGTGATAGCAAGAGATGAGAGAAAAATATTTTTGTATTTTCTCATAAGATATTCAGAGTGAGAAGCAAAACTTACCTTGTAAGAGCTAGAAACCACATATTTTTAAATAGTTTATTAATAATATCTTAAAAAAATCGCACATACGGAAAGAGAAGTGTGGCCTTGTGAGTTTTGTAACAAGGACTTGATAAAAATCAGTAACAGAAATCATGAAATGTATTTGAAAAAAACGTTTGTTCTCCGTCTTGCCGTATTTTACAAACAATGTTTTATTATACCAGCAAAAACAATTGACAAAACGAATAAATCAATACATTTTTAAAAATACGTACAAATATGGTGTATTCATGCAACCATTTTGTCTGTTCATCTTACGTTTAATAAAGAGTGTGTGGATCCCTAGATAAAATCACATGATATTCTTAAAGTTAATAAAACACATTTTTAATGTCACTTGCACTTATTTTTGGAAAGAAAGTAGCTTGATAGCAAAGTATATCAATAATTTTAATTGTGTGTTTTGGAATTTCGCACAAAGCTACTCGAGGGCTATCTGTGCTAGCCGTCCCTAATTTAGCAGTGTAAGAATAGAGGGAAGGCAGCTAGTCATCACCACCCACCGCCAACTCTTGGGCTACTCTTTTTTCAACGAATAGTGGGATTGACCGTCACGTCATAACGCCCCCAGGGCTGAAAGAGCGAGCATGTTTAGCGCGACCCTCGGATTATGAGTCACACGCCTCACGCGCTTGAGAATTTTAGAAAAAAGAAAACTTTATAGAAATAAGAATAACATAGAAAGCAAGAAGTTAAATTTATTTAAATTTTTATGTAAATATAATATTTTATTTGTGTTGGAAATACTTTTTCATACATTATTGTGCCTAAAGCCTACCTGTTTTCCTCGATGGTAAGTCTGAAGGCTAATAAGCACTAATAAACATCCCATTGCATAGCTTTGAGCTTAATAACAAATAAATAAACAGACTTATGTTTAAAGTAGATAAATATGGTAAGTTTGAAGTTAATAGAAACATACCATCCCAACGGCACAGCGGTGTGTCTGCGGACTCACCCTGCTGGAAACCGGGTTTCGATACCCGTGATGGATAGAGCACAGATAGGCCGTTGTGTAACTTTGATCTATTCTAAAGAAATAGTAGAAACATTCAGTTGTTGCAAAGTTTGGTCAAAATAACGTAACTGTTACCATGGGGATGACCCAGCATGTTTGGGCATGTTTGTATCTACCACCTTGACTTGTTTTTTATCGATTATCGTAAGTTTCATTACAGTGATTGGAAACTGTTCGACAATTTACATTTTATTTTAGGATTTATGCCCAAAAAAGCCAATAAAAAAGATCCTGTAATGAGGTATATCTTAGTTGTTTTTTATAGCAACTGGAAACTGTCTGCTTGATAAGGGAAGATAGAAATGAAGATAAAAAAAACGTCCCTCAGAATTACTTAAAGCTTTCACAGACTTTCGTTTTCAATTTGAAGACGAAAGCACTTAATTAATTAAGTGAATCACTTATTACCTTCCACAAAGCATTAGGTGCGATTAGATTCTTATCAGGTCGCTACGGATTTAATGACAAAAGAAAGGCCGAAAACATTATCCAACATTGTATTATTTCTTGTTTCCTTAACAGGTAACCCTCAGTTAAAGTAATATATATATATATATATATACAGGTGGTGAACAAAGGAAATGTTGTTAATTTACCAGATAATACCAGTATATAAAACTACATGTTTTTAGGACGAGAGTCATGATCTCAAATCATTATTTTAACTCTGGGTTTTGTAAATAGCTGAACTTTTCGTGACATTTTATCATAAAAAGGGTTGTGTATCTGATGTAGTTTCTTAATATCATTACAGTTGGCCCACTAAACGATCACACAAGTTTCTTTGCAATAATAGAATGTAAAAATGAAGCTCAAAATAACACAAACCACTTTCACAAGTTAATATTTAGTCAATATTCCCTTGTATTTCAACATTGTTTCACATCGACGTGGCAGGATTTTAACGAGTTACTGTAGATATTACTGAGTGATTGACTGTCATATTTTTTTAGTACTTCGAAAAGTTAATGGGGCCCGGCATGGCTCGGAGGTTAAGGCGTTCGTCTCGTAATCTGAGGACCGCGTGTTCGAATGCCCGTCGCATCAAACACACTCGTCCTTTCTACTAATCCATTTAAAGACTTCATACATTTTAGACAGGCGAAGTTGAGAAAATCCAACATTCTCAATGACATATTGTAAACCATCTTACTTCGTGATGCCTATTTTAATAGTGGAACGTTTGAGTCAAATGAGGTTTAGTATTCAGTCGGATCTCAGCCTTTTTCTATCGAATAAATTAATCGTGAATCAGATCGGTGGAGGCAGTTTTAGTGTGCTCGGTTCGTGGCTCTGTTTCCTGAACATTTATTTCGTTTTTTGAAGGAATGGTACACTGTACCAGTTACTGTCAATTTTCATTATTCTGTTGGAGAAAAATCGATCAAAAGTTGGCGGAAGGTATTTTAGGCCTTCGTTCTCAAGTTTATCAATTAAAAATTAGAACCCTCTACTCTCCAGTAGCTCCTTATTCCAAAGAAACAAAACGAACAATGACTTTTGTTTTTTGTCTTAGAAAAAGCAGAGTTATATATAGGATTGCTTTCACCAATATCATTTTCTGTTTTAGGTAAGTCTTAAAATCATGAGTACCCCACCTGGTGACACAGCGGCATCTCTGCGAACTAGGTGCCCGTGGTGGGCAGAACACAAACAGTCTATTGTATAGTTTGTACTTCAAACAAACACAAGGACAAACCTAATCGTAAGATGTTTGTTTTTAAGAACGTTTAGGGAGAAGCGACAAGATTGTTTTCTTTTAAGATAATTCGATCACAAAAGACACTCTGGTTTAGTTTGGTAAGCACAAAACTACGACATAGACTATCTATTCTGTGGGCACCGCGGATATCGAAACTCGGTCTGTAACGTTCTAACTTTTCGGAATTTCTGAATCATTAGAGAGCTTGGTTCTGTCAAGAGATTAGTTTGGTTTGTTTTGAATTTCGCGCAAAGCTACAGTAGGGCTATCTGCGCTAGCTGTCTCTAAGTTAGCAGTGTAAGCTACTCAAGTATAAGACTAGAGAGAAGGCAGCTATTCATTATTACCCACCGCCAACTCTTTGGCTATTATTTTACCAATGAATACTGGGATTGACCGTCATATTATAACGCCCCCCACGGTTGAAAGGGCGAGCAATATTGGTGCGACGGAGATTCAAACCATCGACACACAGATTCTTTGGATATTACAAGAATTAAACAATAATAAACTCCAAAATATTTCACTTTTCTTTCTCCTGGAAACCTGAAATAAAATATTCGTGCCATTTTCTGTGTTTTTTGCAAACATTTTCCGTATTCTGACTTATATCAAATGTGGCAGTTACATTTGAAAACAGCAGTAGAATCATAATGAGCTGTTGATAATCGTAGAATGATGAAACCGTCAACAGCACATTACAATTGTTGACTTTGCGGTATTATTGGCTGCATTGTATTTTAAGGAAAAATATGTCTGAAACCTTCACATTCTGCTTTTAATTGTATTTGTAAACTACAGGTCTAATAATTCAGTAAGAACATGAAATACTTCAGTGCGTGAAGTCCAAGAGAAAACAAACTGTGTATGTTTACTTTGTTCGAATTATGTGCTTTTTATAATTATGTTCTTTTAACATTGCACTTGATTATGAAAAGTGAAAGCAAAGCGTATGAAAGACAAAACGCGAATTTTTCTATATGTTTATTTGCTTGTCTAGGACATCCTTTACCCAAGAGCTTTCTGATTTTTTAGTGATATGACGTAAATCGTGGATCTTTGCAGACTAGTTCAATAGCTATCGAGTCACGTGCAGCCCAGTTAACCATGTAAATGATAGATATTTTTAGGACTGAAGAAACAAAGAACTTATCGACCGTCCTCTAATCTGGAAAACTAGTGGTAGTAATACAATAATTGTTAACTCGAATAATTAAAGTATTGTTGAAACGAGAAAAACTCCATTAAATTAAGCAAGATAGATAAACAAACATTGTTTGTTTGTGCTGTTTTTGTGGTTTTTTGATTTGTAAAACGTATCTATTTGTTTCTGAATGTCTGTTCTTTGTTTTTGTTTTTTGAATTTCGCACAAAACTACACGAGAGCTATCTGCGCTAGCTGTCCCTAATTTAGCAGTGTAGGACTAGAGGGAAGACAGCTAGTCATCACCACCCACCGCCAACTCTTGGGCTACTCTTTTACCAAGGAATAGTGAGATTGACCGTCACATTATAACGCCCCTACGGCTGAAAGGGCGAGCATGTTTGACGCGACGGGGATTCGAAGCCGCAACCGTCAGATTACGAGTCACGCTCCTTAACACGCTTGGCCACGCCGGGCCTTTTTGAATGTCACTCAAGCTCTTTGCGTAGCCATCTTTAATTTAGTAGATTGAAGGTAGTAAGTCAACATCGCTAACTCTTGTGACTCTTTTCACTGACGAATAGTCGGCTACTCTTTTAGCAACGAATAGTGGGATTGATCGTCACATTATTACGCCCCCACGACTGAAGAGGTCAGCATATTTGGTGTGACAGGGATTCGAACCCGTGACCCTCGGATTGCGAGTCGATCGCTCTAATCACCTATAATTGCAGTGTTTAATAATAAATATATGCACAATTCGATCAGTATTCTAGCCTTATGCTAAGATATGACACTCTTACGAACAGCCAAATCTCCAAGAATTATAGGATTATGTCCTCCTTACTATTTGCCAAGGTTTATTCTAAACTTAAACACAACAAAACTTACTTGTCTTCTCTTCCTACAAACCTTGTTCAGTCAAGAAACAGAAACTTCACTAATTTTCATAAGATATCGACTGCTCTTTCTCTCTTAACTGTGTTTCTGTTTTCATGTGGTTGTCATTGATTAAAGTACGTATATGTATATAAGTCTCTGTTCCCTAGTGTGTGTTGTTCAAAGTACGTATATATATATATATAAATCTCTGTTCCCTAGTGTGTGTTGTTCAAAGTTCAACGCCACCCAGACTTCCCAGACTATACGCAGTGCGTGACTTTTGAATTTCTCTCGGATCCTTGGCAAGATCAGATCTACAACGTCTTCTGTGTTCTAGTCCTCTATGGAGTTCCTCTGATCATTATCATTTACTGCTACTCCAAGATCCTGTGGGTAATCACCCGACGTTCCCGAGACAGTGAAGGTAATAACCAGCGCGAGATGTTCAAACATTCATTTAGTATCAATAATATTTTCATAAAACGATTCATAATTGTCGGACAAACAAATATACAAAATAATCGACAGTTTTTTTTAACCAGAGTTGGTCACCATCTTGGCTTAAATGTAATTTTTTACAAAGCCTAGTGGATTATTTAGTAAAATCTTTTATGGTTAGCTCGTGTACTCATTCCACACTAAGGAGTGTGTGTTTTCTTATAGCAAAGCCACATCGGACTATCTGCTGAGTCCATTGAGGGTAAGCGAACCCCTGATGTAAATACGGATACTTACCGCTGTGCCAGGGAGGGGACATTAATGAAGAATGATTGGTTTGTTTTGAATTTCGCGCAAAGCTACATGAGGGCTATCTGTGCTAGCCGTCCCTAATTTGGCAGTGTAAGACTAGAGAGTAGGCAGCTCGTCATCACCACACATCGCCAACTCTTGGGCTACTCTATTACCAGAGAATAGTTGAATTGACCGTCACATTATAATGCCCCCATGGCTGAAAGGGCGAGTATGTTTGGTACGACGGGGATTCGAATGCCTTAACCGTCTCATCAAACATGGACGCCTTTCAGCCATGAAAGTGTTATAATGTGACGGTCTACCCCAGTAGTATTTGTTGGTAAGAAAATAGACCAAGAGTTGGCGGTGGGTGGTGATGACTAGTAACGTTCCCTTTAGTCTTACTCTGATAAATTAGGGATGGTTAACGGAGATAGCCTTCTTGTAACTTTGTGCAAAATTCAAAACAAAACAAACCAAGCAAATTCCAAAAGCCCTTTTTCGGGCAAACCTCTCTAAGAAAAATGTAAACCAGAATATTTGACTGTAGTATATATTAAATAAAGTGTAATACATGTTAATAAACCGTAATAAATGTTAAATAAAGAGTAATACATGTTAATAAACCGTAATACGTATTAAATAATTGGTAATACATGTTAATAAACCGTAATACATGGTAAATAAAGGGTAATACATGTAAATAAACCGTAATACATGTTAAATAAAGGGTAATACATGTAAATAAACCGTAATACATGTTAAATAAAGAGACAAAAAGAACATTTGCTGTAATATGTTTGAAGATTTTTTTGCTTTTCTAACTTCTTTGTTAAACTTTTCATTTAATGACAATACGAATTCGTGTGTGAATATGTATGAGAAACTTTAACAGCTTTATAGACCGTGATAAAAACGTACACATTCCAGAGAATGTTTTATTTATGTTATGATTAATACATTTTTACTTATTTTAAAAGTACTTTGCGATGTAATTTAAAATGCTTTCATTGCTTAAATAATTAGTAAAATCATCTTAGTGTTTGATTTTATGTCTCAACTTATGTTTGAATGATAAGTTCAACCGAAACTTGAAAACCATAATGGGCCAGTTAAGTGTATAGTGTATAGTGTTTAGAAATGTCTTAACATATTGTAATATGTTTTTATTATTGTATATAATTATGTTATTATTTACAGCTTCGTTTACGACGTGGATAATTAATGAACCAAGTTTGTTTGTTTGTTTGTTTGAATTTCACACAAAGCTACACGAGGGCTATCTGCGCTAGCCGTTCCTAATTTCACAGTGCAAGACTAGAGGTAAAGCAGCTAGTCATCATCGCTCACCGTTAACTCTTGGGTTGCTTTTTTAATCAACGAATAATGGTGTTGACCGTTACATTATGACGCCCCCACTGGTGAGAGGGCGAGCATGTTTGGTGCGATGGGGATTCGAACCCGCGATCCTTGGATTACGAATCGAGTGCCTTAACCACCTAAAGAATAATAACCCCGTTCATTCGGGATACAAACATCGGTTCACTCTAAACTGTCCCCTGCTGGTACAGCTGTAAGTCTACGGATTTACAACGCTGAAATCAGTAGTTCGATTCCCCTAGGTGGACTCAACATATAGTCCGACGTGGCTTTGCTGTAAAAAAAACACACACACTTACTCTAAAGCATGAGTACTTTAGAAAGTTCTCTTTTTCAATGTAACTCTAAAGAGATGAAAATTGATATAGAATAAAACCACACTTCGCAGAAGAAAATAATACGTTAAAACAAACAGGTTTGCTAATTCAAGTTTACTTCGATCATGAACTAAATCATCCAAGTCTCAGTTCTCTCAAACTGTTTTTAACTTCAGATTTTTTTCTCTTTAAAATATTTTATTCAACTGCCTCTTGTCACTTTCTTATTTCACTACGAAACTTTCCCCGACTAAGAAACATGAAGATTCTAGTTGGATATGCTTTAAACAAATGTATATATTCAACTGCATCATTGTTTTTTGGTGTGTTTTGGTTATCGTATAACTCTTAAGAAGTTCCCGGCTGGTACAGTTGTAAGTCTAAGGATTTACAACGCTATCAGGGGTTCGATTCCCCACGGCGAACACAGAGGATACAGGTCATGAACTTTTACTCGATTTGACATGTACTTCTCTCATGACTGAACACGTGAGCGTCTCTTTCTATAACCTAGAAGTAAACCTTCTAAGCTCTTCTTAAACCTGGCCCGGCATGGCCAAGCGTGTTAAGGCGTGCGACTCGTACTCCTACGGTCGCGGGTTCGAATCCCGGCTGCGTCAAACATGCTCGCCCTTTCAGCCGTGGGGCGTTATAATGTTACGGTCAGTCCCACTATTCGTTGGTAAAAGAGTAGCCCAAGAGTCGGCGGTGGGTGGTGATGACTAGCTGCCTTTCCTCTAGTCTTACACTGCTAAATTAGGGATGGCTAGCGCAGATATCCCTCGAGTAGCTTCGCGCGAAATTAAAACAAAAACTCTTAAGATAAACATGCGCCATCTAGAGAATTTAGTAGAACTTTTGCAGAATAATTTAATTTCCGCAAGACTGATATGAGATTAATATACCTTCTACTGAGAGATGTCCAATGAGGTACGTATGTGCATACATTATGAGTAAACATAATATCTTTTCATCAAAATACGAAACAGTTTTTGAAGAAATATAAAATAGCGATCGATAAACCAACCAACAAACAAAACTAGGAACTGAAGTGTCGTTTTGTTTTTCAATATTGGTTTTATTTAGCTAGCGTGCTATTGCATTTTTTTGGAAAAAAATATCCTGACTCGAAGTACTTGTGTTACTCAGTGTTATTATCGTGAATATTTCACTTGCTTTGTAACGCGTGAAGTTATCTTGATCCGATGGTATCTTTAAAAACACGATGTTGAATTCCATACGAGGAAATAGTTTCTTTAATGATATCACATGGAAACAGTTTTATTTCTTCTAGGAGATTTATCCCAAGAGCAGCAGTTCCGTGGACGTCTTCGACTGCGAAGGTCCGATATGTCACGTATAGAAAGAGCTCGTACGCGTACCCTCCGAATGGCCATAACCATCGTCTCTGCATTTTTCTCGTGCTGGACGCCCTACGTTGTGATGGTTCTTTGGCATCAGATAGATAGGGAGTCGGCAAACAAAGTGGATTCCAAGATCCAGTCTTCGCTATTTATATTTGCAGTTTCCAATTCCTGCGTCAATCCGTTGGTGTACGGAAGCTACGCCATCAACTTCAAGCATGTCTTCAAGTCCTGTTTCCTAGCGATAATCTGCCCACGAAATTCGATACGCTTTGGATCCCGCCGCATGGCCTCCATTAACGGCGGCACGAGAAACACTCAGTTTGAGCCACGTGACCAATGCCCACCGCGAGCAATGGCTGTTACCGTTGATTCTACTGGAACAAAACCCAGCTCCAAACTGCTAGTTCATCATCTGAATCGGCCAGTTTAGTTTTTCGTTCATCCAATAAGATTACAAGTCGTTAAGTATTTGATGTGTCCACAGGTGGACTAGTGACTAGCTGCAAAGATGTGGACCCAAGAATCCACGATTTTCGTCCCACTGCCGATAAACACACACTCTAAAAAATATCCTCAACACTTTAAGAATCATAGGTCGAATAGTGACGGTCAAATTCCACTAACTGATTAGAGCAAAACATGAATTGGCGATGGGTGCCGCTGACCAGCTGTCTTCATTCTCTCTAGTCTATAAGTTAAAATTAGGAACTGATAGTACAGTTAGCCCTTACGCAGCTCTTCTTGAAATTCTGAAACAAGTTAAGATGTTAAAAATAACTATCAGTTAACGACAATGTCTAGATGTATGAAACACAGAAGAGTTTCCAAAATAACGATTTATTCAGAATGACTTCCTTAAGTAGTGTTACTTTGTACGATGACTTCCTCTAGTAGTGTTACTTTGTACGATGACTTTCTCTCGTAGTGTTACTTTTTACGATGACTTCCTCTAGTAGTGTTACTTTGTACGATGACTTCCTCTAGTAGTGTTACTTTGTACGATGACTTCCTCTGGTAGTGTTACTTTGTACGATGATTTTCTCTGGTAGTGTTACTTTGTACGATGACTTCCTCTAGTAGTGTTACTTTGTACGATGACTTCCTCTAGTAGTGTTACTTTGTACGATGACTTCCTCTGGTAGTGTTACTTTGTACGATGACTTCCTCTAGTAGTGTTACTTTGTACGATGACTTCCTCTAGTAGTGTTACTTTGTACGATGACTGTGAATTATTTTCATATTCGTATTGTTTGTTTTAGTTTGAAGAACAAATTAAAGTTTGTTTTTCGTGTATAGAAGCAATATTTTCGGCTCCCACTTTTGTTATTAATGAGAAATTCGCACAATTTAAAATAACCCATAATTTGAAAAAGTTAGAACAAGTTTTAAATACATTTGTTCTGTGTTGATGGAAAAAAACATTTTCGTTGTCGAGATTTTTAATTACTTTCGTCAACTTTATTATTAAATTCAAACTTAAACTTGTTACTATTAAATTCGACACACGATGTACCCAATTAAAACAGTACGTGGGTCGCAATACGGAATAGAACTTTACACGTAAGAGAAAATACGTGAAAGTGATTTGTGTCTCTCAAGGTGTGAAATATAAAATAAATATTCAAATAAAGTTCGGCATCTTGTTTCCTCAATGAAACACAACTCGATAAACCACACATTGGAAAGATAAGATAATAAATCAATAAATAAACCACACATGGGAAAGATAAGATAGTAAATCAATAAATAAACCACACATGGGAAATATAAGGTAATAAATCAATAAATAAACCACATATGGGAAAGATAAGGTAATAAATCAATAAATAAACCACATATGGGAAAGAATAGATAGTAAATCAATAAATAAACCACACATGGGAAAGATAAGATAGTAAATCAATAAATAAACCACACATGGGAAATATAAGGTAATAAATCAATAAATAAACCACATATGGGAAAGATAAGGTAATAAATCAATAAATAAACCACATATGGGAAAGATAAGGTAATAAATCAATAAATAAACCACATATGGGAAAGATAAGGTAATAAATCAATAAATAAACCAGATATGGGAAAGATAAGGTAATAAATCAATAAATAAACCACATATGGGAAAGATAAGGTAATAAATCAATGAATAAACCACATATAAGAAAGATTAGATAATAAATCAATAAATAAACCACATATAAGAAAGATGAGATAATAAATCAATAAATAAACCACATATGGGAAAGATAAGATAATAAATCGATAAATAAACCACATATAGGAAACATAAGATAATAAATCAATAAATAAACCACATATAGGAAAGATAAGATAATAAATCAATAAATAAACCCCATATAAGAAAGATAAGGTAATAAATCAATAAATAAACCACATATAAGAAAGATAAGATAATAAATCAATAAATAAACCACATATAGGAAAGGTAAGATAATAAATCATTAAATAATGCACATGTATGAAAGATAAAATAGCTAAATCAATAAATAACGCACGTGTGAAAGAAAAGAGAATAACCGAGTTTGTAGATTGTGGCTTTTGATCTTATGATAATACTGATTTGTTTAAAGTATTTCATCCGAGTTATTTAGGTATTTGACAAATGTGTAGAATTTAGCATGGTTTAATGTCACACAGAAGATAATGAAATTCAAAGCTTTTCTAAGCCGCTCAGTCTGATCAAATTACTCACCATACTGTATGTTACGCACATTTGTCGATGTCGAATATCCGCGTAATTCTTTCTCTAAATCACTGTTAAGACTCGCGTTCGTGTTAATATTGACTAGCATCTCCAGACATAAGTATTTGCTTCAGCAGATAAAGCATGTAAAAACTGCCAATATGAAACACGATGTGTGTAGTAATATCACACAGTGTTTTAAAAGCACCTTAACGTTGTTTTTGAATGTCTATAATAATATAACACAATGTTTCAGAGACAGCGTAACCTGCTTTTATAAAGGGCATGACTCAGTGTCTCGTAAAAATGTTAACCTTCAGTGATGTCGGGAAACCCACTTGTTGAGAATTTTATATGCAGAAACGGCTCGAATCCGTAATGAACGCATTACGTGTTAACTGCATTGCCTGTTTAGTAGAAGATAATGAATAACTCAACTGATAAAGTTCTCGTATCTTTTATAACTAAATCCAATAGTATATAAGAAACGTGGATGTGTTCTCCTTTTCAGGGTCTTAGGTTTACAGATTTTGCTCATTCCTTATAAGCAGGTTTTTAAACATTTTATGTGATTTGAATGTTGTTGTAAGTGGTATTGATTCTTGTTAGATAATGTTTATTGTAGGTGTCTGTGTTCTAAACACCAAACCTTATTAATGGTACTTCGAAGTATAAATAGGATTATAATAATTCTTGTAGACGAACAAGTCAGGAGGAACATGTAATATGTCATTATCTTTCGTGTATCATTGTAATATATGTTTCTTAGTTCCACAGTAATTAGAAACGTGTACGTATATGACTGAGTGTTATGTATACATAATCTTGTGAAAAACTGTTACGTTTAACACTTCACTTTGTAATCTGTGACACAATAAAGTCTCGGAGTTCATTATTTTAGTTTGAACGTTTTTTGTTCCTCACAATAATTACGAAAATATTAACTTTTATCAATCAGTGATGTCGAGAAACCCACTTCTTGAGAATTTTATAATAACGTGTAGTTTAATTCTGTTTCTAGAGGGCGTGACATGGCCGAGCGTTATAAGGCATGCGCTCGTAATCTGAGGGACGCGGGTTTGCATCCGAGTCGCGCAAAACATGCTCGCCCTCCCAGTCGTGGGGGCGTTATAATGTGACGGTCAATCCCACTTTTAGTTAGCAAAAATGTAGCCCAAGAGTTGGCGGTGGGTGGTGATGACTACCTGTCTTACACTACTAAATTACGGACGGCTAGCACAGATAGCCCTCGAGTAGGTTTGTGCGAATTTCAAAAACAGTTTATAGAGTAACAACAAAGCACAAATTTGCCAATTAACATAGCTCTAGTTAAATATTTTAATATATTAACTAAATACACTAATTATATATTTAACACCTTAACTATCCATTAAATATATATTAAATATACGAGTTCTGTTAAAAAAAAACACGCAGACTGACGTCATAAAACAAAATATACAATATTTAGAAGTAACAGGTCTGGGACCCCTTCAAAGTACTTTCCTCCCCAACGCACACCCTTATCCCAACGGTGTTTCCGCTTGTTGAAACAGTCCTGGTACGTTTCTTTTGTAGTGTCCTCCAGCTCCTTCGTTGCATTTGCCTTAATCTCGGGAATCGTCTCAGATCTTCTTCCTTTCAAGGGTCTTTTGAGTTTGGGGAATAAGAAAAAACCGCAAGGAGCAAAGTCAGGTGAATAGGGTGGGTGGGTGTTACGTTTTTTATGCGGACTGAACGCAACAGAAAGACACAGATAGCAGCTTGTATAATTTATTACAATGATCTACTTATGTGATAGACACAAAATAAATTATCCAATAGCAATAACAGATATCCAGTTTCAACCTTCAAAACAACTTACAATACAAAAAGGTACTGGCCTGTGCTTAATAATATGATCCAGAATGAGTGTCCAAATCCGAAATCCAAAGTTCCAATCTAGGCGGTGAATTTAGTCCCACGGAGAAATTTTCGAAGTTTGAATGGGTATTTTAAACAAAAATTCACAGTCCAATTCGTATTGACTTTCGGTATAATCCGTAATCCGACTGAATTGTAAAGATTGACGGAATGTAAAATTCACCGCTTTAGTCGATCTAGCTCTATTCACAAATTCAGTTTAAACTTTCTCAAACGAGAAAAACTTCTTGATCCGAGTAAAAATGGATGATGACTTCCCTCGCATCGCCGTCTGTTTATATACTAATCGCGTAACTTCCCAGAATTCCAGAGCACAAACACCAGGCCAACACAAGTGATCAATCTACCTAGTTTTAAAAATTTCTACATGAATAATTCTAAATGAATTCTAATTAATTCTAAATATTATTTTAAATGAATAACATTTTTTGGGTTTAAACTTCGAAAAAATAATATAAATATGGAAATATAATAGATATGGGAATTCAAACACGACATGACATGGTTGTCGTTTACATAACACTCTCGAAATTGTTGTCGTTTACACATTTACATAACACTCTCGACATGGTTGTCGTTTACACAACATTTACATGATATTTACATAACAGTGGGGAAGAACAGTGATCGAGTGTTTGGCCAAAAACTCACGAGTTTTGAGGCACAAATTTCGCAGCAACGTGGTGCATATTCAATTTTTCGGTCAAAATCTCGTAACAAGATCCAACTGATATCCCACACTCTTCAGCAAGCTCCCTGACAGTCAGACGTCGATTTGCCCGCACCAGGGTGTTGATTTTGTTGACGTGGAAGGACGTCCAGGACGCTCATCATCTTCAGTGGACTGTCGACCATCCTTAAAACGTTCATGCCAATTGAAACATGCCGTACGCTTCATAGCAACATCACCGTAAGCCGTGTTAAGCATAGCAAATGTTTCAGTCGCAGATTTTCCAAGTTTAACACAAAATTTCACAGCAAGTCGTTGCTCTTTCAGGTCATTCATTCTGAAATCCGCCAAACGAAAAAATCGCACTTCACTTAAAACCGCGTACCTAATACACAAATGAAGATATCTGTAATCGGGAAATGGCGTCATAATCAGATGATCTGTGCGAACCTAGCGACACCAAGCGGATTTCCCTGGAATCAACTGGAGCCGCGTAATTCAAACAGTCCGCGTATTTCTTGAACAGACCTCGTAAGCTTAATACATTAACGAGTCACTTGGTACATTAACTGCACATTTAATACAGTAACTACCCAATAAATATATAAACTACACACTTAATACATTAGCTATACATTCAATATATTAACTATGCATGTAATATATTAACTACACACTTAATACATTAGCTATACATTTAATATATTAACTACACACTTAATACATTAACTATACACTTAATACAATAACTACACACTTAATAAATTAACTATTCATTTAATGTATTAACTACACACTTAATACATTAGCTATACATTTAATACATTAACTGACTAAAATAATATATTAACTACACACTTAATACATCAGCTAAACATTTAATATATTTAACTATACACTTAATACTTTAGCTATACATTTAATACATTAACTATACATTTAATACATTAACTACACTCTTAATACATTAACTAAACACTTAATACATTAACTACTCAATAAATATATAAACTACACACTTAATACATTAGCTGTACATTCAATATATTAACTATACATGTAATATATTAACTACACACTTAATACATTAGCTATACATTTAATATATTAACTACACACTTAATACATTAACTATACGTGTAATATATTAACTACACACTTAATACATCAACTATACACTTAATACAATAACTAATTGTAATAACATTGTAATTGTTTTTGTTTTCGTAAACATCGATTAATATTTCCAGTACGGCTCAAGTGAGTGTACGAAATGAACCGACACGTGTTTCCAGTACGGCTCGTGTTTAATGCGAGATTCTTCATAATTTAAATTGTTTTAAATGTCGGGAAAAATATAATATATTTTACAGTTAAATTATTTGGAAATTAGAGATGTAAATTCACTTTATCTCCCCAGTCCTCTAGAACTTTAATAGTAATAATTTTTGTACATGTGTACTATTTTATACCGTTCTGTCCCACGACGAAATATTTGAAAGTTTAAAACAACTTACAATATGGGGCTCAATCTCCCATGGCGGACACAGCTGATAGCTATGCTTCGAAACTGACAACAACATCGTTACAACAGGTTGTGCTCGTCACGTGTCACATGTTCCTGATTTTTATTGTTTTTGTACGCGGTTAGGTAGCCATGTTTTGTTCATAAACTGAAAACCATGCGACACGCGGTTAGGTAGCCATGTTTTGTTCATAAACTGAAAACCGTGCGACACGCGGTTAGGTAGCCATGTTTTGTTCATAAACTGAAAACCATGCGACACGCGGTTAGGTAGCCATGTTTTGTTCATAAACTGAAAACCATGCTACACACAGCTCCATTACTATAGCGTTCTCCTACTGGGAATCCATTAAGTTTGTTATTTTTGAATTCATAGTCGTGGGTGATGTCGAAAGAGTGGATATACAGTCTATCTGTTCGTTCCAACATGTTTTTTATTAAGACGATACGTATTTCTCAGGCCAGGTATATCAAGCTGGTTAAGGAGTTCCCAAACAAAGAAATATATATTTCATTTTTATCTGAAAGATGACGTCTCCATCGGTAAAACGTTGTTCGACAGTTTTCAACTCATTCATTTAGTTGTTGTGCTTTTTGTAGTTAGAATGAGAAATGTGCGTGTATGGAATTTTTTTGAGAGAAAAGCGAGTTTAAGCATTGCTACTTACGAAAGAGTAAACTTATTTAGTAAGATTTAAAATACAAATAACATGGATGCCATTTTATTGAGGTGCTCGATTTTCAAAATAAAAAGTTTTTGTGATGGAAGACAGTTGAAGATATGAAAACACAATGTATCAAAACTAAATCACGTGGAAATAAGCTTTTATTAACGAAAATTTTATAATTTTTAATTTGACTACTTCTTTCAAAACACCTGAATTTAACATTTCATGGAGGCCCGGCATGACCAGGTGTGTTAAGGCCAAACATGCTCGCCCTCCCACCCGTGGGGGCGTTATAATGTGACGGTTAATCTCACTATACGTTGGTAAAACAGTATCCCATGAGTTGGTTTGTGGGTGGTGATGACTAGCTTCCTTTCCTCTAGTCTTACACTGCTAAATTGGGACGGCTAGCACAGATAGCCCTCGTGTAGCTTTCCGTGAAATTCAAATAAACTTGTCATGGATTTATATATACAATGTTGATATAAATTTCTACATACAAAGTTTCCCGCCGGGACAGCGGAAATAATATCTAAAGTTTCTGAGCTTTGTCTCTTTACTATTATATATATTCACTCTTCGTTTATTTCATATCATATTATTATATGTTATTATTATGTAATCCGTTTAATATTTGTTTATTTGATTACACCATGTAACAAAATTTTTACTTTTTCTTGTTCCTGGACAGAAAGTGTTATTTCCCAATTACTTATACCTAAAATAAATGGAAAAGGCCTATTTTTTCTCTTCAAACTTTACTTTTGTGACCTAGGAGCGTATAACAAAAACATGATGGGAGACTATATTTGGAGGCTGATACGTGAAAGTGATTTACATTACAGTCACAAATCTCGAAAAACTACTCACTTCTAAACATTTTTGTATAACTTTAGTATAAATACATGTAAATCTTGATTCATATGTTGTTTTATTCAGACCTTAGGTAAATGAAAATGTACAAATTTGTCCGTTTTTACACATAAAATAGGTTGATTTCTAAATTTCATTATCCAGGTCACAAAGTCAAAGTTTGAAGGGAATAATGGTCATTTTATGCACTTTTACAACATAAGTAATTAAAAAATAACATACTATTCAGGTACAAAACATGTGTTACACAGCGTTATTCATATCCCGTTTATCGCTTTTATTTGGTGTTTTGTATCTTGTTTTATTGTTTTTTATTTCATATTTTAGCTACATTTACTGTTTATTGTCCCACACTAGTACAGCGGTAAGTCTACGGATTTACAACACTAAAATCGGCTTTCTATTCTCCTAGGTGGACACAGCAGATAACCCTATGTGGCTTTGCTATAAGAAAAAGACACACCAAATATGTTTCGTATTTCGAACTTAAACACAGGTTTTGATTGCATAAAAGGGCTGAAATAAATATTCTCGTGGATTAACATGAACATAAAGTTAACACTAAGTGATAATTGAAAAACGAAAATCTTAACACACAAACACAGAATGAAATTATAGGTCGATGAAGACATACACAAAGGTTTACTTGTTTTAGGACTCACATTGTGTGAACACTAACCACTAGACACACTAAAAGGATGTTATGGATGATAATTGTCAGGAAATCAAAGTATTTCGAAATTTATGTCTATTATATGATATATATATATGAACTTATATATAATGCAAGTTGTCATAAACGTGGATAATTAACTTAACACTCTGTTTATATCTTCCAAAATACACTACATGGCCAAAATCATGTGGACAACACCGGGCCATCACACCCATATGTACTTTATGAGCATCTCATTCCAAAACCATGGGTATTAATAAGGAGTTTTTCCCTCCCGTTTGCTATTATAACAGTTTCCACTCTTCTGGGATGGCTTTTCACCAGATTTTGGAACATAGCTGCGAGAATTCTATCCTATTCACACACAAGAACATTATTGAGGTCGGGTACTGATGTCAGGCGAGGCTTGGCTCGCAGTCGCAATTCCAATTCATCCCAAAGGTGTTCTATGGGGTGGGGGTCAGGGCTCTGTGCAGGCCAGTCAAGTTCTTCCACACAAACCTCGGCAAACCGTGTCTTTATGGACCTAGCTTTGTGCACGGGGGCGTTGTCATGGTGAAACAAAAAAGGGCCTTCCCCAAACTGTTGCCACAAAGTCGGAAGCACAATTCTCTAGAATGTCATCGTATGTTGTAGTATAAAGTTACTTAGTTTGTTGCTCAGTTTGTAACTCAGTGTGTTACTTAGTTTGTTACTCAGTTTGTTACTCAGTGTGTTACTTATTTTGTTACTCAGTTTGTTACTCAGTGTGTTACTTAGTTTGTTACTCAGTTTGTTACTTAGTTTGCTACTCAGTTTGTTACTTAGTTTCCTACTCAGTGTGTTACTTAGTTTGTTACTCAGTGTGTTACTTAGTTTGTTACTCAGTTTGTTACTTAGTTTGTTACTCAGTGTGTTACTTAGTTTGTTACTCAGTTTATTACTTAGTTTGTTACTCAGTGTGTTACTTAGTTTGTTACTCAGTTTGTTACTTAGTTTGTTACTCAGTGTGTTACTTAGTTTGTTACTCAGAGTGTTACTCAGTGTGTTACTTAGTTTGTTACTCAGTGTGTTACTTAGTTTGTTACTCAGTTTGTTACTTAGTTTGCTACTCAGTGTGTTACTTAGTTTGTTACTCAGTTTGTTACTTAGTTTGTTACTCAGTGTGTTACTTAGTTTGTTACTCAGAGTGTTACTTAGTTTGTTACTCAGTGTGTTACTTAGTTTGTTACTCAGTGTGTTACTTAGTTTGTTACTCAGTTTGTAATTTATTTCGTTACTTAGTTTGTTATTGAGTTTGTAACTTAGTTTATTACTCAGTTTGTTGCTTAGTTTGTAACTTTGTTATTTAGTTTGTTTCTCAGTTTGTTGCTTAGTTTGTTTCATATTCATGATTACATATTCCCTTTTTGATAATATACCCTAATTTGTCAATTATTCAATGATTGATCATTCTATCAGCAATACGTTTTGGTATCATACAAGCTTGGAGTCTGCGCGACATATACTTTTCAGTGGAAGGAAGGGCCTTATTCGATTGTGGTCCTTCATGGATGAATATGATCTGCAAATGTTTACAAAAGAAAATGTACCCTTCAAATTCATCCCAAGATGCTCGATCAAGTTGAGATTTTGTTATTTTTGTTGCCAAAGAGGATGATTGAATTTAATGCTCAGAAAATACATCTCAGGACAGCTGGTGTGAGTATTAACACTTTTACTAATAAACCAGAGAACAACGTTCGACCTTCTTAGGTCATCTGCAGTTTGACAAAGCTCACTGCTTTATTAGTAAAATTTTTAATACCGATACCAGCATTCGTGAGATATTTTTTACTTCAAGTGGGTTTCTCGTTATCATGTTGTGCTTTTCACACCAATTTTCAACATACAAATATAAATCAGTGTCGCACTGGAACAATTCTTATTTGAAATTAAGATATTAATGTTGCAGGGAAAACATGGTTACTAATATCGTTATGTAAGGAGTCTCAGTATTCACACAATACTCTTATTGTTACGTAAGGAGTCTCAATATTCACACAGTACACAATATTCTTATTGTTACGTAAGGAGTCTCAGTATTCACACAGTACACAATACTCTTATTGTTACGTAAGGAGTCTCAATATTCACACAGTACACAATACTCTTATTGTTACGTAAGGAATCTCAGTATTCACACAGTACACAATACTCTTATTGTTACGTAAGGAGTCTCAATATTCACACAGTACACAATACTCTTATTGTTACGTAAGGACTCTCAATATTCACACAGTACACAATACTCTTATTGTTACGTAAGGAGTCTCAATATTCACACAGTACACAATACTCTTATTGTTACGTAAGGAGTCTCAATATTCACACAGTACACAATACTCTTATTGTTACGTAAGGAGTCTCAATATTAACACAGTACACAATACTCTTATTGTTACGTAAGGAGTCTCAATATTCACACAATACTCTTATTGTTACGTAAGGAGTCTCAATATTCACACAATACTCTTATTGTTACGTAAGGAATCTCAGTATTCACACAGTACACAATACTCTTATTGTTACAAAAGGAGTCTCAATATTCACACAGTACACAATACACTTATTGTTACGTAAGGAGTCCCAATATTCACACAGTATACAATACTCTTGTTGTTACGTAAGGAGTCTCAATATTCACACAGTACACAATACTCCTATTGTTACGTAAGGAGTCTCAATATTCACACAGTACACAATACTCTTATTGTAACGTAAGGAGTCTCAATATTCACACAATACACAATACTCTTATTGTTACGTAAGGAGTCTCAATATTCACACAGTACACAATATTCTTATTGTTACGTAAGGAGTCTCAGTATTCACACAGTACACAATATTCTTATTGTTACGTAAGGAGTCTCAGTATTCACACAGTACACAATACTCTTATTGTCACGTAAGGAGTCTCAGTATTCACACAGTACACAATACTCTTATTGTTACGTAAGGAGTCTCAGTATTCACACAGTACACAATACTCCTATTGTTACGTAAGGAGTCTCAATATTCACACAGTACACAATACTCTTATTGTTACGTAAGGAGTCTCAGTATTCACACAGTACACAATACTCTTATTGTTACGTAAGGAGTCTCAATATTCACACAGTACACAATACTCTTATTGTTACGTAAGGAATCTCAGTATTCACACAGTACACAATACTCTTATTGTTACGTAAGGAGTCTCAATATTCACACAATACTCTTATTGTTACGTAAGGAGTCTCAATATTCACACAATACTCTTATTGTTACGTAAGGAGTCTCAATATTCACACAGTACACAATACACTTATTGTTACATAAGGAGTCCCAATATTCACACAGTACACAATACTCTTATTGTTACGTAAGGAGTCTCAGTATTCACACAATACACAATACTCTTATTGTTACGTAAGGAGTCTCAATATTCACACAGTACACAATACACTTATTGTTACGTAAGGAGTCCCAATATTCACACAATACACAATACTCTTATTGTTACGTAAGGAGTCTCAATATTCACACAGTACACAATACTCTTATTGTTACGTAAGGAGTCTCAATATTCACACAGTACACAATACTCTTATTGTTACGTAAGGAATCTCAGTATTCACACAGTACACAATACACTTATTGTTACGTAAGGAGTCTCAATATTCACACAATACTCTTATTGTTACGTAAGGAGTCTCAATATTCACACAATACTCTTATTGTTACGTAAGGAGTCTCAATATTCACACAATACTCTTATTGTTACGTAAGGAGTCTCAATATTCACACAGTACACAATACTCTTATTATTACGTAAGGAATCTCAGTATTCACACAGTACACAATACTCTTATTGTTACGTAAGGAGTCTCAATATTCACACAGTACACAATACACTTATTGTTACGTAAGGAGTCCTAATATTCACACAGTACACAATACTCTTATTGTTACGTAAGGAGTCTCAATATTTACACAATACACAATACTCTTATTCTTACGTAAGGAGTCTCAATATTCACACAGTTCACAATACTCTTATTGTTAGGTAAGAAGTCTCAATATTCACACAGTACACAATACTCTTATTGTTACGTAAGGAGTCTCAGTATTCACACAGTACACAATACTCTTATTGTTACGTAAGGAGTCTCAATATTCACACAGTACACAATACTCTTATTTTTACGTAAGGAGTCTCAATATTCACACAATACACAATACTCTTATTGTAACGTAAGGAGTGTCAATATTCACACAATACTCTTATTGTAACGTAAGGAGTCTCAATATTCACACAATACTCTTATTGTAACGTAAGGAGTCTCAGTATTCACACAGTACACAATACTCTTATTGTTACGTAAGGAGTCTCAGTATTCACACAGTACACAATACTCTTATTGTTACGTAAGGAGTCTCAGTATTCACACAATACTCTTATTGTAACGTAAGGAGTCTCAATATTCACACAATACACAATACTTTTATTGTAACGTAAGGAGTCTTAATATTCACACAATACTCTTATTGTTACGTAAGGAGTCTCAATATTCACACAGTACACAATACTCTTATTGTTACGTAAGGAGTCTCAATATTCACACAGTACACAATACTCTTATTGTTACGTAAGAAGTCTCAATATTCACACAGTACACAATACTCTTATTGTTACGTAAGGAGTCTCAGTATTCACACAGTACACAATACTCTTATTGTTACGTAAGGAGTCTCAATATTCACACAGTACACAATACTCTTATTGTTACGTAAGGAGTCTCAATATTCACACAGTACACAATACTTTTATTGTTACGTAAGGAGTCTCAATATTCACACAGTACACAATACACTTATTGTTACGTAAGGAGTCCCAATATTCACACAGTACACAATACTCTTATTGTTACGTAAGGAGTCTCAATATTCACACAGTACACAATACTCTTATTGTTACGTAAGGAGTCTCAATATTCACACAGTACACAATACTCTTATTGTTACTTAAGGAGTCTCAGTATTCACACAGTACACAATACACTTATTGTAACGTAAGGAGTCTCAATATTCACACAATACTCTTATTGTTACGTAAGGAGTCTCAATATCACACAATACACAATACTCTTATTGTTACGTAAGGAGTCTCAATATTCACACAGTACACAATACTCTTATTGTTAGGTAAGAAGTCTCAATATTCACACAGTACACAATACTCTTATTGTTACGTAAGGAGTCTCAATATTCACACAATACTCTTATTGTTACGTAAGGAGTCTCAATATTCACACAGCACACAATACTCTTATTGTTACGTAAGGAGTCTCAATATTCACACAGTACACAATACTCTTATTTTTACGTAAGGAGTCTTAATATTCACACAATACTCTTATTGTTAGGTAAGAAGTCTCAGTATTCACACAGTAGACAATACTCTTATTGTAACGTAAGGAGTCTCAGTATTCACACAATACACAATACTCTTATTGTTACGTAAGGAGTCTTAATATTCACACAATACTCTTATTGTAACGTAAGGAGTCTCAATATTCACACGATACTCTTATTGTTACGTAAGGAGTCTCAATATTCACACAATACTCTTATTGTAACGTAAGGAGTCTCAATATTCACACAATACTCTTATTGTTACGTAAGGAGTCTCAATATTCACACAATACACAATACTCTTATTGTTACGTAAAGAGTCCCAATATTCACACAATACACAATACTCTTATTGTTACGTAAGGAGTCTCAATATTCACACAAAACACAATACTCTTATTGTTAGGTAAAAAATCTCAATGTTGTCGCGTCAGTGGCTCAGTAGAAAGTCTGAGAGCTTATACTGTTTACAATCGGAGTTTGATACTCTCGATACCATGATGAAGAATGTTCTGGTGGGGAGAGAAGTTGAGAGAGTTAGTGGACCCGACCTCTATACTGTTATTTCACTTTCAACATCCTTCAGTACTGTTTGGTGTGTATTTATGTTTTCTTATAGCAAAGCCACATCGGGCTATCTGCTGAGTTCACCGAGTGGAATCGATTCCCTGATTTAAGTGTTGTAAATAAGTAGACTTGCTGTACCAGAGGGGGACCAGTTCTGTTGGAAAAAAAGGAAAGCAGAACTACAGATTTTCTGTGTCACTAACCCCCTAAAAAGAAAAAAAAATCCACTGCTACACATTCCTTTTAACACTCAGTGTGCATTTCGAGGCTTACCGAAACCGCACTATTTTAATTGCATTCTTAAGATTTCTAGTACGGATATTAAAACTTTAATTAAAGTAAAGTACAGAACAACGTTTTGGCCTTCTTTGGTTATCTTTAAGATGAACCAAGAAGGCCGAATTAACCGTGTTGGGAATACGTTTTTACTTCAAGTAGGTTTCTTGTCATCACAAATTACCGCACTTATTTTTGTTTGTATCTGGTCGTCGACTGTTTACTGACAGATTTTTTAATTCAAAAATAATCGAATCTTTATCTCTATAGAAGACATCTGTCAACAGGGACATTTTCCGACATTTGTTTTTCTATACGGTGTTCTACGTTTTCTTGTTTGTTTTGTGTGCGTGTTTGTTTCTTCACCAGTGGCTTGTCACTCCAGATTCGTTTTCAATCTGGTAAACTACAGGACACAGACTGATGACAAGGTTATAAAATATCTTGAAAAACTCCGGACCAAGAATATCTCAATATATAAGCTGCTGTTAAAACACCATTCAAAAGCAGACATAGTTGTGTGTGGAAGTATAATTCATTGAATAACTTTTTGTCTCACTGTTTTTATCGCGCGAGTAACTGAAGTGTTTTTTCTTTGTTTTTAATTCATAGAGCTTTTTTTTCTGCCTCTTACCTTACTTACTTTATCCATTACGGCTCTTTGAATATATCTCTTGTGTTCTATAAGTCGCAACTTTTGATTCAGTACAACTCATCAGTTGGGTGCGTCTCAAGATTTATTAACGCAATATGTTTTGTTTTTTTTAATTCAGTGCAAAATATATTGAAACGTAGATCGCAATTATTAAAGATCGAACAGTATTTCTACAGCGGTACGTATGCAGGCTTAAAACGCTAAAAAATGACTTCGATAACCGTGGTGGGCGTGACACAGAAAACTCATTGTGTGGCTTTCTAACTGCAGAAAACAACAAACAGAAACAGCTCAATATTTCGGTGTTTAAGCCATAACTTATAGAAGTTTTATGTGTGGATGTATTTGGAAAGTTTAATTGTATCCCTCATTTGATTAACAGATATCATATATCCATAGGTCTGTGAAAACAACTTACGTTTAACCTGATTATGAATCACTGTACGGGTGGAAATATTTGTGTAAACGTGTAGGGCTGCATTCGAATTTTATCTGTTACATTGTAGTGTTTTGGTAGGCTTAACATAATTTAGCTTTAGCAATAGCAATGGCTTCACATAATATTTCAAGACAATAGTTTTACATGATATTACAAGACAATAGCTTTACATGATGTTACAAGAAAATAGCTTCACAACATTATCAACATTTACATTAAGGTTAAACAAACTTCACATTTATATGAAAGTTAAACAAAATAAACAACATTTACATTTAGGTTAAACAACATTAACAACATTTACATTAAAATTAAAAGAATTAACATTGACATTAAGGTTAAACAACATTAAAAACATTTACATTCAGGTTAAACAACATTAACAACATTTACTTAAAGTTTAAACAACATTAACAATATTTACATGAAGGTTAAATACCAAACCTCAGTATTAATAGTTTTCAGATTATCCTATGAATACCGAGAAATGCCCTCAAACATTTCCTGAATTTCGCTACTAAAAGTTATTAGGTCACAAGTCATTCTACCTGAAACAGATACATTTAAAATCACCTGAATTTGTTTTATTTGAAACTAAATACTCTATTTATACAATATTAATTACTATATTAATTACCATATTAATTACTATATTCATTTTAAATATTTTACAAGTAATTAGAAAACATAATTACTGAATACAAATTATTTGTTTATTTACTGATCCTCTTGAAAAGCTACCTAAAGACCTGTTTAAGGAGCTACCTAAAAACCTGTTTAAGAAGCTATCTAAAGACCTATTTAAGGAGCTACCTAAAGACCTGTTTAAATAAGCTATCTAAACACCTGTTTAAAGAGCTATCTAAAAACCTGTTTAAGAAGCTATCTAAAGACCTATTTAAGGAGCTACCTAAAGACCTGTTTAAAGAGCTATCTAAAGACCTGTTTAAATAAGCTATCTAAACACCTGTTTAAAGAGCTATCTAAAAACCTGTTTAAGAAGCTATCTCAAGACCTATTTAAGGAGCTACCTAAAGACCTGTTTAAAGAGCTATCTAAAGACCTGTTTAAATAAGCTATCTAAACACCTGTTTAAAGAGCTATCTAAAAACCTGTTTAAAGAGCTATCTAAACACCTGTTTAAAGAGCTATCTAAAAACCTGTTTAAAGAGCTATCTAAAAACCTGTTTAAGAAGCTATCTAAAGACCTATTTAAGGAGCTACCTAAAGACCTGTTTAAAGAGCTATCTAAAGACCTATTTAAGGAGCTATCCAAAGACCTGTTTAAAGAGCTATCTAAAGATCTCTTTAAGGAGCTATCTAAAGACCTGTTTAAAGAGCTGTCTAAAGACCCATTTAAAGAGCTGTCTAAATATCTATTTGAAGAGCTATCTAAAGACCTATTTGAAGAGTTGTCTGAAGACCTATTAAAGAGCTGTCTAAAGACCTATTTAAAGAGCTGTCTAAAGACCTAGACAGAATGAAGGCAGCTAGTCATCACCACCCATCGCCATCTCTTGAGCTACTCTTTTACCAACGAATAGTTGAATTGATCATCACAAATGTAACGCTCCCAGAACTGAACCACGAGCATTTTTGATGCGACGAAGATTCGAACCCGTGACCCTCAGATTACGAGTCGAACGCCTTAACCACCTGGCCATGCAAGGTTATGATAGAGGAAAAACACTCTGGTTGAAGAGTATGGAGGATTTTAACTCTTGCTATTATTTGACACGCACGAGACAAAGCGTCGCGAGTACAATTTAACGACAATGAAAGGCGAACCACATGCGAATAGTAGTTCTAACGCGCTAACCACTGGCAACACCCGGTCCATTAGAGAAAGTATACAGGTGAGTTTCCTGACATTTTATAACAGTTATATGAGCGATTAATTGTGACATTAGCGTTCAAAATACCAGATGCTGCATAGTTTCAAAACTACAAAAACTGTAACCACGAGTTTTGGATGTGATTTCATCACCCTTAGGAATATACTTAAAAATCAATATAATTTTTACTCATAAATGGTTAAAAAAGAAAAAAAAATAATTAATTTTTAAACAATCTCTTCCTTAAAATCGGTATTTTGTTTGAATAATTAATTATAAATTATAGGAAGGAAAATATTTATATTTGTTATTTTCTGTTTGCCGCAATTTTATTTATGTTTGTGAAAAAGGTACGCGAAAAATGGAGCTGATAAAAATTGACGTTACCACGGTTGAGATAGAAACTTTCTAAACGCGATTTTTAGTACCTAAGTGTACGTTTTCTTACAAAAATATAAAATGATGCAGCCAAGATCTTGTCACATATCTCGTTATGAAGGATATAGTAAAAGACAAGTGATAAGAAGCGGTCTTAATGGACGTGGATAGTAGACCACGAAAGTAAAGAAAGGGAAGCAAGAGACGGTAGGTATTTGCAGTCGAATCCAATTTCAAGTTGTTAAGTTACAGTAAACAAGAACTTATGTGGTAACGAAATGAAGAACTCTGTAATACTTAATAACGAAGTATGGTTGTGTCAGTGGGAATTTGGAGTTGCTTCTCAGTCAATGATGTCTTTAATCCAAAGATAACTGAAGACTCTCTGATTGGTAATAACAAGAGCATAGATTCTGTCAATATAAGGTTCCTCAGAACAAAATGATGAATTTGAATGATGTTTTCACGGTAATGAGGCCAATGGAACATTTATAGTTGTGATCTGGCCCTTACAATTCCTTATACGAGCATTTTGCAGGCCACTGGTTCATTGGCTGAACTCATGGTTGAATATATGCCAGTTGGAGGTCAGTCGTGACTTGTTATTCTGCTCGTCTTGGTATGATGGATTCCAGCTGTAGAATGGGTCACCATGTTTATCACTTGTGCCACTCGAAACACTTAACTAATTCTATAGAGGAAATTGATTATGTTCATAGGCAACCAAACAACTTAGCTGAATTGTAGATGGTGATGTAGGATATTTTAAAATAAGTGCCATAACGATAAATTGGTGAACTGTATGGAAAGAAGGTGTGATATTCTCTGTAAAGTAAAGGTTTACTTTGGTATGAATTTTGCTACACGAGCAAAGCTATCTGCGCGAGCCATCCCTAATTTAACAGTGAAAGTATAGCTAGTCAAACCACCCACCACCAACTATTGGGCTACTTTTTTACCAACAAATAGTGACTGACACATTATAACTCTCCTCAAGAAGAAAGGATAACCGTCCCTTACGCAGCTGACTTCCTTATTTTATGTATTTTCTGTTAAGGTTTTCTACCACTATTAAATTCACCATTAGCCCGACATGGCCAGGTGTTTAAAGCAGCACTTTACTCGTAATCTGAGGGTCGTTAAATCGGATCCCTATCACATCAAACATGCTCGCCCTTTCAGCTGTGTGGGCGTCATAATGTGACGGTCAATCCCATTATTCTTTGGTAAAAGTATAAGCCAAGAGTTGGTGATGGGCGGTGATGACTAGCTGCCTTGAATCTAGTCTTACTCTACAAGATTAGGGACGGCTAGTGCAGATAGCGATCGTGTAATTTTGCGCGAAAATTTGTAAGAACTGATATTTTGTCGTACCTGCGCGTGTCTTGAACGAATATTTCTGTAGTTTTATCCATTACAGTGTATATCTGAAAAAAAAAACACCACAAAAATTTGTGAAAATTATTTTCTCCAGCGAACTATACCTGATAATAAACTTTCAATTCAACAGTTTTTAGCTCTCCTTACTAAACTGGGATATCCACTGCAATGAGTTATTAAAACTTAACACTTAAAACTCCCTAGCAGCACAGTAGTGTGTCTTCAGATTTACCAGAAACCGGGTTTCGATACCTGTGGTGAGGAGAGTAAATATAACCCCTTGTGTAACTAACTTTGTGTTTAATTTCAAACCACCAATAATAAAAAACTTAAAATTTATAGCTCTGTAAACGACAACCTTGCTAAGTTCTCAGTGTATTAAAGTTTCTAAAGAACTATTTTCTCTCTGTGGCGAAATCTGAATAATTTCCATGTGCGTGTGATTTATTTTAATTCAAAGACACACAGTCTGAATTATTTTTACTGTAGGAAATCAAACCTCAGAATTTGTCGCTGGAAGGCCGTAAGTTCACCGTTAATAAATTAATAAATAGTTTATTAAGTCACTCCAAAGGATTAGTGTTAGTTACACAGGGAGATGCGGGAGCAGAGAGATTCTCAGTCCTCGAAATTAGATTTTCTCTAACATTAAATTTTGCGACTTGCTTTAACTTGCCTTCAAATGTAACTACAACGTGACACACACATTGTCAGCCGAGAGCGAGAAACTACATATACAAATTTTGTTTCACATTTCTTTTGGTTAATGATTGTCCTGTTTTGTACTAATGTGTAATAAAAATAATATAATTATTACAGCCAGGGTCATCTAAAGATAGAAGTTTCCAGGACTTCTCCAAACCTCTGAGAAGGACTACATAGTTAGAATTGCGTACAGAGAGTTTACAGTTGGAAAGACACATTTTTGTTATAAACTGTACACATTAGGCGTCTAAAATGAAATTTTTGTGACGTCACACCGCATATCTAATCATTGTTTCTTTCAGTACAACAACTGCTTTATTTACTAATAATGAATTTTGTTATTACGATCTGGTTTCAACGGGTTGGAATAAAAGATTGTTCTCTGTATATTTAATGCTATGGAGAAAAATAATCTTGACTATACATAGTTGTCATGAAGTTGCCTTCTTTCGATGTTTTACATGAAAACTCAAAACGACACATTAATTAAAATCTAAAGTTAGAGACTTTAGAACCTCTTTTAATTGGCTTGATATGACCAGGTGGGTTAAGAAGTTCGACTCGAAATCCGAGGGTCGCGGACTCGAGTTCCTGCCATACCAAACGTGCTCGTCCTTACCGCCGTGGAGGCGCTATAATGTGACGGTCAATACTACAATTCGTTGGTACAAAAGTAGCCCAAGAGTTGGCGGTGGGTGGTGCTGACTAGCTTACGTTCCTTCTAGTCTTACACTGCTAAATTAGGGACGACTACTGCAAATGACCCTCGTGTAGCTTTGCGCGAAATTTTAACAAACAAACTCTTTTGTTATTCGCTCTTGAACCAAGTGTAAATTGTCCTTTAGGTTTTAATTCATTATATTTTCTTATTGGAAAATGTTTGGAAATTGGTGTTGAATTCGAAAGCAGACGATCTTTACAGGCTTCTGTTTTGCTTTTCATGATTTTATATGAGTTTCTGTTCAGAGAAAACAAGTGGAAGAACTAAAAATACCACAATAAGGAAGCAGTACAAGGGCATTTCTTCATCTTTACAAACATCCACAATTTCTAAACCAAGTACATTTCCAGTCTAATATAGGTTATAAAAAAGCCATAGCGTGCCATGTCACGTCACGCTCGATTTCTCGTTTGTTTGTTTTGAACTTTGCGCAAAGCTACTCGAGGGCTATCTGCGCTAGTCGTCCCTAATTTAGCAATGTAAGACTAGAGGGAAGGCACCTAGTCATCATCGCCCATCGCCAACACTTTGGCTACTCTTTCACCAACGAATAGTGGGATTGATCGTAACATTATTACGTCCCCACGGCATAAGGGCCAGCACGTTTCTTTCGACGGAGATGCGAACCCGTTACCCTCAGTTTACAAGTCGCCTTAACCCATTTCGCCACGCCGGCCTTAATTTTTCGAAACAGGAGGTTTGGTTTGTTTTGAATTTCGCGCAAATACCAACGGTCAATACCACTATTCGTTGATAAAAGAGTAGCTCAAGAGTTAGCGGTGGGTGGTGATAACTAGCTTCCTTCCTTCTAGTCTTACACGGCTAAATTAGGGACGGCTAGCGTAGATAAACCTCGTGTAGCTTCGCGCGAAATTCAAAACAAGCCAAATCTAACCAGTCATATAATATCTTGTCACGTATACATATTTTTCTGACTTGCATAGTTTGTATCTTTTTCAAAACTCAGACTGTTCTTCAGGTCAAGAACTTTGAGGTGTTATAACATGAACTGAGAGGAGTGTTTTTACAGCTTTGAGGTGTTATAACATGAACTGAGAGGGGTGTTTTTTTAACAGTACGATACTGGGTATGATAAAGAAATGTTTTGGTGTTTCGTTTATGTCACTACATTTACAAGACTAATTTTTGCTCAGTTCTTTTGCTTGACGTATTAGGGTTACCATGGAACTAATGACCTAGTGTTGGTTTGATTATCAGAAAAAGCAATATTTTAACTCTCACATAGTAGTCACACTTCAGTCATTGAAAACTAATTACAATTGCTAACCTTAGAATTATCTTGAAAATGCTTCATCTGGAGTATGTTAATTCTGAATCACTAAAAGCAGAAATAGTAATAACACATCACTGAGCTTCGACTAGACTATCAGGTCATCCCTTAAGTAATGTCCGATCTTAGGTTCAGGAAAAGAGAAAGGATTTTGAACGCTTTTAATGTTATTTAATCAATAATGTGTGTTACATTATTATTAATTACTTTTTACTAACGATTCACAAGCCACTTCTATAAAATTCTTGGAGTTTGGAGGAAAATAATGCCGAAATTGTAGTTTTGACATCTTCATGTGTTCCAAGTTCTTTTCCATCAAGATAGTTCTGCAAACTTCACAATAGATGATGATCAGATGGGACAAGGTCTGGAGAATAAGGAAGATGTGGAGGTTTTTCTCACTCCAGCTGGTCACTTTTTACAGATGTGATCCTTGCTGTATGGGGTCGTGCATTATCCTGGTGTAACACAACATCTTTATGATTGATCAAGGCAGGCCTCTTTTCTTTCAGTGAAACATTCAAACTTTTGACAATGGTTGATGTAATCGTTACATTGAGAGGCAGAAACTCAAAGTGGATCACACCAACAATATTTCACCAAACGTTTAACAAGACTTTCCAAGAGTAGAGGTCCATTTTAGGCTGTGTTTCAGCCAGTTTACCAGCACTGAGGCATTGATGTCAGTGAGTAAGCATTTTTACAAAATATCCATTTTTTATCACCAGTCACTAACCTGTCCAAAAAGGGTGAGTTACGTTCAAATATCCACTCTCGCTCTAAGGTTGGCTTCTGTCAAATTGTGGGTGACCCATTTTCCAAATTTTGACATCTTCCATGGGTTGATTTAAACTTCTGTGTTAGTTCTTCAACTGTTACAGCACAATCTTTATCAAGTGCATCTAGCAGCAAGTCATCATTAAACTCAACAAGATGACCTGAAACTGACGCATTACTTAAACTGTAGTCACCTGGTGTGAACTTCTGAAACCATCTTCAACATTTACTTTCATTGAGAGACTCCGCACCATAAACATCTTGAATGTTTCGTGTAGTTTCTGCTTCACTATTGTGTTTTTTAAACTCATAAAACATTATGTGTCTAATGTGCTCCTCAGACACATCCATCTTCATCAGGGTTTATTTGAATAATAGTCTGAAAAAGTGTAGTTTGGTTAGATTTTATTTGTCTGAACATTTGTATACACGTCCTACTACAAATTTTAGTTATTAAAACTTTCTGTGTTAAATTTTTGGACATTACTTATGGGATGATCTGATACACGCAAACTTATCATGATATTTTGTTTTGAAGCTCACACAAAGTTATGAGGTTAAATTCTGTTGTAGAGATGGTTAACCACATGTTATTTAAACTGTTTGATGAACTGGTTCACACGACGTGTTAGGACAGTTGCCATCCCTGGCACCAAGAGTGATAAGTTTAGTACCTTTGAGTTACAGCAAATTCATGAACATTTAATGTACTGATTATATGGTTATCTATAGTCATTACAATCCATCCTTTGTTGTTGTATCAGTTCTGCTGCTACTGATTATATGGTTATCCATAGCTATTACAATCCATCCTTTGTTGTTGTATCAGTTCTGCTGCTACTGATTATATGGTTATCCATAGCCATTACAATCCATCTTTGTTGTTGTATCAGTTCTGCTGCTACTGATTACATGGTTATCCATAGCCATTACAATCCATCCTTTGTTGTTGTATCAGTTCTGCTGCTACTGATTACATGGTTATCCATAGCCATTACAATCCATCCTTTGTTGTTGTATCAGTTCTGCTGCTACTGATTACATGGTTATCCATAGCCATTACAATCCATCCTTTGTTGTTGTATCAGTTCTGCTGCTACTGATTACATGGTTATCCGTAGCCATTACAATCCATCCTTTGTTGTTGTATCAGTTCTGCTGCTACTGATTATATGGTTATCTATAGTCATTACAATCCATCCTTTGTTGTTGTATCAGTTCTGCTGCTACTGATTATATGGTTATCTATAGTCATTACAATCCATCCTTTGTTGTTGTATCAGTTCTGCTGCTACTGATTATATGGTTATCCATAGCCATTACAATCCATCCTTTGTTGTTGTATCAGTTCTGCTGCTACTGATTATATGGTTATCCATAGCCATTACAATCCATCCTTTGTTGTTGTATCAGTTCTGCTGCTACTGATTATATGGTTATCTATAGTCATTACAATCCATCCTTTGTTGTTGTATCAGTTCTGCTGCTACTGATTATATGGTTATCTATAGTCACTACAATCCATTCTTTGTTATGATGTCAGTTCTGCTGCTACTAAAAATATGTTTATCCATAGCCATTACAATCCATCCTTTCTTGTTGTATCAGTTCTGCTGCTACTGATTATATGATTATCCATAGCATTAAAATCCATCCTTTCTTGTTATGTCAGTTTTGCTGCTACTGATTATATGGTTATCTATAGTCATTTCAATCCATCCTTTGTTGTTGTATCAGTTCTGCTGCTACTAAATATATGGTTATCCATAGCCATTACAATCCATCCTTTGTTGTTGTATCAGTTCTGCTGCTACTGATCATATGGTTATCTATAGTCATTACAATCCATCATTTGTTGTTGTATCAGTTCTGCTGCTACTGATTATATGGTTATCTATAGTCATTATAATCCATCTTTTGTTATTGTATCAGTTCTGCTGCTACTGATTATATGGTTATCTATAGTCATTTCAATCCATCCTTTGTTGTTGTATCAGTTCTGCTGCTACTGATTACATGGTTATCCATAGCCATTACAATCCATCCTTTGTTGTTGTATCAGTTCTGCTGCTACTGATTACATGGTTATCCATAGCCATTACAATCCATCTTTTGTTGTTGTATCAGTTCTGCTGCTACTGATTACATGGTTATCCGTAGCCATTACAATCCATCCCTTGTTGTTGTATCAGTTCTGCTGCTACTGATTATATGGTTATCTATAGTCATTACAATCCATCCTTTGTTGTTGTATCAGTTCTGCTGCTACTGATTATATGGTTATCTATAGTCATTACAATCCATCCTTTGTTGTTGTATCAGTTCTGCTGCTACTGATTATATGGTTATCCATAGCCATTACAATCCATCCTTTGTTGTTGTATCAGTTCTGCTGCTACTGATTATATGGTTATCTATAGTCATTACAATCCATCCTTTGTTGTTGTATCAGTTCTGCTGCTACTGAATATATGGTTATCTATAGTCATTTCAATCCATCCTTTGTTGTTGTATCAGTTCTGCTGCTACTAAATATATGGTTATCCATAGTTATTACAATCCATCCTTTGTTGTTGTATCAGTTCTGCTGCTACTGATTATATGGTTATCTATAGTCATTACAATCCATCCTTTGTTGTTATGTCAGTTTTGCTGCTACTGATTATATGGTTATCTATAGTCATTACAATCCATCCTTTGTTGTTGTATCAGTTCTGCTGCTACTGATTATATGATTATCCATAGCATTAAAATCCATCCTTTGTTGTTATGTCAGTTTTGCTGCTACTGATTATATGGTTATCTATAGTCATTACAATCCATCCTTTGTTGTTGTATCAGTTCTGCTGCTACTGAATATATGGTTATCAATAGTCATTTCAATCCATCCTTTGTTGTTGTATCAGTTCTGCTGCTACTAAATATATGGTTATCCATAGCCATTACAATCCATCCTTTGTTGTTGTATCAGTTCTGCTGCTACTGATCATATGGTTATCTATAGTCATTACAATCCATCCTTTGTTGTTGTATCAGTTCTGCTGCTACTGATTATATGGTTATCCATAGCCATTACAACCCATCCTTTGTTGTTGTATCAGTTCTGCTGCTACTGATTATATGGTTATCTATAGTCATTACAATCCATCCTTTGTTGTTGTATCAGTTCTGCTGCTACTGATTATATGGTTATCTATAGTCATTACAATCCATCCTTTGTTGTTGTATCAGTTCTGCTGCTACTGAATATATGGTTATCTATAGTCATTTCAATCCATCCTTTGTTGTTGTATCAGTTCTGCTGCTACTAAATATATGGTTATCCATAGTTATTACAATCCATCCTTTGTTGTTGTATCAGTTCTGCTGCTACTGATTATATGGTTATCTATAGTCATTACAATCCATCCTTTGTTGTTATGTCAGTTTTGCTGCTACTGATTATATGGTTATCTATAGTCATTACAATCCATCCTTTGTTGTTGTATCAGTTCTGCTGCTACTGATTATATGATTATCCATAGCATTAAAATCCATCCTTTGTTGTTATGTCAGTTTTGCTGCTACTGATTATATGGTTATCTATAGTCATTACAATCCATCCTTTGTTGTTGTATCAGTTCTGCTGCTACTGAATATATGGTTATCAATAGTCATTTCAATCCATCCTTTGTTGTTGTATCAGTTCTGCTGCTACTAAATATATGGTTATCCATAGCCATTACAATCCATCCTTTGTTGTTGTATCAGTTCTGCTGCTACTGATCATATGGTTATCTATAGTCATTACAATCCATCCTTTGTTGTTGTATCAGTTCTGCTGCTACTGATTATATGGTTATCCATAGCCATTACAACCCATCCTTTGTTGTTGTATCAGTTCTGCTGCTACTGATTATATGGTTATCTATAGTCATTACAATCCATCCTTTGTTGTTGTATCAGTTCTGCTGCTACTGATTATATGGTTATCTATAGTCATTTCAATCCATCCTTTGTTGTTGTATCAGTTCTGCTGCTACTGATTACATGGTTATCCATAGCCATTACAATCCATCCTTTGTTGTTGTATCAGTTCTGCTGCTACTGATTACATGGTTATCCATAGCCATTACAATCCATCTTTTGTTGTTGTATCAGTTCTGCTGCTACTGATTACATGGTTATCCGTAGCCATTACAATCCATCCTTTGTTGTTGTATCAGTTCTGCTGCTACTGATTATATGGTTATCTATAGTCATTTTAATCCATCCTTTGTTGTTGTATCAGTTCTGCTGCTACTGATTATATGGTTATCTATAGTCATTACAATCCATCCTTTGTTGTTGTATCAGTTCTGCTGCTACTGATTATATGGTTATCCATAGCCATTACAATCCATCCTTTGTTGTTGTATCAGTTCTGCTGCTGCTGATTATATGGTTATCCATAGCCATTACAATCCATCCTTTGTTGTTGTATCAGTTCTGCTGCTACTGATTATATGGTTATCTATAGTCATTACAATCCATCCTTTGTTGTTGTATCAGTTCTGCTGCTACTGATTATATGGTTATCTATAGTCACTACAATCCATTCTTTGTTATGATGTCAGTTCTGCTGCTACTAAAAATATGTTTATCCATAGCCATTACAATCCATCCTTTCTTGTTGTATCAGTTCTGCTGCTACTGATTATATGATTATCCATAGCATTAAAATCCATCCTTTGTTGTTATGTCAGTTTTGCTGCTACTGATTATATGGTTATCTATAGTCATTACAATCCATCCTTTGTTGTTGTATCAGTTCTGCTGCTACTGAATATATGGTTATCTTTAGTCATTTCAATCCATCCTTTGTTGTTGTATCAGTTCTGCTGCTACTGATTATATGGTTATCTATAGTCATTACAATCCATTCTTTGTTATGATGTCAGTTCTGCTGCTACTAAAAATATGTTTATCCATAGCCATTACAATCCATCCTTTCTTGTTGTATCAGTTCTGCTGCTACTGATTATATGATTATCCATAGCATTAAAATCCATCCTTTGTTGTTATGTCAGTTTTGCTGCTACTGATTATATGGTTATCTATAGTCATTACAATCCATCCTTTGTTGTTGTATCAGTTCTGCTGCTACTGAATATATGGTTATCTTTAGTCATTTCAATCCATCCTTTGTTGTTGTATCAGTTCTGCTGCTACTGATTATATGGTTATCTATAGTCATTACAATCCATCCTTTGTTGTTGTATCAGTTCTGCTGCTACTGATTATATGGTTATCTATAGTCATTACAATCCATCCTTTGTTGTTGTATCAGTTCTGCTGCTACTGATTATATGGTTATCTATAGTCATTACAATCCATCCTTTGTTGTTGTATCAGTTCTGCTGCTACTGAATATATGGTTATCTTTAGTCATTTCAATCCATCCTTTGTTGTTGTATCAGTTCTGCTGCTACTAAATATATGGTTATCCATAGCCATTACAATCCATCCTTTGTTGTTGTATCAGTTCTGCTGCTGCTGATTATATGGTTATCCATAGCCATTACAATCCATCCTTTGTTGTTGTATCAGTTCTGCTGCTACTGATTATATGGTTATCTATAGTCATTACAATCCATCCTTTGTTGTTGTATCAGTTCTGCTGCTACTGATTATATGGTTATCTATAGTCACTACAATCCATTCTTTGTTATGATGTCAGTTCTGCTGCTACTAAAAATATGTTTATCCATAGCCATTACAATCCATCCTTTCTTGTTGTATCAGTTCTGCTGCTACTGATTATATGATTATCCATAGCATTAAAATCCATCCTTTGTTGTTATGTCAGTTTTGCTGCTACTGATTATATGGTTATCTATAGTCATTACAATCCATCCTTTGTTGTTGTATCAGTTCTGCTGCTACTGAATATATGGTTATCTTTAGTCATTTCAATCCATCCTTTGTTGTTGTATCAGTTCTGCTGCTACTGATTATATGGTTATCTATAGTCATTACAATCCATCCTTTGTTGTTGTATCAGTTCTGCTGCTACTGATTATATGGTTATCTATAGTCATTACAATCCATCCTTTGTTGTTGTATCAGTTCTGCTGCTACTGAATATATGGTTATCCATAGCCATTACAATCCATCCTTTGTTGTTGTATCAGTTCTGCTGCTGCTGATTATATGGTTATCCATAGCCATTACAATCCATCCTTTGTTGTTGTATCAGTTCTGCTGCTACTGATTATATGGTTATCTATAGTCATTACAATCCATCCTTTGTTGTTGTATCAGTTCTGCTGCTACTGATTATATGGTTATCTATAGTCACTACAATCCATTCTTTGTTATGATGTCAGTTCTGCTGCTACTAAAAATATGTTTATCCATAGCCATTACAATCCATCCTTTCTTGTTGTATCAGTTCTGCTGCTACTGATTATATGATTATCCATAGCATTAAAATCCATCCTTTGTTGTTATGTCAGTTTTGCTGCTACTGATTATATGGTTATCTATAGTCATTACAATCCATCCTTTGTTGTTGTATCAGTTCTGCTGCTACTGAATATATGGTTATCTTTAGTCATTTCAATCCATCCTTTGTTGTTGTATCAGTTCTGCTGCTACTGATTATATGGTTATCTATAGTCATTACAATCCATTCTTTGTTATGATGTCAGTTCTGCTGCTACTAAAAATATGTTTATCCATAGCCATTACAATCCATCCTTTCTTGTTGTATCAGTTCTGCTGCTACTGATTATATGATTATCCATAGCATTAAAATCCATCCTTTGTTGTTGTATCAGTTTTGCTGCTACTAAATATATGGTTATCCATAGCCATTACAATCCATCCTTTGTTGTTGTATCAGTTCTGCTGCTACTGATCATATGGTTATCTATTGTCATTACAATCCATCCTTTGTTGTTGTATCAGTTCTGCTGCTACTGATTATATGGTTATCCATAGCCATTACAATCCATCCTTTGCTGTTGTATCAGTTCTGCTGGTACTGATTATATGGTTATTTATAGTCATTACAATCCATCCTTTGTTGTTGTATCAGTTCTGCTGCTACTGATTATATGGTTATCTATAGCCATTACAATCCATCCTTTGTTGTTGTATCAGTTCTGCTGCTACTGATTATATGGTTATCTATAGTCATTACAATCCATCCTTTGTTGTTGTATCAGTTCTGCTGCTACTGATTATATGGTTATCTATAGTCATTACAATCCATCCTTTATTGTTGTATCAGTTCTGCTGCTACTGATTATATGGTTATCTATAGTCATTACAATCCATCCTTTGTTGTTGTATCAGTTCTGCTGGTACTGATTATATGGTTATTTATAGTCATTACAATCCATCCTTTGTTGTTGTATCAGTTCTGCTGCTACTGATTATATGGTTATCTATAGTCATTACAATCCATCCTTTGTTGTTGTATCAGTTCTGCTGCTACTGATTATATGGTTATCTATAGTCATTACAATCCATCCTTTGTTGTTGTATCAGTTCTGCTGCTACTGATTATATGGTTATCTATAGCCTTTAGATAAAAATATTTTTTTTAGTCAAATAATTCATGTCAAGTTTTGGACTGCTTTTATTATCCAGAAACACTACAGACTGCAGTAATCACTTATCCTAGACTTCACAGTATGATTAGATAACACAAATTAATCCATTATCTTTCAATATATTAAATTTGAGTAATAACCCTGTTTCATATCATTTTCATCCATGCATTTAAAAAGCCACATGTTAAGTACATATATATATATTTTAACCATAAAATTTTCAAGCCAAAACACATCAAAATATTTTTTAAAAAAGGATCCTAGAGTACAAGTTACAATGTGGGATTATAAAATTATCCTTGGTTATGGGGGTGACTGAAGATGTAGGACCCACTTTGCGGTGGGGATACACCGTCTTTCAGTGTATATATAAATGCAAGCGTTTGTTTTTTGCTTTAGTTTCGTATTATAATTCTTTAGTTGTTGATAGCTAAATTAATTAACAGCTTTTAAATTTTTCTGTTTTTAGTCCAAAGTCTTTGTTTGGTTCTGATTTTTGAACACATGATATGTAATAAGCTGTTTTGTAGGTTAATAAAGTGTGTCTTTTGTCAAACTTTTTGGAAATAAATTAGTTTTAAGCTGACAAATAAGCTACCGAATTTTAACCATGGACTGTTTAAATAGCGTCCAAATAGTAAACGGTTAAACGTTAAATTTTAGATTGCTTCTACCACCATCTGAGGGATGCAGGGTGAAATCCCTATTACACAGCCGTGTGGGTATTATACTGTTGAGGTCAATCCCACTATTTGTTGGTAAAACGATAGTCGAAGGTTAAGCCGTGAATGGTGTTAACCAGCTGCATTTTTCTTTATTCTGTCATTCCAGAACGATGGACTGATAGTGGAAATAGTCTTCGAATTCAAAACAAACAAATATCTAAAGGTACAGCATGTGTTTCTTTTAATTCTTTGTTGCTCCACCAAATCATTCAGATGGATTAGCACGTGTGTATTTTATAACCTTTCTTGTATAAAATCATTCATTTCGACTAGCACGTGTGTATTTTAAATCATTGTTCAATAAAATAATTCAGACGTATTTTAAATCTTCGTTCTACAAAATAATTGAAATGTATTTTAAATCTTTGTTTTATAAAACAATTCAGATATATTTTAAATCTTTGTTCTATAAAATAATTCAGATATATTTTAAATCTTCGTTCTACAAAATAATTGAAATGTATTTTAAATCTTTGTTTTATAAAATAATTCAGATATATTTTAAATCTTTGTTCTATAAAGTAATTCAGATGAATTACTGGATTACTTTTACTCTTCAATTTGAATTGGTGGAACAAAAAAAAACATGATTTTTTACGCTACATAATAAGGAATAATTTATTATTTACGCATTTAGTTCGTACTAGTAATGATTAATTACATATCTTTTTGAAAAATGTATCCTTAAAACAGGTGGTATGAATAATAAAACTTTAATTAAAACGGAGTACAGAACAAGACGGCGTAAGAAGGTCGAAATGTTGTTTTGAAATTTGTTTTTATTAAAGTTTTAATACCCATTCCCTTCTGTCTTGAAAATAATTTTTTCAAGTGGGTTTCTCGTCATCATTAATTATATGTATATTTTTAATTTCGGGAATTATGTGCATGGACATAGAACTGTCGTGGTTCCACAAAACTTTAGGCTCTTACAGACGTGAAAAAGAAAAGAGAAATGAACATAGAACCCTTGACAGAAAATCGTATACTTGGAAGAAATTATTTATGTAAAGGCACAATATTTTACTGACATGTGAAAACTGCAGGTGTGATCGATTCTTTCATTTTGAATAAAAATGTTTTTTTATTAAACAAAAAATCGTTGATTCATAAATATCGTTACGAGGTTCTGTTCATTGTTGTGAGGCGGAGCTACGAACTCTATTGATTATTTTATTCTATAATTGTGTTAACAATTCATAAATAGGGGAAACATCTTTTTGAAAGTGAAACCTTATTAAATATTATTATTATGAAATGAGAAATAACATTCCAAAAATAGCTTGCCCGGATTGAGATTTCATAAGTTCATTACTTGCTTCAGTCGCAAGGCTGTCATGTCCAAAACATATCACTCCTCACTGCTTGTTATTCATAAGTCTGAAGGAGTAACCTGTTTTAACCACTCACACCACTATACAGTAGTGCATTGTCTGTCGGTCAATCAGTAGACAATAAATTTGCGTCGCATAAGGGACGCTTAACGTTGCAATTTGTACTATCGTGGCGTCAGTAAAGCGTGCACGTGCCATGAATCATGAGAAGAATTGTGAGCCTGCGTAGGCTACAAAACAGCATGACTTATGACTTTCAAAAAGAAGAAATAAAAATATTTAATACTCTTAATTTTGGTTTTATTTACTTTTCAAGCAGAACACTTTCGGAGACACTGCGGAAGTACGAATGATAAGAATGATGTGAAACATTTTAACTGTTAATTAAAACACACATTTCGATTGTCTTCATATAAATATTTTTGAAAATTTAATGATCAGGTAATATAACATTCATAAATGGTATGGAGAGAAAAAAGACAAAAGGAATAAATGACGCGTTACATAATTTGTATTTCCCACATCACGTGACGTTCGTAATTTATTTCATTTCATGAAAAATACATAACCTCACGTTTCGTCAACCGGCTAAATTAAATAAGTAACAGAAACGGTGTTATCCTGTTTATATACGAAACGTTTTGTTTCATGTTAATCACAAAGCTACACAGTGAGCTATCTGTGCTCTGTCTAGCAGGGAAGGCTCCTGCATGGCCAGGTGGGTTAAGGTGTGCGACTCGTAAACTGAGGGTCGCGGGTTCGCATCCCCGTCTCACGAAACATGCTCGCTTTTTCAGCCGTGAGAGCGTTATAATGTTACAGTCAACTTCACTATTCGTTGGTACAAGAATGGCCCAAGAGTTGGTGGTGGGTGGTGATGACTAGCTGCCTTCCCTCTAGTCTTTCACTGTCAAATTAGAGACGGCTAGCACAGATAGCTCTCGAGTAGCTTTGTGCGAACTTTAAAAACAAATAAAGCTAGCCAACAATACTCACTGTTAATTAATGTAGTTAGTAACTAACCAACAGTACTCACTGTTAATTTAAGTACCTATTATCTAACCAACAGTACTCACTGTTAATTAAAGTACCTAGTAACTAACCAACAGTACTTACTGTTAATTAAAGTACCTAGTAACTAACCAACAGTACTCTCTGTTAATTAAAGTACCTAGTAACTAACCAACAGCACTCACTGTTAATTAAAGTACCTAGGAACTAACCAACAGTACTCACTGTTACTTAAAGTACCTAGTAACTAACCAACAGTACTTACTGTTAATTAAAGTACCTAGGAACTAACCAACAGCACTCTCTGTTAATTAAAGTACCTGGTAACTAACCAACAGTACTTACTGTTAATTAAAGTACCTGGTAACTAACCAACTGTACTCACTGTTAATTAAAGTACCTAGTAACTAACCAACAGTACTTACTGTTAATTAAAGTACCTAGTAACTAACCAACAGTACTCACTGTTAATTAAAGTACCTAGTAACTAATCAACAGTACTTACTGTTAATTAAAGTACCTAGTAACTAACCAACAGTACTTACTGTTAATTAAAGTACCTAGTAACTAACCAACAGTACTCACTGTTAATTAAAGTACCTAGTAACTAACCAACAGTACTTACTGTTAATTAAAGTACCTAGTAACTAACCAACAGTACTCTCTGTTAATTAAAGTACCTAGTAACTAACCAACAGCACTCACTGTTAATTAAAGTACCTAGGAACTAACCAACAGTACTCACTGTTACTTAAAGTACCTGGTAACTAACCAACAGTACTTACTGTTAATTAAAGTACCTAGGAACTAACCAACAGCACTCTCTGTTAATTAAAGTACCTGGTAACTAACCAACAGTACTTACTGTTAATTAAAGTACCTGGTAACTAACCAACTGTACTCACTGTTAATTAAAGTACCTGGTAACTAACCAACTGTACTCACTGTTAATTAAAGTACCTAGTAACTAACCAACAGTACTTACTGTTAATTAAAGTACCTAGTAACTAACCAACAGTACTCTCTGTTAATTAAAGTACCTAGTAACTAACCAACAGCACTCTCTGTTAATTAAAGTACCTGGTAACTAACCAACAGCACTCACTGTTAATTAAAGTACCTAGTAACTAACAAACAGTACTCTCTGTTAATTAAAGTACCTAGTAACTAACCAACAGCACTCACTGTTAATTAAAGTACCTAGTAACTAACCAACAGCACTCTCTGTTAATTAAAGTACCTGGTAACTAACCAACAGCACTCACTGTTAATTAAAGTACCTAGTAACTAACCAACAGTACTCTCTGTTAATTAAAGTACCTAGTAACTAACCAACAGCACTCACTGTTAATTAAAGTACCTGGTAACTAACCAACAGCACTCACTGTTAATTAAAGTACCTGATAACTAACCAACAGTACTCACTGTTAGTAAGTAGGAGCCCTCATATCGCTTTGAGAGAAATTCAAAAAACAAACAAACCTTACAGGGATATTGAAATCCAATTTTAGCATTTTTGTAACACTAGTGGATTTATATCGATTTCTGAGTTCATATCTGGATTTACTGTTATTGGATTATTCTTTTAAATAACTGTACTTTGTACTTATGGCAATACTACTTGTGGTGTTTACTACTATCCTTTATTTGGAACAATTATCCAAAACTACTTGTGGTGTTTACTACTATCCTTTATTTGGAACAATTACCCAAAACTACTTGTGGTGTTTACTACTATCCTTTATTTGGAACAATTACCCAAAACTACTTGTGGTGTTTACTACTATCCTTTATTTGGAACAATTATCCAAAACTACTTGTGGTGTTTACTACTATCCTTTATTTGGAACAATTATCCAATCAGCAGCTCCCACCATCCACGCTATGGGGTTGACTGTTACTCTTATAACTCTCCTTGAGCTTGAAGTGCAAGGAATGTTTTGCAATATCGCAGGAGTTTAATCTAATCTCTAAAATCCGAAGCTCTCTGCGAATGATAACCCAAGCTCAGGTTGGTTTCTTTTACATGTAGTAATAGTGCTAACAAAGACACGAACACACATATAGGTTCGAAATAATATGAATATACAAAAGTCATACGTAAAATTTTTTGTTTGGTTTTGAATCTAGCGCAATGCTACACGAGGGCTATCTGCGCTAGCCGTCTTTAATTCAGCAGTGTAAGACTAGAGGGAAGGCAGCTAGTCATCACCACCCACCACCAACTCTTGGGCTACTCTTTTACCAAACGAATATTGATATTTCCCTCATATAATAACGGCTCCATGGCTGAAAGGGCAAGCATGTTTGGTGGGACGGGGATTCGAACCCGCGACCCACAGATTATGAGTCGAGTGCCAGAAAATAAGACTGGGTGTCACTTACATGAACAGTCAAGTTGTCAGTAATATCATTATTTATATGAATGCCACCTATGTGCAATTGTTGTTAAATAAATCCTTTTTATAGAAGTTGGTTTGAACGACAAAGATCACTGGGAACTGATGCTCTTTGTTAAATCAATAAATAATTCCAAGTTCCACTGATTCAAGTTTCCCAACAATATTGATGGGTAAGGCACGCGACTCCTAACTTGAGGGTCGCGGGTTCGAATCCCCGTCCCACCAAACATGCTCGCCCTTTTAGCTATGAGAGCTGTATAATGTGAATACAATTATTCGTGGGTGAAAGAATAGCCCAAGACTTTTGAATTCTTCCTGATGGCCTGCTGTGTCCCCTCTAGTTCTTCACTGCTAAGTTAGGGACGGCAAGCGCTGATAGTTCTCGTGTAGGTTTGTGAGTGGGAGAAAGGATTATAAATATATAACAAACATAAAAACACGGACAACGGAACAGAAACTATAAAGAATTTTACAACACGATGTTTCCCTCAACGTTGTTACCTGTACACCTCATTTCGAGTGATAATAACTTTTCATATGTTTAAATTAATAACTGTATCATTAAACACATCTGATCTTATTTCATGCTCTAACAAACGCGGAATTGTTTGTGGAATTTAGAAGATAACATCGCTAGGTTTAAGGCTATACTGGCCGTCAATTGTTTAAAATGAAATTTTCGTTGGAGGGGAGGACACGCGAGAGGGTACAATTACACTGAGAATTATTAAACGTAATTTTGATGGCTTGTGAAATTGGAAAATGTTAGATATGAATGAAAAAATAATAAACAAGCATTATAAAAAATAAATCATATTACATTGCATCACTTGAATGACTCCAGCAGCTTCTTTCTTAGCTAAGTAGCTTTTTTATAGGTTGAATGAGAGTTTGAGGTCATGATCCTTTTACCAATAATACGCAAACCACTTGGACGTAGTATAATCCTTTTACCAATAATATGCAAACCACTTGGACGTAGTGTAATCCTTTTTCCAATAATACGCAAACCACTTGAGCATAGTATAATCCTTTTACCAATAATACGCAAACCACTTGGACGTAGTATAATCCTTTTTCCAATAATACGCAAACCACTTGAGCGTAGTATAATCCTTTTACCAATAATACGCAAACCACTTGAGCGTAGTATAATCCTTTTACCAATAATACGCAAACCACTTGGACGTAGTGTAATCCTTTTTCCAATAATACGCAAACCACTTGAGCGTAGTATAATCCTTTTACCAATAATACGCAAACCACTTGGGCGCAGTATAATCCTTTTTCCAATAATACGCAAACCACTTGAGCGTAGTATAATCCTTTTACCAATAATACGCAAACCACTTGAGCGTAGTATAATCCTTTTACCAATAATACGCAAACCACTTGAGCGTAGTATAATCCTTTTACCAATAATACGCAAACCACTTGAGCGTAGTATCACGGGTCAGTATCTGATGGTACTTACGTTGACCCATTATTCCAACTATTTTGCAATTATCTCCTGTCGCTTCAGCAGAAACACAGTCCAGATAATCACAATAGCTTCCCCATGTTTCAAGATGTTATACACTGAGGTATCTTCTATCTTACTCCCACAGAACGTACAACTCGCGCTTTGTATCAAATACTTCAGACTTGGACTCGTCTTTCCATGACACCCTTTTCCAATCACCAAAAGCCCGACACGGCCAGGTGGGTTAAAACGTTCGAATCGTAATTTGAGGGTCGTGGGTTTGAATCCCCGTCACACAAAACATGTTCGCCCTTTCAGCCGTGGAGGCATTATAATGTGACGGTCAATCCCACTGTTCGTTGGTAAAAGAATAGTCCAAGACTTAGCGGTGGGTGGTGATGACTAGCTGCCTTCTCTCAAGTCTTACACTGCTAAATTAGGGACGGCTAGCGCATATAGCCCTCGAGTAGCTTTGCGCGAAATTCATAAACAAACAAACCAATCACCAAAAATTTTATTTTTGTAGTTTTTAGCAAATTTCAATCTATCAATAATATTTGAAGATCGAAGTAAAGGTTTCATAACTTCTACCTGACCAAATGTTTCATTCCAGTTGAGTTTTCTTGATGCATAAATCTGGACACTTTTTGTGTCATTTGGTACGTGGTTGTTTATCTCACGTATGAGATCAGTAACAGTCTTCCTTCTGTCCCAATAAATATACGAAGATATATAACATCAGTATATTTGAGTGTAAGTTACCTACCTCACCCTTTTCTATTCTCAAACTAAGGTGTCTAGGTCTCACGATCTGTGGTGTACTTAACAGTATTTGAAGAACATTTCAAATTTTGTAGCAATTTGTTGGAAAATCCGACCAACATCACGTTTTCATGTGATACACTGACAATCCTATATGGCTTTTCTGGCCGTGGCATTGCAACAAAACCCAATATGTATTGTTTACACACTTTTATTGTCATAAAGGTTTATTTGTGGAGTGGTATTAAATCTATTTCTTCAAGTATACACAGGTATTATATGCTAGTTCCTGTCTATATAGTTAAGACATTGGATTATAAATTTTATCAGTATGTTCATTCAAGCAGAATTCCTCACGTTATGCCTCTTTTACGAGCACGTGGGAATTCAAAATAATGATAAATACTCTCATCCTAGTTCATTCAGTTGTCAACAGAGGTCAGTGAATCGTTACCATTGTGTTAAAGTTTATATTCTGTTATGACATGAAAGAATTAGGCGTATAAAATGGAAAGAATAACAAAATATTCTATTGTCCTAACACTTTTGCACAATACCATATACAGTATACGTAATACGTATACTGTATATACATGTATGCATGTTTCTCACAAAACGAAAACTGGTTTAAAAATTTAATCTACAAAAACGGCTTGTGAATTTACTGTTTTATTTTTCACATAATAAAGAGGAAATAATATAAAAATGAATGACATTATTTTGTTACTTAGACACAGGTGTCCCCTTTTGCTTGCTATCGTAAATTATTCAGTGTCTTGTTCAAAAGCGGCGTGGAGTTTATTGCAAAGGGAAAGTCTGTTTATTTGCTTGTTTCAGAATTTTTATATAAACCAGACAGACTGTGTTGGTCAAAAACAACGCCCAGAAACATTTAAACTATCCTGGTCTCACCATATGGTGGGAACTGACAGTCGCTTTTATTGGAAATATAATGGTAAATTATTTTCCTTGAATTCCCTTACTTAAAGGAAATTATTTAATTAAATGTTTTCTCTGCTAATTTGTGCAGATCTTATCTATCAGAACGAAAATGTGAATACTATTCTGAGGATAGCTGATATGGCTGTCAACACTTTCACCAAAATAAAGCAGAGAACAGTGTTTCGATCTTCTTAGATCACCTTCAAGTTAACACCAGTACCAGCTGCCTTGAGATACATTTTTACTTCAAGGGGATTTTATGTCTGTTTGTTTCTTAATTTCGTGCAAAGCTACACGAAGGTTATCTGCGCTAGCCGTCCCTAATTTAGCAAAGATTTGAGAGAAAACACCGGGTCATCACCGCCTACCAACAACTTCTGTGTATGTGCTTTTAACAACGAATAGTGTGATTCACCGTCACATTATAACGCCCACACGGCTAAAATGGGCGAGCATGTTTGGTTGGTATGAGGGAGATTCGAACCCGCGACCTTTAGATTGTGAGTGGAGTGCTTTAACCACCTTGCCATGCAAGGCCCAGGTTCTTCCTCATCACTAAGATTTCAACAGTATTCCACATCTTGAACAGTTGATAAGTTGGGCAACTTGACCACATTAATTCTGAGTTTCTCAACAAAAAACGGAAATTCAGAACATGATCAGACTCCAAGGCCAGATAATATTCACCCAAGGGTTTTAAAAGAATTTGATGATTGGATATGTGAGTCTCTGACACTGTTTTTTGTAAGCATTTCAATAGAGGGCAGGAACCACAGAACTGGAAGTTGGTTAATGTAACTCCTCTTTTCAAGGGAGGGGATAAAAGTTGTCCAAGTAATTATAGACTCATTATTCTTACATCAGTTGTGGAAAAGATTTTGGAAAGTCTGAGAAAAGATGCTTTATAAAATCATTCAACGAAACTTATAATTTTATCAGATAGTCAACATGGTTTCACTTAGGAAAAATATCTTGCCTTACAAATCTTTGGACATTCTTTGAAAAGGTTCCTACTCATGTAGATGAGAGTAAGAGTGTAGATTTGGTGTGTCTGGATTTTTAGAAAGCACTTGACAAAAAGTCACATCAAGAGCTTGTAAAACACATTACCTCTACATGTGTGAAGGATAAGTTACCTAATTGGATAGGAGAGTGGTTGGATGGAAGAAAGCAGAGGGTTGTTAGAAATTATGTTTAGTCAAACTTGATTAACATCACAAGTGAGGTCCTCAGGGCTTAGTCTTAGGACCATTGCTCGTTTTGACTTATATCAATGACATAACTAAAAGAATGGCCAAAACGTAATTTAAATCTACAGATGATATTAAGATCCTGGACGTTGCTAGGGGTGAAGAGGATGCTGTTGATTTCTAAAAGGATTTAGAGCACTTAATCATTTGTACAAATAAATAGTACGTGCATTTTAATTAAAATAAATGCAACATAACACATGCGGGTTATCAACATTTGAATTATAAGCACAATTTTGATGGGAATAACTTTAATAGTGTTATGAAGAAAATAACCTTGATGTCAGGATTGATCAGTCTCTTAAGCCATCAAAGCAGTGTGCTGTTGTTTGTGCTAGAGCAAATGGGATTTTAGGTTCTTCCTGCAGAAATGTTGAATGGAAGTGAAAGAGGTTAAAAGTTCATTGTATAGGTCACTGGGTGAAAGAGGTTAAAGGTATAGGTCACTGGTTAGACCAAATGGGGAGTATTGTGTTCAGTCTTGGGCTCCTTACCTTAGGAAAGTCACATTTATCTAAGTTGTTGTTTTGAATTAAGCACAAAGCTACACAATGAGCTATCTGTGCTCTGCCCATGACGGGTATCGAAACCCGGTTTTAAGCGTTGTAAGTCCGCAGACATACCGCTGAGCCACTGGGAGGGACCTTCAGCTAAGGCAGCTTTAGTTTTCTAAGAGGGTAGTTGGCATTTGGAGTAGGTTGTCTTCAAATGTTTTGTGAGCAATAAATTTATTTCAATTTAAGATAAAGCCTGGTAAGTGTATAAATGACGAGGGCTGGAAGGTAAGTGTATGAATGACGAGGGCTGGATTTAAGATTTTTAAACTTTTTATATCAATAGTTTGAGTTTAGTTATGAGGATGGAAAAATTGAAATGGACCATTGGTCCGAAGTTTTTGTGTTGTGTTAAAAGAAGGAAACCAAACTGAAGAGTCTTACATTTTTTTAAAAGTGATTAATCAAAGTAAGCTGTCTGTGTTGTAAGATAAAGAGTGGTGACGTATGCTTGTCAATATGTTTCTAGGGAACTGGTATTTTATTTTATTAAACACAAATGAGGTACACATAAATCACGTAAATAAATTATACTATACTCTCTCATTAGAAAACGATTGAATCCTGTCGCCTCTTCTTGGATCAGCAGTTGTGAAAATTACGAGACCTTCTGTGATAATACGACCTGTAATCTGATATGAAAAAAAATTGATGTGGGAAGTCAAAAAGAAGACCTATTGAGGGTTGACTTCAGAAAGTAACGCAAAAGGTTGGCGCTCAACAAAAAGAAAACCAGGAGATGTGAGAGAGTTTGTTTGTTTGTTTGTTTTGGAATTTCGCACAAAGCTACTCGAGGGCTATCTGTGCTAGCCGTCCCTAATTTTGCAGTGTAAGACTAGAGGGAAGACAGCTAGTCATCACCACCCACCGCCAACTCTTGGGCTACTCTTTTACCAACGAATAGTGGGATTGACCGTCACATTATACACCCCCACGGCTTGGAGAGCGAGCATGTTTAGCGCGACGCGAGCGCGAACCCGCGACCCTCGGATTACCAGTGCACGCCTTAACGCGCTCGGCCATGCCAGGCCTATGTGAGAGAGAACGAATAACTCGAGAGAAGCGAAAGAAGGAAGTATCATGCTGCCAAACAATGTAAATGATTGTTAGTAATACGTGGGTGTTTTCGTATTATCACAAAGGGCAATCTGCTCAGCCCACCGAGGGGAATCGAACCTCTGATTTTAGCGTTATAAATCGGGAGACATACCGCTGTACTAGCAGGGGGCTGTTAATAATACGTCAAATTCCTTCGTTTGTTTAGAATTAAGCAATAAAAGTCACCATGAGCTGACTGCAAGGAACATGCCTTCGATTCTTTGGAGCAACCCCCTGCAGACTTACAACGTTAGAATCCGGTTTTCGATACCCGTGGTAAGCAGAGCACAGATAGCCCATTGTGTAGCGTTGAAATTCACTTCAAACAAACAAACCTTTGAAGTGATCAGTGCCTACTCTAAAGACGCATCTCGACAAACAACAGAGGGAGGAAAACGTTTGTTTAGTGGTGTAGGTTGTTGGAAATGAACTTTTCAGGTGAGATTTACTACAATACGCCTTCAAGAATTTTATATTTCTGACAGACAAGACACCTTATCAACCAGTGTTAGTTTCCAACGTGATTTAAAAGACATCTTCGCATGTCACGATACACGATCGACTTTGATGTTTGACGTTATACGTTATGTAAATACTAGCGTAATAACATAGGTGTCGCTTCAACGAACTCTCTATTTTCAGTGCATTTTGCTGGATGCTCGTGAACGTATTAAAAAAATCTTCAATTTTCATCAAAACGAAAACATAAAATTAAGATATTTTCAAAATGAATTCCCAACTATGCTACTGACATAACTGTTCTAAAAATATGATATATCTTTCGAGAAGGATATTTCATATTTTTAGAATTATTTACTAATTGATTATTAATTAGTATTTTGGAAAAAGAAACTTTCCACTGTTCTAAATTCCGTGTTCCTGGAACATTTTTTTATTCCACATTGAAACAAATATTTCTGTTATCAGCTTCTTCTTAATGAAAAAATAAATGAAATAATTATAATTTACAATTTGATTGTTTTGAATTTCGCACGAAGCTCCTCGAGGGCTCTCTGTGCTAGCCGTCCTTAATTTAGCAATGTAAGACTAGAGGGAAGGCAGCTAGTCATCACCTCCCACCGCCAAGTCTTGAGCTACTCTTTTACCAACGAATAGTGGTATTGACCGTCACATTATAACGCCCCCACGGCTGAAAGGGCGTGTGACTCGTGATCTGAGGGTCGCGGGTTCGCATCTGTTTTTTTGCCGTCGTCTATATTTGAAATAAACACTTATTTATTAACAGTTAATTAATGCTGATATTTTTATGTTTATTTTATACTTTCTACGACGGCATTCATAAAATACAATAACAGTGATTTATTTTCCTGGTCAGCTATAACTTTAAGTGTTGTTAGTTATGCCTATTTGGAGAGCAAAATTGTTTTTTTCCAAAACACTGCACTTTGGACCTGAAACAATTATCGTCTGTTAGGTTAATGATAAGGGATGCCACCTGGCGGGGTTTAGTTTATTTTAACTCAATGATTTATTTAAAAGTTTTTAAAAGCTCTTAAATTTAAAAAAGCCAAAATGTTATTCATTGCTTTAAATGGTTTTGTTAGAAATTCAAATTATATTGTGGCATAAATGTCCATGTACTGCTTATAACGCTAACAAATGTTCGTGTGCTGTTCGTTATGTAAATAAATGTTCGTGTGCTGTTCGTTATGCAAATAAATGTTCGTGTGCTGTTCGTTATGCAAATAAATGTTGGTGCGCAGATTTATTTTTTCGCGTGGTTTCAATAGGGCCTATAAAATGTAAGTGTAGATGTTGGATAAAATTACGTCGTTAAATAATTAGACTTAGATTTTAGGTGAATACTAATAGAACTGATATATATAAGCAACGTCAGCAAATGACGTCACAAACAATTCCATTCTGCTGTAATTAAGAATGATATCACTCGTCAGCTCACGTGCTCAACAAAAAGAGATGATTAATTAGAACTCACCTAAGCCTAGTTTAACAGTTACTGTGGTGCCCTCAGTCTACCTTTAAGTAGATTACGAAAACACACGATCCGAATACTGTGCACCCAGCCTGCCTACAGCTAATCTTGTAGGAATTCAATACGAGGTATCTATAAATATTTCTAGTTATTCCATGTTGAGAATGTCCAGAACTTTTTGACAGCATGATTAATGAAGTGGCAGCTAAACTTGTGGTCATTGCTGGGGAAATAGAATACGGGTCAGTCACAGTCGGTCAAACAATTATTGAGATTTTCACTTTGTACCGACAGCTCATCTAAATCCTTTGCCAAAGCTCCAGGAGCAGAGTTTCCCTGAACAGAAATCTACCGTTAAAAGTTTTTAGAAAGGAAAACAGGCGAAACTTGGCAGATATTTCGGTTTAAAATTATTTGACCTCGAGTCGGAATTCGGAAACTGATGTAACAGGGAGCGGTCGGAATTTTTTTTTTCGCCCCACTTATGATTTATATGTTCAGATGAGCTTCGTGACAGAGAGAAAATATATGCATGTGTGTGTGTGTGTGTCAACGAATTGGATTTGTTTGGATCATTATTCAGTGAATCAGCAAGGACCGACGACTGTAGCAAGAGTTAACGGCCGATGGGGGTCCTCGAAAAAGCCCTTTAGGGCTGCCTGGTACCAGTATTTCCAGATATGTGCCCTGTGGAAAAAAGGAATTTAAGGATTATGGTCATTACTGAGGCTAATATTTTTTAAAAAATCTGACCAGGTGAAAACGTCACGGAATAGAGGTTGTTAACATGAAGAGAAGACAGGTTCCATGGATATGGTATGACCAGTGGTTGAGTCTGTCCTGAACAAACTGGCTGAGTTCGACACTGAAGATGTGCGAAAGGTTATTTGTTTATTTAATTCACGTGGCTGCATATTTTTTTTATATAACCTTCGCCACATTGATTTGAGGGCGAGTTAAGCCTTAACTCGAGGGCTATCTGTGCTAGCCGTCCCTAATTTTGCAGTGTAAGACTAGAGGGAAGGCAGCCAGTCATCACCACGCACTGCTAACTCTTGGGCTACTCTTTTACCAACGAATAGTGGTAAAAAACACACGCAAACACATACATATGTCCACGATTTATCTCGTTAAACATTTGTCTTTGTAAATCATTTCGATTATTTGTTCGAGTTTTATTTCAATGTCTGAATTAAAAAGCAAATGTTCGTTAAACAAAATTAAAACGATTCTTATGTAAAGTATACGATATTGAGTTCAGGAAGTGGTCAAAGACTGACTTATATAAGCAAAAGACTGAGTGAAGAATGTGTGCGCTTTTGTCTTTTAAACCAAAGCCGCAATGTGCGATCTGTCCATTGTGTTCTTCCACGTGGAAACAAACACCCCGAATTTTAGTGTTGTAAGTCCGCTGTTCCACATTGTGGAATGTGGGGGAACAGAAAGTAGGGAATAAAAGAGCATTTCACTGCGAGAATCGAACTTCTGATTTTAGCTTTACATGAATTTAAGATCACTGCTAATCCGCAGTAGGATGCGGGGTTCAAAAATTATCTAAGCATCTACGAATTGTTTATTAGCAGAAAACAAACAACAGCAGATCAGCTTTTATAAACAACGCTGGTTGAGGGTTCTTACAAACTTGGTGTTTAAACAAGGATGTATTTACTTAACTTACTATCAGCTTTTATAAACAACGCTGGTTGAGGGTTCTTACAAACTTGGTGTTTAAACAAGAATGTATTTACTTAACTTACTATCAGCTTTTATAAACAACGCTGGATGAGGGTTCTTACAAACTTGGTGTTTAAACAAGGATGTATTTACTTAACTTACTATCAGCTTTTATAAACAACGCTGGTTGAGGGTTCTTACAAACTTGGTGTTTAAACAAGGATGTATTTACTTAATTTACTATCAGCTTTTATAAACAACGCTGGATGATGGTTCTTACAAACTTGGTGTTTAAACAAGGATGCATTTACTTAACTTACTATCAGCTTTTATAAACAACGCTGGTTGAGGGTTCTTACAAACTTGGTGTTTAAACAAGGATGTATTTACTTAACTTACTATCAGCTTTTATAAACAACGCTGGATGAGGGTTCTTACAAACTTAGTGTTTAAACAAGGGTGTATTTACTTAACTTACTATCAGCTTTTATAAACAACGCGGGATGAGGGTTCTTACAAACTTAGTGTTTAAACAAGGGTGTATTTACTTAACTTACTATCAGCTTTTATAAACAACGCTGGATGAGGGTTCTTACAAACTTAGTGTTTAAACAAGGATGCATTTGCTTAACTTACTATCAGCTTTTATAAACAACGCTGGTTGAGGGTTCTTACAAACTTGGTGTTTAAACAAGGATGTATTTACTTAACTTACTATCAGCTTTTATAAACAACGCTGGTTGAGGGTTCTTACAAACTTGGTGTTTAAACAAGAATGTATTTACTTAACTTACTATCAGCTTTTATAAACAACGCTGGATGAGGGTTCTTACAAACTTGGTGTTTAAACAAGGATGTATTTACTTAACTTACTATCAGCTTTTATAAACAACGCTGGTTGAGGGTTCTTACAAACTTGGTGTTTAAACAAGGATGTATTTACTTAATTTACTATCAGCTTTTATAAACAACGCTGGATGATGGTTCTTACAAACTTGGTGTTTAAACAAGGATGCATTTGCTTAACTTACTATTAGCTTTTATAAACAACGCTGGTTGAGGGTTCTTACAAACTTGGTGTTTAAACAAGGATGTATTTACTTAACTTACTATCAGCTTTTATAAACAACGCTGGATGAGGGTTCTTACAAACTTAGTGTTTAAACAAGGGTGTATTTACTTAACTTACTATCAGCTTTTATAAACAACGCGGGATGAGGGTTCTTACAAACTTAGTGTTTAAACAAGGGTGTATTTACTTAACTTACTATCAGCTTTTATAAACAACGCTGGATGAGGGTTCTTACAAACTTAGTGTTTAAACAAGGATGTATTTACTTAACTTACTATCAGCTTTTATAAACAACGCTGGATGAGGGTTCTTACAAACTTAGTGTTTAAACAAGGATGTATTTACTTAACTTACTATCAGCTTTTATAAACAACGCTGGATGAGGGTTCTTACAAACTTGGTGTTTAAACAAGGGTGTATTTACTTAACTTACTATCAGCTTTTATAAACAACGCTGGATGAGGGTTCTTACAAACTTGGTGTTTAAACAAGGATGTATTTACTTAACTTACTATCAGCTTTTATAAACAACGCTGGATGATGGTTCTTACAAACTTGGTGTTTAAACAAGGATGTATTTACTTAATTTACTATCAGCTTTTATAAACAACGCTGGTTGAGGGTTCTTACAAACTTGGTGTTTAAACAAGGATGTATTTACTTAACTTACTATCAGCTTTTATAAACAACGCTGGATGAGGGTTCTTACAAACTTGGTGTTTAAACAAGGATGTATTTACTTAACTTACTATCAGCTTTTATAAACAACGCTGGTTGAGGGTTCTTACAAACTTGGTGTTTAAACAAGGATGTATTTACTTAACTTACTATCAGTTTTTATAAACAACGCTGGTTGAGGGTTCTTACAAACTTGGTGTTTAAACAAGGATGTATTTACTTAACTTACTATGTTATAAACCTTAAATATTTTAAAGCATTATCAGTTCCAAATATGGAATTGAATTTTTATTAGTCTAATCTTCCAACAATAGTGTGTTATTGTAAAATGTTACAATCACAGTAATCTGTTCGTGGTATTTCAGAGTGTTTTTAATTCAGAAGTAATTTGCAAGCTCTCTCTTTGTTAACGTTAAGATGACCTAAGAAGGTAGAAACGTTGTTCTGTACTTTATTTGGATTAAGATACTAATACCAATACCAGCTGTCTTGAGAATACATTTTAACTTTAAGTGGGTTTCACGTTATCACGAATTACTACAAGTACCTTGTTGTTTCCTCTCCTTATTAGGACTTTTCACAAACTGACATGAAAGAGTTCCTTGGAAGAAAGTCATACTTTGATTTTAGCAACAAACAACGCCTCGTGAATAAACTAATTCGGTCCATTAAATTCATTATAACTTTCCATTTAGCAAAGTTTTGTTTGTTTCTGAATTTTTTTGAAGTGAATACACAAGAGTTTATCTGCACATAGTCGCTTAACACAAGTAAAGAATTAGAATACTTATTATTTAAGAATAAATTTAATTTCAAAAACGAACTAAGTCAACCCAATGTAGGACAAAACAAACTTATACACGTGTAAATAAACACGTTTTTGTCATAACAGATTTAAAACAAAACAAATATTTCAAAGTTTATTTCACCGTAATTTTACCATGAACTAAATACTTTAATTGCTAAGATATTTGTTATTTTATCAAATGTTTTAAATCACAATCAGTAACTAAGTCTAATGAGACTGAAAAAAAGAAAACTTTAAGCTTAAGGCAAACTTCTTTAAAACAATAAACTTGAAGGAAATGAAACTGCGTACACACTTTGAATTCCTAAGTTATAGCTTCCACACAAAACTTTGTATGTACATTTTACATCCCGTGCGCGCCCCCCAGTGGCTCAGCGGTATGTCTGTGGACTTACATGCTAAAATCCGGGTTTCGATACCCGTGGTGGGCAGAGCACAGATAGTCCATTGTGTGGCTTTGTGCTTAATTCAAAAACAACAAACAACAACAACATCCCGTGCGCAAAGCTACATGAGGACTATCTGCGCAAGACGTCATTAATTTAGTGGTGTAAGACTAGAGAGGAAGCAGCTAATCATAACCTCCCACCGCCAACTCTTGGGCGACTCTTTTTACCAGCGAGTAGTGGGATTGACGGTAACATTATAACGCCCTCACGGCTGAAAGGGCGAGCATGTTTGGTCCGACTGGGATTCGAACCCACGACCCTACGATTACGAGTTGAGCGCCCTAACCACTTGAATTATTGCATATCAAAGCATTAACAAATGAAGCGTATGATTAACCTAAATTGCGTATACAGGTAAATCACGAGAGACTTTGACAGTCTATAATGAACCTAAATATCGTATACAGGTAATTCACGAGAGAATTTAGTAGTTTCGGACACGAAACGAAGAAAAGCTCCTCCAATTCGTCTGCGTTCGAAAGCGAAACATGAATGTTGTAAATGTTTTTAAAAATATTGACAGTGAACGCTGTTCTTTCTTTACGTTGATTTCAGTGTGATACTGTCTATAAAACATTCCAGGATTCAGACTTTCATGAACTTTGTGAACATGCTACCTTCTTATGGCAATAATCGTATCACATACCAGGACCTTTTCATTCGTAAACTTGACTCAAGATTAAATAAGAGAGGGAAGGTGTCAAGATATGCCAAAAGATAAAATAAAATCAAACAAAAGACTATTTTTTCCCTCTTTATGTCTCATGAATCATTACGCCAAACGACGTGTGACCCGCCAAAGCCCCCTACGTTACTTCACGTGCAATGGAACGTGCTTCAATATGCGAGATGAAATCTGAGTTTCACATTTTTGTCGTAACACCCTTTTGAATGCAGATTCATAATATTTGCCAAAGATAGCATCGGATATAAGGACATGCAGTGCAAGAGAGTTATAAGGAATTTCAGTCATACATAAGTAAATATTCGAATGCAATCTAACAGCTCCGACTGCACTGATGCCACATAAATTACTTATGTTCTTTGAAATCTGAGTTGAAGGCCTATTTTAAGCACATAAACCAATTAATGTTGTTGGGCCTTTGGTGGAAACGTAATTAAAACTATTTGAATTCTATAAATATTTAACTTGCTTCACGATTCAGTAAAACTATATTAATATTGAATTGCCATAGATTGAACTGACTAGTTGATAGAGATGACAGCTTACACTGATTAGTTACAAGGGATAACAACTTACACTGATTAGTTGACAAAGAGATAACAGCTTACTCTGATTAGTTAACAAAGAGAAAACAGCTCACAGTCATTAGTTTACAAGAGATAACAACCTACGCCGATTAGATGACAAAGAGATAACAGCTTACACTGATTAGTTGACTGAGATAACAGCTTACAGTGATTAATTGACAAGATATAACAGCTTACAGTGATTAGTTGACAAAGATATAACAACCGACACCGAATAATTGACAAAGAGATAACAACCTACTCCGACTAGTTGAAAAAGAGATAACAGCTTACAGTGATTAGTTGACAAGAGATAACAACCTACACCGATTAGTTGACAAAGAGATAACAGCCTATACTGATTACTTGATAAGGAGATAACAGTTTGTACTGATTGGTTGACAAAGAGATAACAGTTTGTACTGATTGGATGGTAAGCAGATAAAAGTTTGTACTGATTGGTTGGTAAGCAGATAAAAGTTTGTACTGATTGGTTGGTAAGCAGATAAGAGCTTGTAAATTGTGGTACCTTCCATAAACTTATAAACAATATTGTATGTTTAAAACATACGTTAGATTCAATGCCAGTTATGTTCTAATAACATCGTCGAGATGACGAATGATGAAAGTATTGAAGAAACTCACACAGACTCTTCTGAAACACCAGTCTCATTCTCTGAGTCTCAAAGCAGTCCTCAACACAAAAGAATAATCTCAGATTTCACGTTAATAAATAGCATAATGAAAACATACAAAACCGCGATCTCTGTTGTTTTAAATAAACACATTCCTGAAGGACTAGTGGGTTAAGCAACCTGGTATATTGTGTTAAGTAACCTGGTATATTGTGTTAAGTAACCTGGTATATTGTGTTAAGTAACCAGGTATATTGTGTTAAGTAACCTGGTATATTGTGTTAAGTAACCTAGTAAGTCGTCATTTCTTTTTGGTGAATAAAAGTCATTTTCCGTTTGAATTAGAAAATGTTCCACTTATGATATATTTTTAGATTTTTCATTGTTATTCAAATTTACACACTATAATAAGGATTTGATTTTACTGTTTTATTAAAGCTTTCTTTGTAATACAGAGATGCATTCTCTGTCCACCATAAGGAATCTAATCTCCAGTATAGCATTACAAGTCCATGAATTTACTGGCCTGGCATGGCCAAGCGCGTAAGGCGTGCGAATCGTAATCCGAGGGTCGCGGGTTCGTGCCCACGTCTCGCTAAACATGTTCGCCCTCCCAGCCGTGGGGGTGTATAATGTGATGGTCAATCCCACTATTCGTTGGTAAAAGAGTAGTCCAAGAGTTGGCGGTGGGTGGTGATGACTAGCTGCCTTCCCTCTAGTCTTACACTGCTAAATTAGGGACGGCTAGCACAGATAGCCCTCGAGTAGCTTTGTGCGAACTTTATGAACGTTTGAACAAGAATCCCTTTTCACGTGCATCTGGCTGTGACATCGTCAGAAACAAATATCTTTCTATTAATCTACTGTTTATATTACCAGAGTCGTTTAAGTTTCATCGCTGTGAGTAGAAATGATTAGGAGATAACGTGCGACATCACATCCATCACTCTTGAAAGGGATTTAGTTGTTAAGACATTATTAATCAACAAAAAGATTCCAATTCAAATCGGAAAATGCTCTCCTCACTGACAACCCGTATTTAACCAGTAATGGATGGCTGGGTTGAAATTGTTATACTTTGTGTGGGAATGTTTTCTCATAACAGTGACACATCAGGCTATCTGCTGTGTCCACTGAGGGTATTCGAGTCTCTGATGTTGACTTTGTAAGTCCGTGCACCTACTGCTGTCACGTGGAGAGACTGAATTATTCCCAGTTTCACTTGGTGGAATTTTCTTACATGAAATCGCCAAACACTTCTTTTGCTATGCGCTCAGTTTCGAGCTTATGTAATGCCAATTAAAATAAATAAATAGAAAATATAAAACTATTTATATTTTAAAACTTGAAAGTATTGTTTAGTGTGTTTTTACAGCGAAGCTACATTGGGTTATTTACGCATTCGCTGCGGGGAATCGAGCTCCGGATTTCAAGTAACAAATACTGCCTAAAAATGAGGTCATAGGCCACAATGGTGAGTTCTAGTCAGTTATAAATTTAAAGCTGCTAACCAGAGAAAGGAGAACCTGTTATTGGTATTCAGTTGCAATATTTAATAAATGAGTTTAGGGTATAAATATAAATTTATATGTTATTATGTTCTATTGTGAAACCTATTGCAAATTACAAATGGTTTATGATCATGTTTAGAGACTAGTCAATATGTATATATGTTGTGAAGGTTCCTCTAGTTCGAAAAGCTGTGCACGCAGACAGAACTCAGCATTCACTTTTGAAATGAGGGAGAGCAAGCGTTAAAATGTTGGTGTCAGATTTTATTTTGCAAGCAGGATATTCTACACTAAGCTGTCGAATTTCGAATTGTGATGACGTAAACTAAATAATATGTAGATTGACATTTCTTCATTGTTGACTGAAATGCTCGACAATTAATTTTCACGATAGGCGGTACAACAACTTCTGACTTTTTTAAAGACCAGAAAATAATTTAAATCGATAGATTAACTCAAGACTTTCTCGACACTGGGGACGGGTACTTTTACATGTTATTTGGTAATAGCTAAATTATGTTTCTCAATTTTATTAGCAAATATTAAATAAATCAAAACATTTTTTCCCATAATTTCCTCAATCAGCAAAATCATTTGAAATTCGTTGGAATATTAAATTTCGTTATTATACTTTATTTCTTCTCAGTATATATGCTAGGTATCTGGTTTCGATACCCGTGGTAGGCAGAGCACAGGTGTCCCATTGTGTAGCTTTGCGCTTAACTGCAAAGGTCCGATAAGAGACTCATCATCTGAGGGTCGCGGGTTCGAATCCCCGTCACACTAAACATCCTCGCCCTTTCAGCCGGAGGAGCGTTACGCGTGATGGTTAAGTTTGTTTTGAATTTCGCGCAAAACAACTCGAGGGCTATCTTCGCTAACCGTCACTAATTTAGCAGGTAAGAACAGAGGAAAGGCAGCTAGTCATCACCACCCACCGCCAACTCTTGAGCTACTCTTTTACCAACGAGTAGTGGGATTGGCCGCTACGTTATAACACCCCAATGGCTGAAAGGGCAAGCATGTTTGGTGCGACGGGGATTCGAACCCGCGACCCTTAGAATACGAGTGACGGTCAATCCCACTATTGGTTGGTAAAAGAGTAGCCCAAGAGTTGACGGTGGGTGTTGATGACCAGCTGCCTTCTCTCTAATCGTACACTGCTAAACTAGAGATATCTAGCGCAGACAGCCCTCGAGTAATTTTGCGTGAAATTCAAAACAAACAAATAACTCTTCACAGGTAACTTACATCAAGAGTTCTTAGCCAATAGGCAATTATATGTACATTACTTTGATTGATCGATTTCAACGCCAATAAAACATTAAATCATTAAGACTTTTGATTTTTAAACATTTTCTATTTTATTCAATAATGAAACAAGCTCAAAGAGAGAGAGCGAGGCGTACGTGTACAACTAATAATGTGTCTTAGACTACTATTCAGGAAGTAAAAAAACACGAAACGAATCTCCCAACAGATCAATATAAAGCTGAAAATCTCCTCTTCAGTCGCATTTTTTTTTCTCTCATTGAGAGGAAGAAGCAAAAAAAAAAATATTTTTTTCACTACCCTCCAAAGAGTGTTTTTATTTTTTTCAAATATGCCTTCCTCCTTAAAAAGAAATATTAGAAATAAGTTTCACTGTGTATTTCTCTGTGACATTCAAGATTAATTGTAAGTATATTCCTCACGAGACGATATTATCTCGGTCTGTATATTTGGATGCACAGGACACGTCAGGACACTTGATGACGACGTCTTTGTCGTCTGGATGCTTTCGAAGAGAAACTGGTTTCGTAGTCGAAGGGCTACATTTAACATGCATGCGCTGAATGTTTTCAGGTTTCGAGACACGTATGTGGATTTATTCTGTCCTGCTGCTTGCAAGAATTAAAATACTCTCGACGCCCATGCGTTTGCCAAGCATAGTTCTATAAGAAATAGTTCTAAATCCATGTCCCATGTTAATAATGTTACAAGGACCATGTCCCATGTTAATTATGTTGCAAGGACCATGTCCCATGTTAATAATGTTACAAGGACCATTTCCCATGTTAATAATGTTACAAGGACCATGTCCCATGTTAATAATGTTACAAGGACCATGTCCCATGTTAATAATGTTACAAGGACCATTTCCCATGTTAATAATGTTACAAGGACCATGTCCCATGTTAATAATGTTAAAAGGACCATGTCCCATGCTAATAATGTTACAAGGACCATTTCCCATGTTAATAATGTTACAAGGACAATGTCCCATGTTAATAATGTTAAAAGGACCATGTCCCATGCTAATAATAACAAGGACCATGTCCCATGTTAATAATGTTACAAGGACCATGTCCCATGTTAATAATGTTACAAGAACCATGTAATAATTTTTTTTTGCATTCTTATTATTTTTCAATATTTTTACTATTTTTTTGCCTCAAATAACGTTGGTTTTGTTGAGAAGTTTCATGTGTTGTTTTCGGGTTTTTTTCTGACTTAACTTTATAACTTATGGAAATTTACTAGTTTTTTTTTCTGGCTTCAAAATGTGTGGATTAGAAACATCTGATGCTACACATTCTGAATTTAAAACGTAATATTCACCACCGAAAATTATGTCTCAAATCATGTTACTAATTACTTTCTGCCAACGATTCACAACCTTCTGAATGTCACTTTTGTAATATTCTTGGGATTTGAAGGAAAAGAATGCAGAGGGTAGTTTTGACATCTTCATGTGTTCCAAGCTCTTTTCCATCAAGATAGTTCTGCAAACTTCAGAATAGATGATAATCAGATGGGACAAGGTCTGGAGAATAAGGAGGATGTGGAAGTTTTTCCCAGTCTGGTTCTTCATTCTTTACAGATGTGATCCTTACTGTATGGAGTCATGCATTGTACTGGTATAACACTACACCTTTGCGATTGATAAAAGCAGGTCTCTTTACTTTCAGTGCAACATTCAAGTATTCTAACTGTTGACAATAGAAGACTGATGTGATCATTACATTAAGTGGCAGGCAATCCAAACTGGATCACACCAAAAATATCCCACCAAATGCTTAACTGGACTTTCCTAGGATGGAGATCCATTTTGGGCTGTGCTTTAGCCAGTTTATCTGCACTGAGCCATTGTCTATGGCATTTAGAATTTTTATAAAATGTCCATTTTTTTTATCTCCAGTCATAAACCTGTCCAAAAAGGGTGAGTTACGTTCAAATATCCACTCTCGCTCTAAGGTTGGCTTCTGTCAAATCATGAGGGACCCATTTTCCAAATTTTGACACCTTTTCAAGCTGTAGCAGATGACACTGAACTGTTAAATGGGTTGATTTAAACTTCTGTGTTAGTTCTTCAACTGTTACAGCACAATCTTTATCAAGTGCATCCAACAGCAAGTCATCATTAAACTCAATAGGATGACCTGAATGTGGTGCATCACTTAAGATGTTGTCACCTGATCTGAACCTCTGAAACCACCTTCAACATTTTCTTTCATTGAGAGACTACACACCATAAACACCTTGAATGTTTCATGTAGTTTCTGCTATAGTATTGTGTTTTTTAAACACAAAACATTATATGTCTAATGTGCTCCTCAGACACATCCATCTTCACAGCGGTGTATTTAATTAATGATCTGAAAAAGTGTAGTTTGGTTAGTTTGTTTTATTTGTCTGAACATTTTTATGTAAGATTTCATGTTAAGCTCAAGTTCCACTCTCAACTTTCTGCTCCTGAACCTGAGAGGTACTTGACTCGGCGACTTAACATCCGTACCATTCAGAAATTTCCAATTTTCATATCACAAAATTTATTTTTCACACCTAACAAGGTCCGCCATAACCAGGATTTAAATTCCCGTCGCACCAAAAACGCTCGCCCTTTCAGCCGTGGGGGCGTTATAATGTGACGATTAATCCTACTATTCGTTGGTAAAAGAGTAGCCCAAGAGTTGGCGGTTGGTGGTGATGACTAGCTGCTTTCCTTCTAATCTTACACTACTAAATTAGGGACGGTTAGCACAGATATTCCTCGAGTAGCTATGTGTGAATTAAAAACAAACAAACAAACTTACATCGCCCCCTTGTGGTTCGCTCGCGAAATATCTGAGCGCTTGTTATACCGTCAGGCGCTGTAGTTTCGTTTTGTGAAACCATACTGTCTTGCAACGTGTCCCGAGCAACACGCCCTCTGGCGGTAGACAACTTCTGACTGTCAAATGCCTCAATGGCATGGAAGCTTCCACATGTTCGGTGTCATAGCAACAAACATCTTTTGCCCTTCAGTTGCCCCGATAGTTACGAAAATCTTATTCAGAAAGACATCTAAAACATGTTTCTTTATTACATCGGGTTACTTTACATTTACAAGTTAACTTCTCCATTTTGACTCTCATGTCTCGAGTCAAGTCATAAGATTTGATCCAGTGACCTAAACCTTGAAAATAGTGCTAAACGGCTTTTTCTTGTGATCCACATCAAGATACTCGTGGACCATTTGTTAGAAGCATTTTATGAACATCAAGATCCTCGTGTGTTAACTGTTAGGACTTTTTTATCCACATCAAGATGCTGATATGTCAGTTGTTAGGATTATCTTTATCCATATTATGATGCTCATGTGTCAGTTGTTATGCCTTCTCTTATCCACATCGAGTTGCTCATGTGTCAGTTGTTAGGCCTTTTTATTATCCACATCAAGATGCTCATGTGTCAGTTGTTAGGCCTTTTTATTATCCACATCAAGATGCTCGTGTGTCAGTTGTTAGGCCTTTTTATTATCCACATCAAGATGCTAGTGTGTCAGTTGTTAGGCCTTTTTATTATCCACATCAAGATGCTCGTGTGTCAGTTGTTAGGCCTTTTTATTATCCACATCAAGATGCTCATGTGTCAGTTGTTAGGCCTTTTTATTATCCACATCAAGATGCTCGTGTGTCAGTTGTTAGGCCTTCTTTTATCTACATCAGGATGCTCATGTGTCAGTTGTTAGGCCTACAATAAACATGACATTCTTCTTTTCTAGTTGATATTGTTACATTTTTGCATGTCATCTCAACTACGTGTTGCCAACCAAAAAGTAATGCGTGTAATGAAAATTAAAAGCAGTTAGGTGCTTACTGTTGTACGCAGTCCACTGTACATATTTTAATCACTGTACATCCGTAGAAACAACTTATCCAATATCATTTTTAAAGCTATCTTTTCAGACAAATAGTATGTTAAATATCTTTATTTGTATATGTAGTATATATACTCTCATGTTATAGAATTCTTACCTCAAATTGTATGACCTCTGTCAACTATTTCATTGAATTATGTACAATATTCCTCGTTATAAAGGACTTAAAATGTATCTCAGAAAATTAAACATTTTTATGATAAGTACAATAGCGTCAATACTTCGCATATGTTGTGTTCCTTTGTCGCATTCGTAATGTTTTGAAGTGAAACCTCATATTCATATCTGGTTGTTTTGCTCCTAAAAAGTTATTCACGTATTGATAAAATTATTAATATTTTTAAGCTTAAGTATCACAAATATTTGATTTATCTGTATTTAGCATCTTCATAAGTTACATTGCTTATATTTAAATTCACAAATTAATCCTCTGCTTGCTGGATAAAAAATTGGCGCCATGTCTTTTTCCTTTAGGCAATAGCCGACCACGTGACTCATATTCCCGAGTTGCTGGCATAGTTCAAACATTACTCTTAAATTTTAAGTTAATAGATTACAAGACCGTGTCATCAAATGGCCTTACGATTCCACAGAGAAGTTACGTACAACAAAAATCATATCAAAACAAATTTGTCAAGCAAGACGAAGTAAGAAAATAAGTAATCCATTGGCTTCCAGTCCATCATGGAACCTCATCACTTCAAAACGTTCTTATACGGCCATCCTACATCTAGATTACTCATTTAATCTTTTCCAGTTCATTAGTTTTGTTCTTTGAAAATGGCTAAAGCAGCACACTAGAAGAAAGAGGACGGTTGTTAATGGAGGACAATACAGTTGAGCTACGATACATTAAAATTCTTACTGATAACATTATAATGTTCCATTTTTTCCTCTTCCTCTTACCTCTGAAAGAAAACAGACACGTAAACAGCAAGCCAATTACTTCTTATGTCTGGATGTTTTATAAAATGTACCTACCGTTTTCAGCCACTTTATTCAGTAACTTTTATGATGTAATTATTTGATACCACACACTCCAATAATTTATAAAACTTGTACCATTGAAAACGTATTTTTCTTCCAAGAAGCCATCGAAAAAGAATGAAAAATAAAACTATTACAATTAAACAAACAAAATGAATGTAGGTATCACGAGTTCATTTTGTATTGTAACAGTCATGTACGTGAGAGAACTCGTAACAAATAAGCCGTTACGTGGTCATCGTACGATTCCGTGGGATGAAAGAAACATCATTATGTGTATAAGAAATTAATGAAAAATTCCAATATTGCCGGTGCCTTTCTAAAACGGGCAAAAATGTAAGCCTTGAGGGCAATAAATATTAAACCATCTTATAATACATGTAAGAATACCTCACCTTAATTGTTTTTGAAATAATATATTTATATCGGCTTCACTTTACTGAAAATTACAAATATGTTTCGACACCATTTTGAATTTAGCTTGGACTATAACAGTTTATATTGATTGAGGGTTATTTTTAGTTTGGTTTGTTTTGAATTTCGCGCAAAGCTACCCAAGAGCTATCTGCACTTGCCGTCCCTAATTTAGCAGTGTAAGAGTAGAAGGAAGGCAGTTTGTTTGTTTGTTTTTGGAATTTCGCAAAAAGCTACTCGAGGGCTATCTGTGCTAGCCGTCCCTAATTTAGCAGTGTAAGACTAGATGGAAGGCAGCTAGTCATCACCACCCACCACCAACTCTTGGGCTACTCTTTGACCAACGAAAAGTGGGATTGACCGTCACATTATAACGCCCCCACGGCTGGGAGGGCGAGCATGTTTGGCGCGACCCTTAGATTACGAAGCGCACGCCTTATCGCGCCAGGCCATGCCGGGCCAGGGAAGGCAGCTAGTTATCACCACCCACCGGCAACTCTTTTACCAACGAATAGAAGGGTTTGATCGTTTCATTACAACGCCCCTACGGCTGAAAAAGCGAGCATGTGTGACGGAAATTCGAACCCGCCATCCTCAGATTACGACTCGAGTGTCTTAAACACGTGGCCTTGCCGTGACCTTGAGAATTATATAAATGACAACAAACAATGGAAATGTTGTTCCACTTAGCCTTTAGGAAAATCTTATTTATTATCATAATGATGAAGCTTAGGTTTTTCTATGTCACAAATAGCATCAGTGCTATATTATGTATATTTTAGTACGTAAGAGCTGTTGAGTTAAATAAATATTTCTTACAGCTCCCCCTACAGTCGGTTTTAGTATTTTTTGTATTTTCAGGTATTATCATGGCGTACTAGATTAAACACTTTGTGACAGAACTGTTTTGTTTCTTGGTTGAACGTCAATAAAAGTGTATTTAAACACATTATTGTATAAATACCAACTATACGGTTTGACGACACGTATTATATTATATTTTCTCAAATGGCTTCCGTCTTTCCGTGGTCTGAATGCAGAAGCCAAGCAGTTTAGAAAATAAGAAACAAACATTAGTATTCCTCAACGATCAGCAAAGCCAAATACGCCACCTATCGAGGACGTTAAAAAACATCCTCTCAAACAAAACTGTAAATGTACAGTAATATGTACTAATGGACTAAAATGTACAGTAAAACTTGTCTAAGGTTGAATCGCAAGAGATCAAGTAAAATTTCTGGGTTAAGCAGGTTTTGCGGCTTAAACAGTGAACGTGCATTTCCGTAATTATTTGAGCGGAATATTGTACTTGCTTGACTCAAGGAAAGTAAGATGTTTGTGTTTGTTTGTTTTGGAATTTCGCACAAAACTACTCGAGGGCTATCTGAGCTAGCCATCCCTAATTTAGCAGTGTAAGACTAGAGGGAAGGCAGCTAGTCATCACCACCCACCGCCAACTCTTGGGCTACTCTTTTACCAACGAATAGTGGGATTAACCGTCACATTATAACGCCCCCACGGCTGGGAGGGCGAACATGTTTGGCGCGACTCGGGCGCGAGCCCCCGACCCTCAGATTACGAAGCGCACGCCTTAACGCGCTAGGCCATGCTCTTGTCATAACAAACAACAATATCCGCCATTATCAAAAATAAATCCGCATTTTCGAAAGCACCTTATTACACACTTGATTGAATGACTTAAAAATACAATTACATCCAACACGTCAGTTTTCATGGTCATTTCAGATGCCCTCTTCCAGTCGTTATGTTTACAGTAATATGTTGAAGCATCAGTTTTCTGTATTTTAATTTTATGCACTGTATAATTCCATTATCTACTGGCTGCAGAACTGATGTTGTACGTGGAGGTAGAAAGACTATATGAAGATTTGAAAGTTTAAACAAATTGAACAAGAATTTATTAATATTTTTTAACAAAAATATTCAAACAAGAAATTAATATTTAATCAAAACATTTTTCAGCCTTACTTTGGGCCCGGCATAGTCAAACGTGTTAAGGCATTCGACTCGTAATCCGATGGTTGCGGGTTCGAATCCCGGTCGCACCAAACATGCTCGCCCTCCCAGCCGTGGGGGCGTTATAAAGTTTAGTTCAATCCCACTATTCGTTGGTAAAAGAGTGGGTGGTGATAACTAGCTGCCTACCCTCTAGTCTTACACTGCTAAATTAGGGACGGCTAGCGCAGATATCCCTCGAGATAGCCCTTTGTGCGAAATTAAAAGCAAACAAACAAACCTCCTTACTCAGATTTTAATCCTACTTGTTGATAAATGAGGTAGGTGAAAAATAGTTTTTCCGTGCTCGTTACGCTGATTCTACCAATAGAGGGCGTTTTATAAGAAAAACTCTAAGACAATGCTGCAACGTGTTGGTATTGTCAGTTTCAGCTCTATGCAGTTTCGCCTTAGACAGGATTAACTATAATAACACCATGTAACAAAATGTTTACTTTTCCTTCTTCCTGGGCAGAAAGTGTTGTTTCCCAATTCCTTACGCCTAAAATAAATGGAAAAGGCCTATTTTTATCTTGAAACTTTGCTTTTGTGACCTGGTAACATATAACTAAAACATGATGGGAGACTATATTTGGGGGCTGACACGTGAAAGTGATTTACATTACAGTCGCAAATCTCGAAAAACTACTCACTTCTAAACATTTTTATAACTTTAGTATAAATACATGTAAATATTGATTCATGTGTTGTTTTATTCAGACCTTATGTAAATGAAAATGTGTAAATTTGTCTGTTTTTACTTATAAAATAGGTTAATTTATAAATTTCATTATCCAGGTCACAAAACAAAGTTTGAAGGGAATAATGGCCATTTTCTGTACTTTTACAACACAAGTAATAATGAAATAACACATACTATTTAGGAACAAAATTTGTGTTACATAGTGTTATTTGTGTTACACAGTGTAACAAGTGTTGATTCAAAAACTTCCTGGAGGTTTGATAACTGCATGTAGTATATATATATTATATATATAATATGACGATTAAACGCTTTAAATTACAGAAATATGATCGTATTATTATTAGTTCAAACATTTGAGAACTAAAGGGCGAAAATAACTTTATATCTGTGTGTATCATAGGATATCTAAGTGATTCTTACACCCGTGGATTTTTGTCTTCTAGAATGAAAACTTTATTCAGCTTCGTATTGATATTTAGGTCTAGCAGTAGGAAATGATTTACTTTGGTATTGGTATATAGTTCTAACAATAGATCTTTATCTAGTTTGATATTGGTATATAGTTCTAACAATAGATCTTTATCTAGTTTGATATTGGTATATAGTTCTAACGATAGATCTTTATCTAGTTTGATATTGGTATATAGTTCTAACAATAGATCTTTATCTAGTTTGATATTGGTATATAGTTCTAACAACAGATCTTTATCTAGTTTGATATTGGTATATAGTTCTAACAACAGATCTTTATCTAGTTTGATATTGGTATATAGTTCTAACAATAGATCTTTATCTAGTTTGATATTGGTATATAGTTCTAACAATAGATCTTTATCTAGTTTGATATTGGTATATAGTTCTAACAACAGATCTTTATCTAGTTTGATATTGGTATATAGTTCTAACAATAGATCTTTATCTAGTTTGATATTGGTATATAGTTCTAACAATAGATCTTTATCTAGTTTGATATTGGTATATAGTTCTAACAATAGATCTTTATCTAGTTTGATATTGGTATATAGTTCTAACATAGATCTTTATCTAGTTTGATATTGGTATATAGTTCTAACAATAGATCTTTATCTAGTTTGATATTGGTATATAGTTCTAACGATAGATCTTTATCTAGTTTGATATTGGTATATAGTTCTAACAACAGATCTTTATCTAGTTTGATATTGGTATATAGTTCTAACAACAGATCTTTATCTAGTTTGATATTGGTATATAGTTCTAACATTAGATCTTTATCTAGTTTGATATTGGTATATAGTTCTAACAATAGATCTTTATCTAGTTTGATATTGGTATATAGTTCTAACAATAGATCTTTATCTAGTTTGATATTGGTATATAGTTCTAACAATAGATCTTTATCTAGTTTGATATTGGTATATAGTTCTAACAATAGATCTTTATCTAGTTTGATATTGGTATATAGTTCTAACAATAGATCTTTATCTAGTTTGATATTGGTATATAGTTCTAACAATAGATCTTTATCTAGTTTGATATTGGTATATAGTTCTAACAATAGATCTTTATCTAGTTTGATATTGGTATATAGTTCTAACAATAGATCTTTATCTAGTTTGATATTGGTATATAGTTCTAACAATAGATCTTTATCTAGTTTGATATTGGTATATAGTTCTAACAACAGATCTTTATTTTAATCTCTTATACATACATATGCCCGTGTCGACTGTAAAACACTTAATGATAAATCAGTGATGTCGAGAAACTCACTTGTTGAAAAAATTATATGCAAAAACGGCTCGTTTGGGTTGAGAAAATATTTTAAATAGAAGAGCGAACAACGTTTCGACCTTTTTCGGTCATAGTCAGGTTCACAAAGAAAGAGGTAACTCACCGGAAGCTGACCACATGTTTGGAAGGGGTTGTGTAACTGAGTGTCGTAATGTAGAGGGCGGGAATTAGATGTTTGAATATATAATTTTATCTATAATATTAATATAGGTATAATGGCGTTCCTTTATATTGGTTTATTTTGGGTTTAGGCTGTTGTGTAAGTAAGGCTTCTTTAATTTTGCGTTTGTTTATGTTTGTTTCTTTATTTAGTATTTTAGTGTTTTCTATGGTTTTGTTGTATTTATTTGACTTACAGTGTTCGAAAACGTGTGAAGGTGACTTTTTATGTTTTTTAAATCTGGTTTCCATTTTTCTACTTGTTTCTCCAATATAGAAGTCGTGGCAGTTATCACATTGTATTTTATAAATAATGTTGGTGTGGTGTTTGTCAGTGTAGTTCTTACATAGTACAGACCTTAGTTTTGTGCCTGGTTTTTGAATAAATTTAGTATTAACTGGAATGTTATATTTTGTAACTAGTTTTTGCCAAATGTTGGTTATTTGTTTGCTGATGTCAGGAATATATGGTATACAACAGTATATGGTTTCGTGATTTTTTGATTCGTGAGATATATTTACTTTTGTTGGTTGTTTTTGCTTTCTGTCTAGGTGTCTGCGTATAATGTTTTCTACGATTTGTGGAGGAAACTTATTGATGTTGATGAAGTATTGTTTTATTTTGTCTAATTCATCGTTAATTTTATCTGGTGAGCATAGTTTTATGGCTGTGTTTATCTGGTTTCTTAGTATGTTTTTGTTTTTTTTCATGTGCTGAGTCCCAAGGAATGATAAAGCATAACACGAACATAACAATAAGATTCATTTATTGAATGTTTCGGAACCTTTACATTACGTATTGAAGTACACAACAAACAAACAGTATTTGTAATTACAACAGATATATATATATTATAAGTAAACAGCATGAACATACAAATACAAATGCAAAAACGAAAACATGACGTAATTGAAGTATTTAAAACAAGAATTAATCTGCTTTTTATGTGAGAACGGAAAGAGATGTTTTGTGTGTGATGTTTCTTTTGTAATAACTTTGGTATCAAGTTTGACTTTGGTTGTGGAGAGAAATGGGATGTCTGTGTCTGTGTTGTTCTGTCTCTGTGTTGTGCTGATAGTTAGCGAAGTTGGAAGCATTTGTAGACTCCTTTCTCGGTTTAATAAATGTGAACATGTGTTAACATGTTAGTACTTTATACGACGTTTAGTTTGACCTTTGACCTCACAGTCTCATCACGTGTGTAGGTAGTAGTCGAAGTGCGAATTGCGACTAGTAGGTAAACAACCTTATTAGTGGAAAAACAAAACAAAACTGAGTGTGATATTCGGTTCCGTAATAACTACATAGGTATAGTTAGTGTTAAATAACATTTTAAACTGTTTCGTGATATGGAAACTTTGCCACTCAAGATATGGCAAACAAGTGTGTAAGGAAAGTTTGGGTATACGGTGAGAACAAGTGTGTAAGGAAAGTTTGGGTATACGGTGAGTATCTTAGGCGATTTAGCAAACAGTTTTGTCACAGTAGAGAAAGTTGATTTATGAAAGAAATGCACGACGTAACAGTAAATGTTTTAACGTATACTGGACTTTGTGATATTTATAAGAAAGTCAATAATACGTGCCCGTATGGCCTATGGAAGATAATTGGTTGTTTGGTTCATTACAAGCCTTAAGTAGGTGATACAGTTTTTAACACTCGTGTCATGTATATGTATAGATATTAGTAAAACACAATACCGAACATTCACACGTGCAACTTTTTATGTTTTTTATTTAAACCACCCATCAAACCAATTATTAAGCTCGTAGGCGTTTTCCAAACACTATGTTTGAATATTGACAAATACGGCGATATTAC